>CM077222.1:8992029-9567029 GCA_039654775.1 Spinibarbus caldwelli | reverse complement strand
GGTTGCCATCTGTCTAATTTGTCTAGCTTCTACCAGACAAATTAAACACCAAGTGTTTTCTGTGCTACTTGCCTTTTTTGTAATTATTTGTAAAATTGACTAGCAATTTCTAAGTGAAAATGTGTAAATCCTACACTAATGTTTTTGTATGTGGTCTTAATAGTATATAATTAATTCATAATTATTTTATTATTAGCATTTAGTATTATTTTGTCTTCCTATCAGAACAGAATTCATTTTAGACCCACATCTGAGAGCCGCTGTTTCAAAGCAATTTGGTCAAAGTAACAAAACAGCAATTTCCTATGATTGTCCCACGAATGGATGGCTAAAAATGTTCTCGGCCACCTATTTTCTGATTTCCTGTGGAAAAAGGACCTAATGAAGTCAATTCAGATCCAGTGCTAACATCAAAAACTATCCCCACTCAGTTCCCATGTCAACACCAACCGTCGAGCCAAAACAGAAAGTACACAATCACGACCCTTTTACTGCATTTTAGTGCACCTTTCAAGAGGTGTGGAAGCACACAATGACCTTCATAATGGTCCTATTCAATCTCTGTCAAAAATGTCTGATGACTTAACCAGCATTCACTCCGACTGAAGCAGAACCACTGACCGTGGTGAAAGGAGAGCGAACCACAGCGACCCGTTCTTATTGACCGCAGTTCATCAGCCGCCAAAGCCCATTGATCCCTCCCTAGTCACTTCACATTGATTACTGCCATGCTATAGGGCCACGTGACACGTCCCTGAGCTCAGCTACACTTTATTAGAGGTGCAATCATTGTGCCTGCTTGATTTGGGTGCCCTGCTGTGCTTGGCTCTCTCTTTCCTGCTAGGACTGCACGGATGAACTAACACGTGTACTGCGGTGCGATTTGATAAAAGTCTTTGCTGATATCAGAGCGATCAAGGTGCATTTGCACTGAGTTTGCATTCCCACAAAAGGATTTAAAATGACTTTCATTCTTCACACTTTACAGTACCTATCAGATTTAATTTTCGGTTTTAGTATTTAAAATATAGTAGATCTGGTATATTATTTTGGTAACACTTTAAAAATAAGGTTTAATTTGTTAATTTTGTTCAATTTGTTCAACATTACATTATTAAAATAAAAAAAAAAAATGTGTCTGTTCATATTAGTTAATACACCTGAGCTGGCATAAATGAACAACAGCTATATTTTGATTAACTTTAACACTGACTACTAAATACTGTAAAAAAAAAAATGTATTGTACATTTTTAATTAATGCATTACCTAACATTAACTAATGAGAACTTATTGTAAAGTGCTACTTAGGTTATATATGTGGTTAGTTTTAACTATGCTTGGAAGTACAACACACTAATATTAGTACTTACATTTTAAGTTTGTCAAAAAATAACAGTTTCAAGATTCAATATTTTATTTGTGACTATACAGTTATATACAGCATTTAACTTGCAATGAAATGCATAGTTGTTCCAAAGCCTGTTGACAAATGCCAACTGATTAATTAATTAATTAGTCAATTAATGAAGTATTTATGTATTTAACAGAGAGGGTTTAATGTTGTGATCTCAGTGGGTGGTAGCTCTACCACATATCCCTTTTATAGATTTTATAGCATAATTCAGAATAACATTAGCTGTCGTAATTTCAGCTATGTTGTTCTCGTGGGATTTTAAGAGCCAAAGTTATGAGCTTTCATATGAAGCAATATCTCCTCATCCATTTTTAATTCCTTCATGCATTGTGGAAAAGGCACCATTAGGATTCACTTAAAGCCTATTAATGATTAGTTTCTCACAGGCACGTACACACTGTGGAGCGTAGTTCCACCATTTTCATGCTAATGCTATGTGCAAATGGCATTTGGTCGGCATAAAGGCTCAAAACCAGTCCCCCACCGTGAAAATTACTCCGACCTTCCCGTCCAAATTACAAAGAACCATAAATCTGTACTGACTCGTCTTTATTACAATCCTGACCGGTCTGGTCATAAAATATACAGCATATGATTTATGAGGTGGGAGAGCTAGGCCTGGAGTCTGGATTTGGAAGGCATATTTTATGAACGCTGGATATGGAGGTTTTGATGAACTAGTGGGTCAGTAGATGAACTCTGGCAAGGACTGCATTCATTTCGTGCCTCCTTCTTGTTTATCTAAAAGAGAGAGACAAAGATGGATCATATCACAGTGCCATTTCACAATTCGTTTTTCTTGCTTGACTTGTACCTTGCAGGGGCGTTTTCTCTGAGGAGGTACGTGAGGAAATGACTGCCTCCTCGAAATAAAAAATAAAGAACAAAACATATATTTTGCATTATTGTAGGCACAGTAATATCTATACATAAAATTGTACTTGGTAAAAAGTTTTGTGCCAAACAAATAAAAAACGTATTTGAAAATAATACACACATATCGGCCTTTTATATGATTTTGTATTTTAATTGCATATAATGTCCTTATATATAGTTAAATTTATACAGTATATTTAGAAAGTAGTTTAAACTTGGTTAAAATATGCTTAGCTGTGACATGTTTTGTTTTTGTTTTGTTTTTGTTTTTTTCACTGAGATCTTATATGTGATGTGAATGTGAAATGGCTAGTGGTAAAAAGTAATGCAATCATCATGACACCTGCAGACTATAATGATAATTTGACTAATGGTCTGAAAAGAAGGTTACTATTAATAACTTATAGCAGTTAGTAGTAATAAGAGACTCTCTAATGAGGGGAAATTGGCAGGAATCAAAGGCCCTGAACAGATGGGGGCCAGCAAACCCTTCCCAGCATGATTCTGTGATTAAAGTCACTTTGCACAAGTATTGTAAAATGAAGGCTTGATGAGAGTTGATCTAGTGTGTGGGTGTTCCCTTAAAGTCACCATCAAATCTAAATTAACACTTATTTTGTTTATGGCATAATGCAGTGTTTATTATACCTGATTTAGTGGGTCATTATTTTATTTTTAAATTCATGTGCACTCATAACACTTGCAACAACATACATCAATTAGCAAACAACAAAGATCCAGTAAATTCCTTGTCACGGTGCACACACGAGGGAAGCGAGGAGACAAGGAATAACTCAAAATACAGTCTTTAATGAAATACAAAACAGACAAGGCAAGGCACGGCAAGACAAGGTCGGGTCCCACACAGGAACACCGGGGGTAACGAGTAGACCAGACGAAACTGAACAGAACAGGCAGGAACTAAATACACATAATAATTAACACACACACACACACACCTGAAATAAATGACAAAACAATCAGCTAGACGAGGACAGGAACAGGAAGGACCAAATAAGGGCATGGAGGGGGAAACACACAAGACAAGACGGACAGGACTGTGACATTACTCCCCCCTCCCAGAAGGCACGACCCGTGTCGTAACGTGTGTTAGCCGCGGACGGCGGCGTGAATTTCCCCGCGAACGGCGGGCTTGGGTAAGCTGCAGATGGTAGCGTGGGTGAGCCGCGGACGGCGGCGTGCTCGAGTGAGCGGCGAGCTGGTTCTTGAGGGAGCCGCGGACGGCGGGCTTGAGGGACTCGCGGCCAGCGGACTAGCAGTTCTCGCAGCGAATAAGGGCATGGAGATCCCACCGAAGTCCAACACCGACCAGATGAAACTCAACAGAACAGGCAGGAACTAAATACACATAATAATTAACACACACACCTGAAATAAATGACAAACAATCAACTAGACAAGGACAGGAACAGGAAGGACCAAATAAGGGCATGGAGGGGGAAACACACAAGACAAGACGGACAGGACTGTGACATTCCTGATGGACCCAACCAAACATTTTTATTGTTTGAGAAAACATTTATACATCAAAATACTGAAAGGACAATCACATCTTATGTTTCATGCCAACTTAAAGATGTTCAGTATGAGAAAAGAGAGCATGACATGGAAGACTAAAAACCCCAACAATACAAAAATGGTGGTTTATGTTCTTTTTTATCAATATGGTTACACTGCATTTTAAAGAGGTCATCGGATGTAAAATTCACTTTTACATGTTGTTTGAACATAAATGTGTGTTGGCAGTTACACATCCACCCTATAATGATAAAAA
Organism: Spinibarbus caldwelli; assembly: GCA_039654775.1. Taxonomy (NCBI): domain Eukaryota; kingdom Metazoa; phylum Chordata; class Actinopteri; order Cypriniformes; family Cyprinidae; genus Spinibarbus; species Spinibarbus caldwelli. Next base: position 9,562,943 of record CM077222.1, on the reverse strand, counting down.
TCCACCTAGTGTTTTTTTTTTGTTTGTTTGTTTTGTTTTGTTTTTGTTTTGTTGTTTTTTTAAATCCCCAATAATAATGATAATTTGCTCAAATCAAGTTATTCTCAGATTCTTGGCAGAGTGACATAGTTCTGCAAAGACCCCTCCCACGATTGTTGACTTACATGTCCGTTTTAACGCAGACCCGCCCTGAGTGAACTGTCAGGTGTCCGCCATTGTTTCGACACCGGAGCAAGGGTAGACAACAATGTCTCCTAAGCGACTGAGGGTTTTTTGTTGGATGTAATAATGAACATAGCAGTTGTCACTTACTCCTGACATCTGAGCCGCTGAAGACACATTGGATTACTTATGTTTGAAGGTCCCCCCCCCGCCGCAAATCATTTGTTATCCAGCTTTGCCTACAGATGAAGTGAGTATAAGGTTTTTTTTTTAATGAATCTTTGCAAATCGCCTTTCCTGATAATGTGCTTATTAGCAAGTTCTGCAGCTAAATGCGGCTAAATGTGGATAAAGTTCACTGTCTCATGAGAATGGCTCGTCACCCTACGGAAGAGAGGGGCGGGGTTAGCAGAGCTCAATAGCATTTAAAGGGACATGCACTGAAACGGCTTGCTGTAAACAGAGCTGTTTTTGACAAGGTAAAAAAGGGTGTTGTTTTACACTACTGTTGAGAAATTTTAACCAAAGTATGTTATAGACTTTTCATTAAGACCCTAATAAATCATATCGACTTGTGGAAAATGGGCATCCGATGACCCCTTAAAGGTGACATTGTTACAATGTAATTATACAAATAAGTACTGAGTAATAGTAATAAACTACATGCACTTATGAAACTACATATACTCATGCATAATTTAGTGTTATTGCTATAGTAAGTATATGTAATGTGTATGTCACGTTAGAATTTAATATTATTGGATCATCGTACTAAGTTGAATGGAGATGCTGCTAATTCATAGTTAAAATGCATTAATTTTTTTTTTTTTTCGGTGACACTTTATTTTTACATTCTTATACATCTTATATGTAGCTACATAGTATAGTAATGACAATAAATTAAGCATAATCACATGCAACTAAACCTAAAACAAACCCTAATCCTAACACTATTGTAAGTGCAAATTGTTCATTAATATTACTCATTACTTACATATATTTACACTGTAACAAGGACACCATAAAAATAAAGTAGGTAACACTGTTTTGCAGTGCCTTTGTTATGTTACATTACTTGCTATAGTAATAACAGTAAATGATGCATAATTATATGCAATAACCCTAAACTAAACCCTCATCCTAACCTTAACTACAAAGTGAGTGTATGTAGTTGTACGTAGTATGTACCATTGCTGTTCTAATAGCAAAACAGTGAGAATGTTGGTCAGCATGCTGTTATTTCTATTAAATCGTCGCTGTCCAAATTTGGTCAATTTCATATTTTTTCACAAATCGATGCTATTGGTCAGTCCCCTCGCGGGTCTGTTATTTTTACAAATGATTAACCAATCTAAAGTGTTGAAAATAGCTTGAGAGCAAATCTCTTAACACTTCAACTGTCTGAGAAGTCTCGTAACTCCAACTCTTCTTCACTCCGCGGGAGCCTCGCGGCATTATGTCTCCTCAAGATTGAAAGTCGCAACGAATCCTCGTCGAGCAACACGTCCTCTGAGGTAAATGAGTTTAGGAAGATGTATGTAACCACAGTCGTTAGCTTTGGTTAACTACTGAAGCCTTTTCTCTTGTCAAAAGGCTCAACGCGACAGTAGACTTTGCGTGCAGATTAATTTTCCGCCTATTAGACAGCCTAGTCAGTTTATCGTTTTATTTTGGTATTGCATCACTCATAGCTCTAACATTTAAAATGGAGTTTAGGAAGATGTATGTAACCACAATCATTAGCTTTGATTAGCTCTTAAAGCCTTGTCTCTTGTCAAAAGGCTCAACGCGACCGCAGACTGTGATGAACACTGCTGGCAGCAGCGGCGTCTGTGTCCGGACCATTCTTATCAATGACAGCGTGATCTCGTATCTCCCTGCTCCCGAGTCATAAATCTCCTATCTCCGATTAAACATGATTTTGGGGAAATGTTGTGTTAATGTTGGTACACAACAGTATATGATAGCAATATAAGGTATAATACCAACTTTAATGATACAATGTTTAATAACTCAAAAAATATGCAGTTTTTTTTTTTTTTTTTTTTTTTTTTTAATTTCCTGAAAAATAATGGTTTTGGAGATGCAAGGATTCCGCCCGACAGCGATGTGCCTTCTAATTCTCTCTCACTGCTGTAATGCTTATCAAAAAATCTTCAGAGAGAGAGAGAGAGAGAGAGAGAGAGAGAAAAAAATGTTACAAATAATATATAGGGGTCCCGTAAAAATCCCACAGCATCCTTGATAGTAATAAATTAACCATCCAAAATAAAAACCCAAGGGGCTTTGCCTCCTCATTTCAGAAGTCCTCTACACACACCACTGATATCTACTATAGGTATAATAGATTTGATTGTTTTCCACACGCTTTGTTAATCAAAAAAAAAAAAAAAAAAAAAAAAAACATAAATAAATAATAAAATAAATAAAAAAATAAATAAACCTCATTAAGTTCAACAAAACAACTCTCTGCTTAAGGAAATGAAACTGTGGCTTCCAAAATAAAACGGAATTAGTCTGAGTGAAAGATTACACCCGAGCCACTAACAGTGACAATGAGTTTAGCAGTAGGTAACTCTGTAGCCGCGGGTCAGGAAGAAACGTAATAGTGTTTCTGTGATGCTGCGCTTCTGCTCTGCTCGGCTTCATGTTTCCCGCTGGCTTGCGATCTGCCCGGCCGCCGCTCGGCTCTTGCTCTCGGGAAAACATATGTGGAGTTTGGCTAGTTCTTCAGTGATTTGTGGAGAAGTGTGAGGGCACCTCAGATGAAAAGTCACCGGAGCAGAAAATGTTGCTGATGCTGGATTTTGGACGTGGGCTCCAGCCTACGCATCTCTGGGCGCGCTCTTGCGCCGCATCAAGGTCACCTACAAGCGGCCGGGCCGCTCACTTCGTCCAATCACGAGTCTTTAGAGGAGCGTGAAGTGCACGAGGGGACCATTAATCAAATGTTAGCATTGCCTTTGTCTGGAATGAGGCCAAATCGCAGGCCATTATTTGTGTTTGGAGGTTGTTTTCGAGGCATTAAGGGACCTTTGCTTTCATTAAAAATGGTGAATAGGCTAAACGGCTGGTTGCATCTTTATATGTTTGCTATTTTTTTCTGCCAGCAGCATCTGTGATAAGACTGTTGAAATATTTTTTTTTTTTTGTGAAAACTGCATTTACAAAAATAATAAAATACTAGACTCCAGATTATGCAGTTTGTTGCTTTGGTTTGTTTAGTTTATGTGTCTGTTTATGATCTTGCTTTGGCTTGTTTCTGAATGACTTTTGTTGTTGTTGTCAGAATGAAATAGTTGGCCATATACTGTTAAAAGGTTACTCAATATTAATATCTGATTGGATAATGATGCAACATACTGTACATTTCTGCTCAAAAGTTTGGGGTCAGTATGCTTTTTTTTCTTCTTCTTATACTTTTACTCAGTAAGGACACATTAAATTGTAAAATAAAGTCAGTAAAGACATTTATGTTACATAATATTTCTATTTCAAATAAATGCTGTAATTTTCAACTTTCTATTAATCTGAGAATCCTGAAAAATAAAACACATCATCGTTTCTGTGAAGCAGCACATCTTTTTTGAACACTGATAATAATCAGACATGTTTCTCCAAAAGCCAAATCAGGATATTAGAATGATTTCTGAAGGATCATGTGACACAGAAGACCGGAGTAATGATGCTGAAAAGTCAGCTTTGATCACAGCAATAAATTACATTTTACTATATGTTCACATAGAAAACAGTTATTTTAATGCAGAATACATGTCTTCATTCCTTAAAAAAAAAAAAAAAAACAATGGGCCACACATTATCATATCCTTATATACTCAGTCTCCTACAGTCAGTATACACGGATACATATATTGAAGTAGACTATATATTACTAGCCCACTATTAATTATTTGGGTAGTAAGTTTAGTACTTTTCTAAAGTACTAAAGAGTTTTCCAAACTGTTATGATGTTTTGGGTCGTACACAGTGATCAAATTTTGCGCGTTTTGAAGCGGGCAGCCTGGAGCAGCAGGGGAACGTTCATGTCAAGATTATCAGGGTTTGCTTCCTCATGTCGACATCTTCAGCTTTAGGCAATCCTATTACCAAACTACCTCACCAACTTCACAAGTTTTATCTTCACACACAGCTGTTCCCGAGGCAAAGCCTGGGCTGTATTTGTAAGGGCCGAGCCTTCCTTCAAGGAAACTAAGTAAAATCCTTTCTCTCTTTTTGCAGTGCACCTGTTTTTCAGGAGATGAAAATATTTCCGCATGACTCTCATGGGGTATTTGTTGTTGGAGATGTTGAGAAGGCATCCAGCTGGAATCCCTGCTCATTTTTACATGTCAAAAGGCTGTAACATAATGAACGGCGCTGCAGCGATGCCATGTTAGAAGCTGGCTGTGGAATAAACTTGCTGTGTGAGCGATCGTGAGTGTGTACAGTATGTATTCATGAGGTCATGCGCAAGAATGTCTTTGTAATGCTGTGTCATTTGATAAAGTGCTGCTACTGAGCTCAGAGAGTCTGTATGAGAACTAAATGAGATTTACTCAAAAGATGTTTAGTGAACCTTCCACAACTGAAACTCAAGAGTGCATGTCTTATGGCTCAAAAAGTTTAACACTTAACAGATAATAACAGAAAATTTCAAGTGTCTTGACCATTTTTTTTCTTACAGTGCTGATCGGTAGTATTATTTATATTCTATTATAGTATTTACTATTACTTAAAATAAAAAAAAAATCAGTTTTCATTTTAATTTGAAGTTAATTTTAAGTTTTACAGATTTTGTAACATTTGTAGTAGTAGCTTTAATGTTTTGAAGTAGTTGTTGCTTTTATATTATCCGTTCATTTTAATTTTAGGTTAGATTTTACAAATATTGTTATGTGATCTATCTATCTATCTATCTATCTATCTATCTATCTATCTATCTAAAGTTTTATTTAAATGAATATAAATAGTGAGAAAGTGAGAGTGATATTTTTCTTCACTCGTAAATGTAACCCTGCAATAAGCTTGTTTTTACAGTAAGTGCATGCATGTGCAGGAAATGTCAGCTCACAGTGACTTCTCCATGTAAAAACAATTTGAGCAGAAGCATTTGCATCAGCGTGTCTTCCTGTAGAGAGCAGCAGAGATTCACACAAACAGAGCACAACCGCAGCTGCATCTCACTCTGTCTGTCTGTCTGTGTCTCTGTCTGTCTGTGTCTCTGTCTGTCTGTTTGTCTCTGTCTGTCTGTCTGTCTGTCTGTGTCTCTGTCTGTCTGTGTGTGTGTGTGTGTGTGTGTGTGTGTCCAGCAGCCACATGCTGGGGCAGAAGGGGACGAAGCTTTGATGCTGGCAAACACTGAGCTCAGCTGTGCACACAACCAACACACTCGTCCATTATTTGTTTATTTTCTGCTGAGAATGCCAACTAATTATCACAAAAAGAAGCAGCTCTGAGATTCACGAGGCATTATTATTGCAAATAGAGGCCTGCTTGTGTCTCGTGCTCCTTTTGTCTTTGCTCCGTGGATGATGATACTGTACTTTGTACTCTTGCAGCCGGATGCGTGCTCACCCATCGCTGTCCTCATGTAAAAATAGAGTCTGGCCTGCTGGGCTGCAATCATTAAACAAATCACTTTTTTGCCTAAAATTAACTTTGAGAAACTTGGTGGGTGGCTGTGGACAGCGCTCTGTGCCAAGAACACAGTCACTTTGTTAGGATTTATTTGCCCGAGGGCTGTATGAGGATAGAGTTTGTTCTTTGTTGGGACGTTTATGCTGCACAGGTCGCTAATGAGGGACAGCGGGACGGTATGTGGGGGACTTTCACCCCATCATGATAATATGGGCCACAAACTACTTTTTTGGCATGCACTTGAATAAAATTAGATTTCTTTTTGAGTGCATCTCTCGTCCAAGTGATTTTTCAAGCCAGTAATCATTAAGATTCTTTGCATTTACAAACAACAGAACTTGGAGACTTCTCATTTCTATTTTTTTTTTTTTTTTTCATTTTTGTCATTATTATATATACAGTATATAGTGTAATATTGTGCCTGATAATACTTTAGCAAGAATAGATATGTTATCTGAGAAGCACTAGAATCACACTACAGTTTTACATATATTTTGCCAGAGAGATACTTGTAAAAGAAGAAAACAGAAATTGAACAAATTTTTCAGACATAGGCCTAATGTTTCTCTGCTTGTCAAGCCTGATTTCTGGTTTGTTTCATCTCCAAAACATCAGTACACACTTGCAATTAGAGGAATGGCAGAATCCGCACAACAGTATTTAGTTATTTATGTATTTCAAAGACTTGATATGACAGAAGACATCTCTCGCTGCCAGCAGGAGTGAGCATTAGTGACAGGCCACATTAGCACAAATACAGCATACAGGCTTTCGACACAGGGGAAGTGTGCTTGTATGAAATGTATGTGATGCAGTAGTTTGTGACCTATTCAAGACAGAATGCATACATTCATTTTTTAATTGAAAAATAAATAAATAAATAGGTTATAAAATAAATTGCTAAGAAATTTCACACATAATTACAAAGAAACTGCAAGTAACACTTTATTTATTTATTTATTTGTTTGTTTGTACTGAAAACTTTTAGGAATAACTCAGTGAATATATTGAATCTCTGATAGATGTACAGCCTACACACTTAACATGTCAGTCAGGTGTAAGTGGGAGGTTCTGAGTTTGTGCCATGGCTATGCAGGACTTTCTTTGTCTAATGAACCGGGAGTGAAGTGAAGATGGTATTATCTGTCATCGCTGCATCTTCCTCAGCAGAGCTGTGTGATAATGCAGAATTCACGCACCCTCCGGTCTTCATTATTCTCAGAGTTTCCAGAAAGATCTTCTGCATGTAATGCGTCGCAGCGCTTGGGAAATTCACGATGGAAGAGTGCAGAATCAATTACAACCGGCATGTGGCACATCAAAAGAATAAAGAGGATCTACCTTAATGTACATTCTTACGCGGGGTGGCGCGACTCATTCTTGGAAATGCGAGCTGTGCGATGTTCATTTACCTATTTCATATCCTTTATATGTTACCTTTATCTTCACCAAACACAGTGCTGGGTTTGAAGGATATGCTTAGAAAAACCACCTTGAGCGTAAAACCAGAAGCAGACAGAAAGCAGAGGTTGGCGCATGGCTCGTAATTTAATTAAAACTGACAGCAAAACGGTCTTTTGCTTGATTTTTTTTTATTTATTTTTTTTCGTCGTCTGAAGACAATTTCAGCAGTGATTCTAGAGAAAGGAGGTTTTGTTTTGTACTCAGTTAATGCGCAGGTAGTTGTTGTCCAGGAAGGCCAGCATGACACATTTATAAGGACCTTTTCTGGATGTGTTACCTTCTTTTTTTCTTTTTTTTTAAAGAAGTGTCTTCTGCTCACCAAGGTTGCATTTATTTGATAAAAAGTACAGTTTAATATTATTACAATTCCAAATAGCTGTTTTCTGTGTGAACATATGTTATAATGTAATTTATTGCTGTGATCAAAGCTGAATGTTCAGCATCATTATTCCAGTCTATAGAGTCACGTGAGCTTTCAGAAATCATTCTAATATGCTGATTTGCTGCTCAAGAAACATTTCTGATTATTATCAGCGTTGAAAACAGTTGTGCTGCCTTTTTTTTTTTGTTTTGTTTTTTTTTTTGGAAATTGTGAAATTGTGTTTCAGGATTTTTTTTATGAATAGAAAGTTCAAAACAACAGCATTTGTTTGAAAAATAAATATTTTGTAACCATGTTTGTCTTTACTGTCACATTTGATCCATTTAATGCAAGATGGATAGAAATTTCAAAAGAACGTAAGCGATTTGAAAAATAAATCTTTTATAATATTATAAATGTTTTCGTGTCAGTTTTAATAAATACAAAAATATATAAAAAAATAATTTCCTTTAATCAATCAATCAATCAATCAATAAACAAATAAAAATAAAAATCTTACTGACCCTAAACTTTTGATTTTTTCTTCTGCTAAGTAATAATATGTTCATTGTAAGCTAATTTGTTTGCAGTTGCTAATAAATGTAGCAACCTGCAATATTCATATAAAATATGCATTTATAGGGATTTTACCATGGCTTTGAAGGTGGCTTGACCAGAATTTAGCGTCTGAACAATCTGTTTTCAAAGCAAGCATAAACAGGCACCAAAAGTTTTGTGATCAGACCTCTCAAAACACATTCAGACTTGAGCACAAACATGCAACCACATCTCTATTGTAGTGTAAATGCTAGTGCATCCTGATACAGCACATCTGCTCAAATAACGGGCAATCATTTTTGAAAAAAGAGAGAAACATCCATTCATGCACAGAGTTGGAATAGCTGATATGAAATACCTTCATTATACCTGCATTTTGTGAAGCATGAATTATGTGAAGCACATTAGAAGTTCAATGAGAACTCTGCACTGGCGATGAGATTAAAACTCAAGTATATTTGAGAGAATCAGTGTGATAACATGCATACTGACACATACTGACTCTCTTCCACAATATCCAATCTCAATAGACACAGGAGATGCATGTTAAGGTGTAAACAGGACCATATTTTAAAGCAATATCCCACCCAACAATGAGAATTTGTTGTTAATTTACTCACCCTGTCACGTTTATGGTCTGTTTTGGTTTTGTTTTCCATGCGTTCCATGTTCTAGTTTTTCCCCGTGTTTTTTAATGCCCTTATTTGGTTGTTCCTGTTCCTGTTTAGTTTCATTGATTTAATTCCCTACACCTGTGTTTTTGTAATTATCCTGTGTATATTAGTTCCTTTCTGTTCAGTTCTCCTTTGTCTGGTCTACTCGTTACGTTCCCTTGTTTCTTTGGTTTATGGATTATCCCCTGTGTTTTCATTTATTAAAGACTATTTAGTTTACTCCTGGTCTCCTGCGTTCTCCCTGCAACACCACTGTGACACACCCTCACTAGATGTAGGTGACCTTTTATTCAGTAGAACAGTAAAGAAGGTTTTTAGCTGAAACCGTGGTCCTTGGTGATTCATAAAATGCTAGTTAGCGGCTGCACAACTTTGAAAAAAAAAAAAAAAGAACACAAAATTAATACCTGTGGTTCCTGATGATAGTTCAAGTAACTGAACATTATTCACAACATCATTACCTGTGATCCAGAACCACAGACAACAGGGAAATACGATTCATTTCTGCAAACTGATTCTTTCAGTTTGTTTCAAAGAACTGGGTCAATTTATACGTTTCGTTATGTATCACACAATGACGTCACATATCCGCAATAATACTATTATAGCACCCAATAATGAAGCGTAAATGTTTTATGCAGATGCATATCAGCAGCTCATCTGTCTTCAGTCTGAGTTGAACTGTTTCCTCAGTTCAGTGACTGCTGGAGGAAGTGGAGCGCTGAATGAGTTCATTCATCATAGGATCAGATATGCCGCTATTTTGGCTCATTTCCAGTCGGAGTGACTGTCAGGCATATGAAAATGAGTTTTGATTGAGTAACTTGTAGATCTGTGCTGCTTGAGCTGTGAACTGTTTTAGACCGTTCAGTTCAGTTTGTTGAACTGGATCATTCAGTCCACCAAAAAAGAATGGTTCAAAAGAATGACTCGTTTGTGAACCAGACATCAGTCCTGACCTTTTGTCTGAGGCTCTGGATTACAAGTAATAATGTTGTAAATAATCAGCAGTTTCTTGTACAGACCAATTGTTTCGCTGCACAAGACCTCAAAATATTGTCAAGAGCCGTGGAAATTGATTTTTAATTTTCCTTGCTATGCTTTTTTATTATTGTTCTCAAAAGCAGGAAGACACTGACTTGCATTTTATGAATCACAAGGACCACAATTTTAATTTTTGGGTAACCTATCCCTGTAATGCAACACTGCACACTTTGCAAATAATTTTACCAAATGTAGATCCTCCTTCTCCTGTTGGAGGACAAACACTGCTTTATTTAAAACCAGACTCCCAGGTTTCCACTCTGGGTTTGACAGCCGATGATTCATAACAGCTCTGAGACGACTGGTCATCATCTTTAAGGGACGGAGTCTTCCTCACCAGCCCTGTGCTCCATTCAGCATCTCCACATGCTGCTCACATGAAATGTGAAGTGACAGGCCGCCGGCGTCCATGCTTGCTTCTTAATATAATCCATTGCTGTCTATGTCAGATCTGTCAGTGGCGTCTGCCCGTATTGTCTGAGAGATAAGATGGTGTTCTGAAGAGTGGAAAAAATCAAGCTTATTCATATCCCATTTCACTGTTTCCAAATACATAATGCAAAACGAGACGATGTGCCATTGTAGAGTGAACCGTTCAAGAAGGAATCTGTTCAAATTAAGTACATTTATGATGGAGAGCATTAAAATATCCCTGTGTAAATGACTTTATACATTCAGAATCATGTACAGCTGCATTGAATATCAGTTGGTAATGATCGCTTATGCATCACGGCTTTGCTCAATCAACATCGGTTGTGAATATTTTTAAGCAGAATGAAAAGAGCAAAAATAAAATGTTTTGATAATCATCCAGATATCCTTATGAAAAAGAAGTGCGCTTAATTGTATTGAGTGTGCATTTGTAGTGTACTTCACGTCTAAAAAGTATAACAAAATTGTTCTTGCAGATAATATATTAATGAAATAAAAGACCTCTTAAGTGCACTTAAAGAGAGACACTTGACTGTTTCTAATTACAATTAAGTACACTTTAAAAAAGCACATTCTAATTAAAAGTAAATTTTAAATCACTGTTTCAATAATTTAAAGAAGTACACTTATTTTTATCTGGTGACTAACATACTAAAGCTCATGTAAAGCACTTGATTAAAATTTATCTGTAGAATGTTTTGATATTCAATTTAAAGTTAATATGTTATAAAAGTACTAAATTGCACCTTCATTATTACAAATGTGTAATTACGTATGTACGGTGGCCGAGAGAGCTCAACTTCAGAAAACACATGCAAATAGAATAAGTGTAATGGAGGCCAGCAGGAAAGTGCTGTGCAGGTAAACCTCACTCCCCTGATCTCAAAAAGAGGCGCTCTAGCGACAGATGTAAGAGGCCGTGGCTTTTAGCCTCCTTGTTAGAGCACCCGCCTCCCATAACGACGACCCGGGTGCGGACCCGGGGGGGGTTACATAAGCACCAGCAAATCAAGAAAACATCTTCATCAGTTTGATAGCAGGTGCTGCAAATGCTCACAACACAAACAAATAAGGAAGTGTTTCTTTGTTTGGTTGTGTTGTGAGTATTTGCAGCGCGTGTGTTGTCAAACTGATAAAGTTGTTTTCTTAATTTGCTGGTGTTTTTTATTTATTTATTTATTTAGTTTTTCTATTTGCAGTGTGTTTCTTTATTTGGTTGTGTTGTCAAAAAGCATTTGCAGTGTGTGTGTGTTGTCAAATTGAAGAGTTCAGATGCAAAAGCCTCTAAGTGTCGTCTGAAATTTTCTTCTGAAATGAGCATTTTTATCAGGCTCCTATATTTATGTTTAGTGATTTCACTTTAATTGCATAGAAAAGGACCTATACATTGCCATTATATTAAAATTTCTGAACCTAAATATAGGAGCCTGATAAAAATGCTCATTTTAGATGAAAATTTTAGATGGCAGTTAGAGACTTTTGCATCTGAACTCTTCAATTGATGAAGTTGTTTTCTTAATTTGCAGATGTTTTTTTTATTTTTTTTTTATTTATATTTACAGCGCGTTGAGCTCTCCACCATTTATATTTAAACGTGGCATACAGGTTTTAATAGAAATTGCATTAAAATGTATCTTAGTTTAGCATTAATGTCAGTTCATTCGGCAGTGCACAAAACTTAGCATATTCTTTCTAAAATACTTTTAAAAGTTTGCTAAAGTGTACTTCTTTTTCTCCAGGGAATGTCCATGCTACTTTTATTTTCCTCACAATGAACATTCACAGGGAACTGTAGCAAAAAGCTGCAAAAATGATAAAAGTACCATGAAAGTAATGCACATGAAAAATCCACATTGCTGCTGCAGCGCTATTTTTATGTCATTGGTGTTAGAACTACTCCTGTCTCACAGATATGAAAATATCTCGTCAGTATCTACTGTACCAGTCACAGGTTGATCATCTGTCAGTCATGTTAACGTTTAACCAGCAGCATGCAGACTAAATAGACAACTTAAAAAGGGCTTATGACAATATGTCATAATTTGTTTGAGAATAAAGTCACTGTGTGTGCTACGTTTTCTCCCTGTCCCTACTTGCTGTATGATGTGAAAAGCATTGTGTTGTTTGTAAAACGCTGAATTCTGTCATCAAATGAAAAGCCCTGTTTATCCAGCATCTGCCCAACAGCAGCAAACTCAATTTGCCTGCTGGGTTTCAGTGTGTTACGTCATGTCATTCTGAAGAACGCTGATTGTCGCAGTGTGTTGACTCAACTATATTTGTTTATAAATAAAACAATATTAGATGACAGAAGAGACAGCACTGTACATGTAGTACATGATACACAGATGGTACACAGGATTCACTGCACGTCCTGTACAGTTACGGAGGACAGAAGTTAATTGTTATAAAATGAAAACAGACGGATGGTCACTTTTGTGTTGATGTGGTGTCTTCTATTCTAAGCCCAGTTTGAGATCAGAACAAGAACACAGTTTGATCAATTTACTGTTTTTCCTAGTTGCTATGGAAACACAAGGGAACAGGAGAATGCTTTCTGAGTTATGAAAAAAGTGAACAGTATATTCAGGTTTGCAACCAGATTAATTTATGGTATTCCTTATTAACGCATTGATTATTCTGTTCAATCTTTAAATTAATGTAAAATCAATGCTGACCTACAGTAGTTTGCTTTTTGAAAGTTTATTATTGTACATGATTTATTAGTGTACCAAAAAAAAAAAAAAAAAAAAATCAATTTTGGTTTGTAACACCCAATTCCTGATGAATGAAACCAAGTCTCTGCATATTTTTCCTTGTTAAATACTAGAGGTCAAGGTTTGGTTAACAGTTAATCTTCTGCTTGTGAATGCTGTAAAAAAGCTCCTTCTAAGGGCTTTTTTCAAGCAACATGTAAATCATGAATGTTTCATATTACATTTTTGTTTATTTGTCCGTTTTTCTTTTACTAGATCTAGTTTTTGCCATGAAATTGAATTAAAGGTTGTTATATGCTGTTTTAATTAAAAAGTAAGCATTAATTGCAATGATGCTACAATAAGTAGCCTTCATTGTTGTTGTTTTCAGTGCAAAATAAATAAATAAATAAAAAAGATTGATCACTCATTCATCACTTTATGCCCTGGATTAGTATTATTGTTGTTGCTGCATTTTTATTTATTTATTTATTTATTTGTTTATCTATGCAGTTGTTGTTACTGATACTGTCACTTTTAACAGTTTATTTTTTTTTCTTTTTTTTAACATATGGGAAGTCTTGATATCAATGTGTGTGTATCTATATGAAAGATATTTGCATCAGAAAAGGTTTTTTTTTTAATCATGTATTAGTAAAAATAAAATAAAATAAAAATAACAAAAAAAAAAAAAAAAAAAACGAATAAATAAATAAAGAATAATAATTTAAAAAAATATAAAATACAGAGTTTTTGCTGTATCTTTTCATTTATTTATTTGGTTAGTTTTCTCATTTATTAGTCATTCTAATCTTATTTTCTCATTTTCCGTAGTACTAGCAAATGTATTCATTCAAAACAATCAACTATTTTTTTTTTTCCTCTGTTTGTGATGCCACCGCTCAGGATAGTCACTATAGTGTAGAGTTTGCATCTGTGTTCTTTATGTTGTCATGACTGAATTTTCGTGCTGTTCAATTTTGGCTCAAGCGATTGGCTCATTGCTCAAAAACCTGAGTGTCCAAGATGGCAGCATCCAGATCGTCTCCAACCGGTTCTGGTGAGCAACTGCCTTTGAGAAAAATGGGGATACTTAGAAAATCTTCATATTATGGCAGTAAAATGTTGGGTTTTGAACACTTTCATGTTCATACCACAGTATTTCAGGTTAAAAAAGTCATGCATAGTGCTTTTCACAATCCATGCCATTTGAAAGCAGCGGTGGGCTGAAGTAGCAGCTTTAATCAAACCCTCCTGAAGCAGCTAATCAGGATCTTCAGCTTCACTTGAGATTAACAGGCTTGATTTAGACGGAATCGTTAAAAAGTAAGCATCGAGGTAAATCTTTTCAGCTCCCAATATTTTGATGAAATTTCCCCACCCACTCAGAAGAGCTGATGGCCGATGTGTCGCGTGTCCAATTGAACGAGCGGTTTATGTATGGCTACTATGTTACTCCATGAGCAAGAGTGGAGAGCCAGCTGTTTCATCTGTACAAGCAGCATGACTGCCTGCTCAATTCCCTCTCCTCCTCTGTGAAGCAAACAGAATTAGGACCGTGAACATCTGCCGCATGCGGGTATGATCCCGCTGATATTGAAACAGGCATTATCAGGTCAAGAAAACACAAAGAGAGAGTGTCTCTGTGACTCAAAGACCTTCTCTTCACATCTTAGGAACAAACGTCAACGATAAATCTGGAGGCTCATGACTAGAATTACACTTAAATGTCCTCAGTTTGAGTTACTATTCCTACTGTTTTAGTTGTTATAAAGAATGTGTATTGTGCAATGAGTGATGTTTGCTTAGAATTGGGATCACTGTTACTATTGTTTATACTTACCATTAATGAGTTGACATATAAATATCATTTTACTATATAATCTGACACATTTCCTTTTGAAATAGGGTATTCATAGACATACAAATGATGGCTAGAAGAGTTGATCCAGATGATAGATAGATGATGATAGATGCTTTTCAGCAATGATAGTGCTGAAAAAGCATGGATGGATAGATAGATAGATAGATAGATAGATAGATAGATAGATAGATAGAAAATACAGCTAACAAAATGAAACAATGAAAACATAACATAATAAAAACATGATTTTTGATTGTTATTTGCTTTAGCAAATAAACTCTTCATATACTTTAAAAATCACATTTTGCATTTAACAAAAAAAAAATTATATATATTTTAAGATTGAAAATACTTAACTAGACTTACTAGACTTCCTCCTCTACTCTATTGTGATTAAAGACTCATGCAAGCACCCTCATATTTCAAAGGCGTTCTTCTTTAGAGCTCTGAGGCCTTTGTGTCATGTGTGAATGTGACAAAGGTCATCTGGAATATGAGAGCTCTCGCTGATGTGCCGCGGTCAGCAGCGTAGTTATTTTTGCCACCCTCTTTCAGTAGAAACTCCATAATGTGCACAAATTCTTAGTCTGTTTCCATGCCACTGAAGATGCTTTTGGTCTCCAAGGACATGCTTTTGTGCCCATACAAATGCATGCCTAAAACTGCATATGCTTCTGAATCCAAATATGTGATTCACAAACTAGTGCAACCCCTTCATCATAAACAGCAGTTTTTACCACAGAACAATAACTATGTCAGGCATATGTTTTTATGTTTTCTTGTGGGACCTGAGACAAGCTCAGGCTTGCATAACTCTGGTTAGTCTATCCTCAGTTCCCTATGAATCCCTCCATCCCATCTGTTCAGGTGCAAATGCAGTGACCCTCTCAATATGGACCAGCTTTGAATTTTCTGGATTGCTGTCATTAGTGTTTACCGCTTTCACTCGAACTCATATATCCAGAGTGGTGCGCGCTCAACGACGGGCAGCCAGCTTGAATAAAATGGAAATGGGTCATTTCGTCTTTTTGCTCTGATTTTAAGTGTGGCATGATGGAGTTAATTACGGCTGTCAGCATCTTTTGATATTCACAGGTATGGTGAAAGAATGGAGGTGTGGAACGGGGCGCAGCAGGTGGAGCAGCTGTGTGCAGACCTCAGGGGAGAGGGAACCGCTTTAAGTGCGCTTGATTTTTAGCAGCACTGCTGTAGGGTATTATCATAATTTTACCAGCACAATGGGCTCTTCACACTGAGGCTTTACTTCACTCCTCTGTGTGCCAGTTCTACACCTCCTTGTGTTTTTCTATCACTTCTTTTTAAGGAAAGCCCGTCTCCACATCTTGGCAGATCTTACTTCACACATCCGTATGCAGCTTCCGCCTCAGGTGTGATTTGAAATTTAACCAACATTTCCAGTCCCTCAACAACAGTTTATTTGCAAAAACCGATAAACGCCACTTAAAAAAAAATGAGCTGATCGCCGTGCATTATTCTCCACATATAGCGCAATCTGAACCCTAAACACGGTTTGTCAAAAAAGCCGGCATTGTCCACTTTCAAGGCATCGCGAATTCATGTTTTACAGCAAAATCCGTGAACAGAACAGAAGCTTGTTTGTGAACAGAAGCCGGTAAGTCCATTTTAGCGAATCAGCGCGCTATTTTCAGGTCATGTGACAAGGCTGCTTTCACTTTGAAAAGATGTGCTAGCTGAGTGGAGTTTCGTCAAAGTTGACTAAAAGTGATCGAAGATGGATAATTTCGACGAACTTGATGAACCTGTGATATCTTCTTCAGGGCATAAAGGAAAATAAAAGCTGAAATGTTTTCACGGAACCTTGCAAAAGCAGCGCGTTACAATGGGGAGGGTAATCACATATGATCACAACAACAACAACGTTTGTCAGGCAGGAAATTACAAAGATTAAACGTTTGTGTTAAAAAAAGAAAAAAAAAGAAAAAAAAGCTGTTGGAGTTATCTGCTTTTGCTATAAAACAAACTTTTAATATGTAAAAACAAATACATAAATAAAAATAAAAAATTAATAAAAAATAAACAAATAAATACTTTCAATGAACTTTAATTTTGAAAATTACCTGTTTTTGTTTAAGTTACTATTAATTAATCAAAACAACCCAACTGCAGTTTGATTGATATTACTTGGAATGCACAAAAAAAAAAAAAAAAAAAAAAAAAAAACAACAAAAAAAAAAAAAACACATGATTTCTGAAAATAAATAAAAAACAAAATTATTGGTTCTTGCAAATTAACTCTTCAAATGCATGCTGTAAAGACAGAAATGACACAAATTGATACTACGGAACCAGTAAGAAATATGGTGATTGAATAAAAGAACATAAAAAGAAAAAGAAAGAAAGAAATATAAAAAAATATTTTTGTGCGCAGGACAATGCAAATATTTTGTGAAAGAAAGCAAGACACTCTATAATGTGCACAACAGTGTTGAAAGCAAAACATGTTTTCATTCATTGCCACTTGTTAAAAATTATTCAAAAGAAATGTTTTGACAAAGGTTTTATGTCAGTGATGTGAAATGCTCATTGGCTCTCATCTGCGTCATTACCAACTGCAATGAGATGTGTTTGAAAGGAGTGCCTCAGATTTTCAGTGATTAGCAACTTAAATTGAGCTCTGTATTTCAACAAAACTATTATATTTTGCCAAAGAGAACTGTGACTGCAAAACGTCATTATTTGGATTACTCTGGTACTGCTTTTGACATTTCAAAAATAGCTTAAGTATTGTGATTATACTTGACTGTCTGTCTTTTTCTTTACACTGTATAGGTTTGTAACCTTCTGGTGTTCTTTGCATGGCAGATGTGAATATATCACATCCGTTTGTTTGTTCGTTCGTTTGTTTAATATTTTGTATTATAGGGCATTTTATTGTACTAAATTATATTTATGCAGTAGATATAATCCATTTATTACCTGTCAGTCTCTTTTTGAGCATAGACTTGAAAATGAATTTTTCAACATAAACTGTTGTACATCTTGAAGCACAGACTTAAGCTTTTTAAGAATACACTTTACAGATTATTAAAATATATTTATTTATAAAGTTAAAAAAGTGAAATAGGCATTATAACATGAAAGTTATAAAAGTTATAAAAATAGACGTTTTACTCTAAAATTGTTTAAATCAAAGCCATTTCAAAGCCATAAATCTAATCAAATTGTGTTCCAAATGTGAGGTTTATATCTAAAAAATATTTTGTGAAAGGATGCAAGAAACTCCATTATGTGCAGAACAATGCTGAATGCAAAAAAAAAAAAAAAAAAAAAAAAAAAAAATGCAAATGTTTTGCCAATAAAGTTTCACTTTATATA
Organism: Spinibarbus caldwelli; assembly: GCA_039654775.1. Lineage (NCBI taxonomy): Eukaryota > Metazoa > Chordata > Actinopteri > Cypriniformes > Cyprinidae > Spinibarbus > Spinibarbus caldwelli. The sequence goes on along the minus strand of CM077222.1, from coordinate 9,544,694 downwards.
TATATAAACTTTCAGTAAGTGTTTGTTTGTGTGCTGTAGGGGTGTGCAGTGGAGCCATTATTTGTATCTGTATCAATCTCAAAATTATTTGTATCTGTATCTGTATTCGGATAGATCCGGAGGTGGGCGTGACTTAAACCGGAAGTTCGTCAAATTGAAAATACCTTTTTAAATGCAGATCTGTTCGATTTTCATTTAATAAATATGCCTTGTATAACTAAATAAATTATTCTTTTTTATTAAAATTATAACTTTATAAATATCTTATATTTAAAACTTTATCAAAAACGTAAAATAACTGTATTCTTCTTATTTTCCAGTGAATCTTTGTGTACAAATTTGACAAGAGACAAGCATCCACAATCTTAAATAAGAGCACTAGTAGAAAAAAAAAAGAAGCTGAAAAAAAAAAAAAAAAAGAATTGGAAAGGAAGTGTTCAGTAGCCTACTCATAGCAGAATGACAATAAAGCTCGTTTGAACTTTAAGTAACTTAGAGATCATGTGTTGCGGGAGTCTGTGATCCTTTACGAGTTTTATTATTTATTTATTTATTTATTTATTTATTTATTTATTTATTTTTATCAGCAGAGCGCAACAAATCATTTGGACCCTCCAAAATCCTTTATCAAACATCGCTTTTCTTGTATAATTAAATGTAATGCCATTCACGAAAAGGGCTAATGTAATGCGTTTTTACAGTTGGATTTCGAAAAGGTTTGAAGTTAGGACCGTTTTTAGGATATTTTTTTATCGAGTTGATATAACTCCAGACAAAGCTCTGATTTCTGAGAGACTCGCAGACCCAACACGGCTATTGATTTGCGCTCATTTCATTCATAGGCTAGTTTACACTCATTCACTTTACACATCCAGGCCCATAGCCAGCTATGATGTCCAGACCACTGTAAATGTTTCATGTTCAAAAATAAAATTAGAAAACATATGAAAAATTATTTAAAATCATTCATGTGGCTGACTCGCAGCAGCTGCGAAACGCAGAAGTGAAGGAGCTTGGCTCAAGTGCAGCTTCCGCTCCGCCATGTTGCCAGATCTAGTAATTATAAGCGTCGCTTGACTTGTTTTAATACTTAATGTAACAGCCTTAATAAAATAATTAGGGCATTAATAAAGTGGGAAGATGAAGATTGAGGTTAGAGATTCTGTATCGTATTTGCAAAATACAAGATTTAAACTTATTTTGGTGCATTTTTCAGGAGATTGGTTGTGTTTGACACATTATTGTACTATCCCAAAGAGGCACAAAATCACTTTCACAGACTTTTTCATTAACTGTTCCCATCTGGTGGAATGACCTGCCCAACTCAATCCGAGCAGCTGAATCCTTATCCATCTTCAAGAAACGGCTAAAAACACATCTCTTACATCTTTATTTGACCCTCTAACTCTAGCACTCTCTATTCTAATTTTATTTTATCTATCTGTCTTCTTTTTATTTAAAAAAAATGACCACATTTGACCCTCTATCAATTGCATACTTATTCTCTAACTGCTATCTTTTCTTGTAAAACTAACACTAGCTTTCTTTTTCTATTCTATCTACTTGTTTAAAAAAAAAAGGTTTCTTTTTTTCTATATTCTATCTACTCGTTTTCTTAAAAAACAAAACAAAACAAAACAAAACAAAAAAAAAACACTTTCTATGTGTATTGTGTTAGGCTAACCAAGACTTGTAATAGCACTTGCATGTTGTTGCTCTTTTGTTGGTTTTGATTGCTTCTAATGTCCTCATTTGTAAGTCGCTTTGGATAAAAGCGTCTGCTAAATAACTAAATGTAAATGCAAATATGTTTGTTTTTTTGTAGCAATATCGGGCAACACTGCTTCGCCGGCACTGACAGGCAGCAATCAAAAAAGTAGCGCGCGGATAGTTTATTGCTGAGGAGACCACATTCGTTAGACAAACGCAATGATCACCATTTATCCGAATAACAGAAAGAATATTCGGCAGACACAATCACATGACCTCACTAATGTAGTGCTGTTCCAGCAAACATGTGATTGTGTCTGCCGAATATGTTATTTTTTTCTGTTATTCGGATAAATTCGTTACTCGTTTTGAAGCCATTATCCGTGTCTTTCCGAATAAGGGATTCGGCTTCGGGCACACCCCTAGTGTGCAGTAATATGTTTCCACTAGAATTAGAAAGTTTCCACTGAAATTTGCTTCACATTTGTTTCCAGTGTCATCAGTTTTTACCAAAGGACAACAAATATGACTATTTTTCACTATTTCAGGACCATTTAACCTTTTTGAATCATGCCATTCATTCATATATATTTCAAGTTTCTAGCTGCGAATACATAATAATGTTTAGTCTTTGATGATTCTTTGACAAATACAAATTTCAAAAGTTTCGATGTTGTCAATACTTCAGTTTCAGTATCCAAACATATGCAAAAGTACACTGCAAATGTTGTGTACTAATGCCTTCATATAAACAATGAGACCAGGCTGATGTCTCTATACGCATCCCCTAAGATAGAAAGATTGTTAGTTTAATAATAAGAGAAAAGGTGTTCAACATTACACAAATTAGTACCAAAAGTGTACATATTAGTACCATTTGTTGTACCATTTAGGTACCGCACTAGTGACAGCAAGTTTTCAGTTTTCTAAGGTGGTCCTGAATGTTTGTTAGGTTTGTTCGGGGTCTATTCAAGGTGAGTCTATGCATTTTTTCCCATTTTATTGTCCACCATTGAAAATCATTTGATCACTTAGTAAAATAACAGCAAACCTCTCTTCAACAAGTGAAACAACCTGATGAATCATTCATGTCTGCAGCTCAAATGGTGCTGGATGAGTTAAAGGTTTGTTCAATTGCATCAAAAGTGGCAAACATCAACTTACAGGCTACATGCAAGTGAACACATCCTATCTGATGCCTCCACACATGCCCTCGAAGACAGGCTGCGAGCACATATTTTTTTATTAGAACAAAAACAAGAGAACAATACAGAAAGACTGTGGATGTCAAACACAGGATGGCAGTAATGAACCACACAATAGGTCAAGAGGTTGTATTTATGAAACACCTCCACAAGAGCCAGAAACTCAGATGAGCTGCAGCAATCTAATGCGCTGTAGTCCACTACTGCTCTGATAAGATACATCAACCAACAAACACTATATCAAATCAATATAAAAAATAATAAAATAGGCTGAACCAACCAAAGCCAGTTTGTTGGTTGTATCTGGCCTCCCAAGCTGTCCAGGTTTTAATGCTTTTAGATTTTTCAGCAGATTTGGTAGGGAGACCTTAGCTTAAACCCGCCAAGACCAGCAAACCGGCTTTGGTATGCTTTAGTTGTTTTTTATTTTATTTTTATCATTTGTTTTGACTTTTCAGCAATGTATTTTAACAAAAATCTAACCCTCGTAGCATAACTCCTACTGCGGTTTCATTTTGGGGTAAGGCTTCATAGGCAAGCATTAAAAGAAATGGCTAAAAATGAATTGCATTTCCCTGACAACAATGCAACTCAGTGTTTAACCACCATTGCATGATGCATCATGAACTAGTTGGTAGCTAGTCATGACTATTTCCAGAAACTGTAATAACTTTGTTGTACATCCGTTGTTCAAACCACGTTATTGTCTTTGGCAATATTGTAGTGGAGCGATAACTTCTGCAAATTAATCAAGAACATGATTTAATTAATGTCATAGTATAGCCAGAAAGTAATGACAGAAAGAACCCCATGTTGGTTAGATCAGTTTATGATACTGTTTCTGTATATGAACATGAAATTCAAATAAGAATCAGATTTTCTCATGTCTTAATTTTATGTATCAAAAAATCTAATTTACATAAGGCTTTTATTGCTCATTTATAGTATGATATAGTGAAAATATCAAGTTCATACCTGTGGAAGGGAAAAATTGGGCCCAAACATCCTATTTGGTGCAGTTGCTGGTATTTATTTGGCAAAAAGTGGCAAAATTATGATGTTTGTAATGTAAATTAATGAGATTTAGCAGACACTTACATAAAATTATAGAAATATCAGTCATCACACTTTGTCTCCAATAATATGTCTTAGTAAGATGATATCTAAATTATCTAAACATATAATGTGAAGCAATACAATGATTATTGAGAGATGAACAAACAAACGTTCCTCAAAACATCTGTGAGGTTTTGGAGGCTTGGGAAGATCATTCCTCCTCTGAGGAACAGTGAAAGTAAAGCTTCTGGGAACAAACTTTCCTCAAAAGCCTGATGATCATATTTGAGACTCACTGATCTTTAAAAAAAAAAAAAAAAAAAAAAAAAAAAAAAAAAAAAAAAGATATCTGGATAACCAAGTAAAGCCAAGTTGCTTCAGCGCAAAAATAAAATAAAATAAATACTGCACTGTAAATGATTTTTTTGTAATTTGAACAGTATTTTACTGTAATATGTACAGTAAGATTCTGTAAAATGTGTGTACAGTATTTTACTGCAAACAGCAAAGGATTATGGGAAAATATACGGTCACTACTGTATTTCTAAATCCATTTACAGTAAACTACTGTAAATTTACAGTAGTGAACTTGCCCGCGAAAAACTGACCAATGACAAGGACCAATGACAATTCTTTTTTCACTGTTTGGTGGAAGTGGCGGTAAAAGGACAAAAGAGAAATGTTGTACCGGCGTTAACTTGGCAAAAAGGTTAGTATATTATTTCTGTTTCATGGAAAACTGAGATGTTTTAAGAAGTTTTTACTTGTTAACAGTTAACTAACAAATTCATCGTGTCGTTTTTCATGTCGGGAGTTGAAGCCACTGATCTATAGGCTATATAATGTTCTCATATGATCAGTGGTTGGAGCCTTTTTTTTTTGACTGATGGTTGGAATGCCGCCGTAACGGTGATAACTTCAACTGGTGAGTAAGTTAAGGTCACCTATACTATTCGAAATAAACCTTAGTTAAAGCGATAAACACGTTTATACGTTCTACTGTCCTGTAATGCAAGTTAACTAATCTGGCGGGTTGTTAACTTTAACAGCGACCTAACGTGAAATACTGAGGTAAAGTGCGATGGGCAACACCACTGTTTCAGTGCAGATTTTAAACAGTATTTTTAAGTACTTCTTTTGTTTGTCATTTTCAAGTTTCTAGTCTGGATGTTGTCTGCAACGTCGGAGGTGTATTTTGGATCCTCTTCTTGTGAATGCCATTGCATCGATGATAACATCAACTGGTAAGTTAATGTCAGTTAGCCGAAGTTAACTAACTTAGTTGAACACAGAGAAGCATAATAACTTTTCTAGACTGCCTCTTTATCGCAAGTAAGGTAATTCTCTTCAAATACTATTCAAGTTAGAAACATGTACACCAATGTTGTGTGTAACTTTAGATACGGTCCCCAAATTCAGTGACAGACGTAACATAAACCAGCCAGCTAACATGAAATACTGAGGAAAACGGAATTAAGAACACCACTCTTAAGAACATCTTTTGTATTTTATTTTCAAGTTTCTGGTCATCTCATCTGCATCAGAGGTGTTTTGAAGTCTTTTCTTGTGATTGCCGTCGTAGTGGTGCTAACAACAGGTGAGCTTCCATCAACTTAACTAAAGTTACTAAAATAGCCAAATTAGCTCCACTAACTCACAGAACGGGTTTACTTTTTAAAGAGAGGAACGGGCTAGCAATATCTTAATATTGTCACAATACACAGGCGAGGAAACACTGAGGTGAGTGGTCAAGCAAGGGAATTTATTGAACAGGAATCCGGGGAGCGGTGGAGAAACTGGAATGTCTGGGGTAAGGAAACACACGTAAGTAAATCGAGGTCTGACTTGGTTCAGGAATGTGAATGGTAGACCGGACAAGGAGGTAGTGAGGAGAGTGCAGTAATATAGTGGAGCTGATCAGTGGTTGCAGGTGTGAGTGATTAGAAATCCAGGTGTTGGGGATCGTGACTGAAGACTGTGAATGGAACCAGGTGTAAGTTGGGGAGGATGCTGGGATATGGAGTCCAGGGCAGGTGACTAGTGACAGGGAACTCATGACATCACTCCCCCCTCCCCAAAGGAGCATCCCACACCGTACAACATCCAACGGGGAGGGGGTTGGGCGCTCTGGAGGCCTCAAGGGGCAGAGTTCAGGAACGGACATCCTCCAGGGCGGCGCCCGTTCTGAGACCCATGGTGGAGCAGGGAGCTCGGGAGGCCATGGCGGATCAGAGGGCTCGGGAGGCCATGGCGGTGCAGAGAGCTCGAGAAGGCATGGCGGTGCAGCCTTCGAGGCCGTGGCCCCATCCCTCGTCCCGGCCTCTCCGGCTAAAGCCATCCTACCCCCCCATAAAAAAAAACTTGGGGAAGATTACTGGCCTGAACTTGGGGACTGGAGCACTCCCTTTGCTTGACGGGAGATCAGAAGCCCTCCCTGGGCTTAACGGGGGATCGTCTCGGTTACGTATGTAACCCTCGTTCCCTGAAGGAGGGAACGGAGACGTCACGTCGGATGACCGACGAAATTGGGATCTCGCCAGAGAGACCAATCCACTTCGAGTGTAACTAAACGAGCCAATGGACATTGGCATGCGATTATTGCATCCAGCTGCCGCTGATCACAGTGTGAGCATAAGAGGCAGCTGATGCACCGCATCAATTATGTTTTCGCTGAGGAGCCGAGCCGGCGACCCGGCAGCTCAGCGGTGGTACAGCGACTGTGGCGACGGGACGTGACGTCTCCGTTCCCTCCTTCAGGGAACGAGGGTTACATACGTAACCGAGACGTTCCCCTTTCAGTCGGTCACTCCGAGTCACGTCGGATGACCGACGAAATTGGGATCCCTACCAAAGCGCCACAGGAGCTGCCCCTTCCAGTGCCCTGTGTAGGCCTCTTGACCCTTCCTATAAGGCAGACGATAGGACCGGGCTCTACACAGAGAAGGTCAACTACTGGTGTTCCTTGAGCAACCCAACAGTAGGACTAGGATAACACTGGGAAGTGTGCCCTTCCACTTGGAAGAGGCACACTGCGGAGTCACCTCCTCCCAGAGGGGGTTAAGTGACATTAAAACATGTGGAGTAACCCCGAAGGGCCCTATTGCACATGGAAGTCTCTGAGATGGCTCAGGCTGCATCTTTAGAGATGGCAGAACGTGGTCCGCCAGGGGAAACACGGCTCTAATAAGAATACCGTGGAACACACATATGGGATCCCGACAGGGTCTCTCATATGGGCACTAGCCTCACACCAGATTTCAAGAATTCATTGGCTGAAGGCCTGGCGCCGGACGCCCCGCCGCGTCCGGACGCCGGAGTGCTGGAAGACTCAACAGGGTTTGCCTGGTTAAGGAACTCTCTGGAGAATTAGGCGTAAGGACGCCGCAAGCCGACTCTGAGCCGGCCCTCTCAGTGCCACTACCCGTTTGAGGTGAGAACACAGGAGGAAACCGGTTCGACACGTAGGCTATAAAACCTAGCAAACGTGTTGGGAGTCGCCCAACCCGCAGCTCTACAGATGTCTGCTAGCGAGGCACCACGAGCCAGCGCCCAGGACGATGCGACACCCCTAGTGGAGTGAGCACGCAACCTGAGTGGGCAGGGCACACCTTGTGCTTCATAGGCCAAGGTGATGGCATCCACTATCCAGTGGGCCATCCTCTGCTTGGAGACAGCCTTCCCCTTCTGCTGTCCTCCGTAACAGACAAAGAGCTGTTCTGAGGTCCTGAAGCTCTGAGTTCTATCCACGTACTGACGCAGTGCGCGTACAGGACAGAGCAAAGCTAGGGCTGGGTCTGCCTCCTCCAGGGGCAGCGCTTGCAGGCTCACTACCTGGTCCCTGAAGGGCGTGGTAGGAACCTTGGGCATATAGCCGGGCCGGGGCCTCAGTGTTGCACTGGAGTCAGCCGGCCCAAACTCAAGGCACGACTCGTCGACCGAAAATGCCTGCAGGTCCCCCACCCTCTTGATTGAGGCCAATGCAGTCAGGAGTAGGGTTTTCATAAAAAGAAACTTCAACTCGACTGACTGCAACGGCTCAAAGGGGGCAGTTTGTAGGGCTCTTAGCACCAAGCCAAATCCCAAGAGGGAAGGGAGGGAGGCCTCGGAGGATTTAACCTCCTGGCCCCCCTAAGAAACCTGACGACCAGATCGTGCTTCCCCACCGACCTCCCCTCTATGGGGTCGTGGTGGGCAGAAATAGCAGCAACATATACCTTAAGGGTGGAGGGGAACAGCCTACGCTCCAACCCTTGTTGCAAAAAGGAAGCACGGCTCTGATCGAACATCTCCGGGGGTCCTCCTGGTAAGAGGAACACCATTCGACGAACAGGTTCCACTTCAGCGCATAGGCCCGTCTTGTGGACGGTGCTCGTGCTGAAGCGATAGTGAGCGCTACCTCCTGGGGCAGGTCACCTAGAACCTCCGCGTCCCGTCCAGGGACCACACATGAAGTTTCCACAAGTCTGGACGCGGGTGCCAGAGGGTGCCCCGTCTCTGAGAAAGCAGATCCTTCCTCAGAGGAATCGGCCAGGGAGGGGCTGTCGCGAGGAGCATGAGTTCCGGGAACCAGGTCCTGTTGGGCCAATATGGAGCCACTAACAGGACCTGCTCCTCGTCCTCCCTGATCTTGCACAATGTCTGTGCTAGTAGGCTCACTGGGGGAAACGCATACTTGCGCAAGCCCTGGGGCCAGCTGTGTGCAAGTGCATCCGTGCCGAGCGTTGCCTCGGACAGGGAGTAGAACCACTGGCAGTGGGTGGTTTCTGGAGATGCAAACAGGTCTACCTGAGCAACTCCGAACCGACTCCAAATCAGCTGGACCGCCTGGGGATGGAGTCTCCACTCCCCAGGAAGTGCCGCTCGAGACAGCTCGTCGGCCGCCTGATTGAACACTCCTGGGATGTGGATGGCACGAAGGGACCTCAGATGCTTCTGACTCCAGAGGAGGAGGTGGCGGGCGAGTTGCGACATGCGACGGGAGCGCAAACCGCCTTGCCGGTTGATATAGGCAACGGTCGCAGTGTTGTCCGTACGGACCAGAACGTCCCTGCCCCGAAGGCGCCCTCTGAGGCGGCACAGGGCAAGGCGTACTGCCAGCAACTCAAGGCAATTGATATGCCAACGCAGAAGGGGGGCCCGTCCAAACCCCTGATACTGCGTGCCCGTTGTACGTGGCACCCCAGCCGGTGGTCGAGGCATCCGTGAATACCACAGCATGCCTGGATACCTGCTCCAGGGGCACTCCTGCCCGAAGGAACGAAGGATCTGACCACGGGCTGAAGGTCTTGCGGCAGGCCGGTGTAATCTGAACCCGGTGAGTACCGCGTTTCCACGCCCACCTCGGGATTCGACCATGGAGCCAGTGCTGAAGCGGTCTCATATGGAGCAGACCGAGCGGAACTATGGCCGCAGCTGCAGCCATATGCCCCAGGAGCCTCTGAAAGAGTTTCAGTGGGACCGCTGTCCTGCCTGATAAAGTCTTGAGGCAGTTCAGCACTGACTGAGCACGTTCCTGGGTGAGGCGTGCTGTCTGGTTGACCGAATCCAACTCCATGCCGAGAAAAGAGATCCTCTGCACTGGCACGAGTTGCTCTTTTCCCAATTGACCCGAAGGCCCAACTGCCTGAGCACCAGGTCCCTGTGTGCGCACAACAGCTCTCGAGACTGTGCAAGTATGAGCCAGTCGTAGAGGTAGTTGAGAATGCGCACACCCCGTTCTCTCAAGGGAACAAGGGGCCGCCTCTGCGACTTTGGTGAAGACACGAGGCGAAAAGGGACAGCCCGAAGGGCAGGACCTTGTACTGATATGCCCGACCGTCGAACGCGAATCGCAGGAATGGCCTGTGTCGCGGGAGAATCGAAACATGAAAGTACGCGTCCTTCAGGTCGATTGCTGCAAACCAATCTAGGGGACGGACGCATCCAAAAATGCGTTTCTGCGTCAACATCTTGAACGGCATCTTGTGAAGTGCACGGTTCAAAACTCGCAGATCCAAGATCGGTCGTAACCCACCGCTTTTCTTGGGCACAATGAAGTAAGGGCTGTAAAACCCCGACCTCATATCGGCTGGAGGGACCGGCTCTATTGCATCCTTCGCCAGTAGGACTGCAATCTCCGCGAGCAAGACAGGGGCATCGACGGCTTTGACTGAAGTGAACCGGATGCCCCTGAACTTGGGGGGGACGCCGGGCGAACTGAATCGCATAGCCGAGTCTGATGGTCCGCAGGAGCCACCGGGACGGGCTGGGGAGCGCTAACTAGGCTCCGAGAGACCGCACCAGCGGGGCCAACGGGCCCACCGACATGCCCGCGGTGGGGCAGCGAGGTGGAACACAGGGACCGGCCCCAGGGCCTGTGACGGCCTGGCCTGTGACGGCAGGGGGCGGGGTCTGGGTGTGTAGTGTAGCACTCACCTGATTTCTCCTCGCGTGGGAGGAGACACAGGAACCCGGCTTGAGGCTTGTGACAGCCCAGCGTTTGACGACTTGAAGCGGGGACTGGAGTGCTACTGCCCTTACCTGGTTCCACGAATGGGCAGGAGGGGTGCTCTTGGGCAACCACCCGCTGCCTGCTGGCGAGAGAGGAGGAGGGAAGCGATCCTGTGATGCACGGATCACCACTCTCCTCCTCTTGAGACCCGGAGATTGAGGAGACCGCTCTTTACTGATGTTTTGGGTACCGCTGGCTGCTGGGCCAGAGGCGGAACAAAATGAACAAAAGATACTCCACCCGGCCCTCCTCCGGGGGAGGGAGTGGTGCAGTCACCATCTCCCGATGAGCAGTCTCCTCCATCTCTGGGTCGACCGTCCCAGGGCCTCTTGCACTTGCCGCCAGGTTTGGCGGGGGCCTGGACGGGCTGGGCGTCCTGCCTGCGACCGGCTGCACGACGCTGCCTGGTGAAAGGCTGCTGCGGCTGCGCGGGAGCGGGGGCGGCCGCAGGGGGGCGCCCACGGCGACGAGCAGGCTGAGTGGCTGCAGCCGGAGTGGAAGCAGCAGGTTTCCTCCGGCGCATGATGTGTTTGCCTCAGTCTGCTTCTGGGCTGCCGAGAACTGCTGGGCAAAGCTCTCGACAGCGTCGCCGAAAGGGCCGGTCTGTGACACGGGAGCATTCAGGAACTGTACCTTCTCCTGCTCCTTCATATCAGCGAGACACAGCCAGAGATGGCGCTCCTGGACATCGCACGACCCAGAGACTGTGCGGTCACCTTCGTCACTCGTAGCGCGAGGTCCGTCGCAGCACGCAGCTCATGTAGAACCGCCAGGTCGTGACCACCCTCGTGCAGGTCTTTCAGTGCTTTGGCCTGGTGGACCTGCAGCAACGCCATAGCGTGGAGGGCGGAAGCCGCCTCCCCACAGGCTCTATAAGCACTGCCAGTTAGACCTGACGAATACTTAGAGGCCCGTGAGGGGAGACACGGATCACCCCGCAGGGTGGAAGCGGCTGTTGGACACAGTTGCATGGCCACAGACCGTTCCACCGAGGGGATGCCCGCATACCCCAAAGCGGCTCCACCATCGAGGGTGGTGAGAGCGGAAGAACTACAAGATGTGTTTCGGGCAGTGAAAGGTGCCCTCCACGATCTTGTCAGCTCCTCATGCACTTCCGGAAAGAATGGCACCGGAGGGGGGCGCTGAGAACCAGCGCCACCCCCACCGAGGAACCACTCGCCCAGCCTCGAAGGATCGGGACACGGTGGCTTTTTAGGATTCCACACGAGCCCGACATTCTCGGCGGCCCGGGAAAGCATAGCCGTCATCTCTGGGTCTGGCACGGACAACGCTACCACACCCGAAGGGGGCAACGCAGCCGGGTCATCATCCCCGGAGAGAGAGGGCCCGCCCTCCGATGCAGTGATCGACATCTGGTCGTCAGAGGGGGCACCGAAGGAAACGCGTGGCCAGCGCGCTCCTTCGGCAGCTCCACCGGCTGCGGAGTGCTTGAGGGGTGAGGAGCTCCACTTGGGGAAGCCCTCACCGTAATCCTCAATCACCTCTGACTCCACCGGATCCAGTGTGCACGCCGGATCACGGCAGGCAGAGGGACTCTGCCATGTTTGACATAGCAGAGTCGCACTCCGAGATGGTCATGTCCCCGCAAGAAGAACATGAACCATCCACGAAAGCCACCTCAGCGTGCTGAATGCCCAGACACGTGAGGAAGCGATCGTGACCGTCCTGAGGCGCCAGGAAATGACCACACCCAGAAACGCACGGGTGAAAAGACATCTTTAAAAAGACGCGATCACCCGTGTTGCTCTTTTAGAGAAATTGCTCTTTCAGAGAAATGCTCTTTTAGTGCTGAAGCACGCAGGGGAGCTGGCCACCGCACACTCCTAGTGTGGCTGTCAGCAGGAAGACGATCTTTCTCTCCCGGACACCGTGACCACCGCTGCCGCGCCGTAACGCCCGCACTCGCTCGCAGAACACTCTCTTGGAAGGGAGAGCAGTAGCTTTAACCACTACCGCTCGGCTCCGAAGCGAAAGGATAATTGATGCGGTGCATCAGCTGCCTCTTATGCTCACACTGTGATCAGCGGCAGCTGGATGCAATAATCGCATGCCAATGTCCATTGGCTCGTTTAGTTACACTCGAAGTGGATTGGTCTCTCTGGCGAGATCCCAATTTCGTCGGTCATCCGACGTGACTCGGAGTGACCGACTGAAAGGGGAACTGGAGCCCGTCCTGGGCTGAACAGGGGATCAGGAGCCCGTCCTGGGCTGAACTGGGCATCAGGAGCCCTCACTGGGCTGGACTGGGGAACAGGAGCCCTCACTGGGCTGGACTGGGGATCAGGAGCCCTCCATGGGCTTGACTCTGGAACTGCAGCCTCTCCTGGGCTCGACTCGGGAACTGGAGCCTCTCCTGGGCTTGACTCGGGAACTGGAGCCCTCACTGGGCTCGACTGGGGAACTGGAGCCTCTCCTGGGCTCGACTGGGAAACTGGAGCCTCTCCTGGGCTCGACTCGGGAGCTGGAGCCCTTCCTGGGCTCGACTCGGGAACGGGAGCCTCTCCTGGGCTCGACTCGGGAACGCGCGCCCATGCTAGGCTCGACTCGGGAACGGGAGTGCGCTTACGTGGAGCTGGCATAGGAGGGCGCTGCCAAGGAGCGGGCTCTGGAGGGCACTCTGGAGGCGCAGACACTTGGGGGGGCTCTGGAAGCGCGGTATCCGTGACCGGCGGGATTGCCATACTCTCTGCCAGCGGGCTAGAGGGAATCGTGGAAGGCGGCGGGCTTGACAGCAGAGCGGTGAGTGGCGGGATTCTGGCTCGGGATCGGAGACTCTCCAGACACCGGATGACCGCTTCCTTCCAATCGAGGGTGGTGGTGTCTGGGAACTCCGTCGGTCGATGGATAGTGAACCCGAGCCGGAACAGTGTCACCAGGGTCTCTCCTTCCAGGGAGCTGACGAGGGCGAGCGGCACGAATGCCCTCGCGAAGGAGAGCGGGGCGAGCCACGGCGATGAAGCGCGCTCGTTCCTCCATTTCGTTTGGGTCGGGTCTTCTGTCACAATACACAGGCGAGGAGACACAGAGGTAAGTGGTCAAACAAGGGAATTTATTGAACAGACTGAGGAGCAACCAGGAGGTGACGCGAGGTGAGTGAAGCACAAAGTGACAAGGTCCAGATAGCTTAGCTTGCAGTGACGGTAACTGTGATCTCTTGCAGGAATCCGGGGAGCGATGGAGAACAGGAGCGGGGGAGAAAATGGAACGTCTGGGGTAAGGAAACACACAGGTAAGTAAATCGAGGTCTGGCTTGGTTCAGGGATGTGAACGGTAGCCCCGACGAGGAGGTAGTGAGGAGAGTGCAGTAATATAGTGGAGCTGATCAGTGGTTGCAGGTGTGAGTGATTAGAAATCCAGGTGACGGGGATCGTGACTGAAGACTGTGAATGGAACCAGGTGTAAGCCGGGGAGGATGCTGGGATATGGAGTCCAGAGCAGGTGACTAATGACAGGGAACTCGTGACAAATATAGCAAGTTTTGCTAATAAATATTATTTGTTTATTAAACGTAAATTATATTATTCTATTGATTAGATTGATCAGGTTTTAAATTTTTTATGTTTTGTTTTGTTTGTATGACTGTATGTAATGAAGCTGGAAAGCACTTTGGTCAACGGCAGTTGTTTTAAATGTGGTATAGAAATAAAATTTGTGTTGTATTATTGTACAGTAGTTTTTTTTTTTTTTCTTCTGATCATAATCTATAATAACATAAAAAGGCTGTTGTGACTGTCTGTTACAGGAGATTTCTCCAATAAAAAACAGGATGCTGACTATGAGGGATAGAATCATCATACAGCCAGCTGTCCATTTTACAGAAATGCGGAATTAGGTAACCTAAAATACATTTTGTTTTAAATCGCATTAACATTCATGCATTTGACAGATGTTTTTATCCAAAGCAAGTTACATTGTATTTAAAGTACACATTTTATTGAGTTATCCATTCCCTGGGACTCGAATAGGGGAGGCGCTGGGTGGCGCTAGGGGTGGTTAAGGGGGCTGAAGCCCCAAATGTTTTCAGTAAAGCCCCAAATGTTTTTATTACCTTGTCTTGTGAGCATCAGGATTGAGTTTTCATGTACATTAAAATTATTTCTATTAAACCAGCACTTAAAGGGATAGTTCACTCAAAAATGGAAACTCTGTCATTAATTACTCACCCTCATGTTCTTCCAAACCCGTAAGACCTTCGTTCATCTTCAGAACACAAATTAAGGTATTTTTTATGAAATCCGAGAGGTTTTCTGACCCTGCATGGACAGCAACACAACTGAAATGTTCCTAAGCCCAAATGTAGCAAGGACATCGACAAAATAGTCCAAGTGATACAGTGGTTTAATTGTACTGATATAAAGCTGCAAGAATACTTTTTTTGTGCAAAGAAAACAAAAATAACAACTTTATTCAACAATTCTTCTCCTCCTCATAACATCTGCAGCGGCGCACCGCCATTGCGGAGAGAGTATCACGACGCATGCGCTTGCTTCCGCTTGATGTAAACAATGCATGTGCATGGTGCTGCTTACGTTAAACACACATGCGTCAGCATGCACATCCGCTGCAGACAGTATGAGGAGGAGAAGAATTGTTGAATAAAGTTGTTATTTTTGTTTTCTTTGCAAATAAAAACTATTCTCGTAGCTTCATAACATTACGGTTGAATCACTGATGTCACATGGACTATTTTACCGATGTCCTTGCTAGGTTTCTGGGCCTGGGAACATTTCAGTTGTGTTGCTGTCTATGCAGGGCCAGAAAGTTCTTGGATTTCATCAAAAATATCTTAATTTGTGTTCCAAAGATGAATGAAGGTCTTAGGGGTTTGGAACAACATGAGGGTGAGTAATTAATGACATAATTTCATTTTTGGGCGAACTAACCCTTTAAATAGCAAAATGCAGCTGGTTCAGGTATCTTTAACTTACTTTTTTTATTTTATTTATTTATTTTTTATCATGGCATACCTATTAATTGAGCAGACTTTCTAGGACACACATACACACTTAGAACGATTATATGAACAGATTGGTTAGCATTTACCAGGGTCTATGGCAGACTTTACTTGGTGTCAGGGCAACAAAATTCAATAAACAAGAACTTACTATTAAGTGATTTAAATTGTAGAGAAAATATTGTCTTTTTGCTCTATTTCGCAAAAATGGTTCTAAACAAAGCCATGTTGTGCATCTCTGCACTCAGCAGTGTTTCATTACTGAATGAATTTACCTTTTTTGAATGCCTTGAATCAGCGATTCACTGACCCATTCATAAAAACAATTTCTTCCTTCCTGAATGAATCAGCAGATTTGAATGAATTTATTGAATAAATGACTCACTCAGTCATTAAGGCAGTGGTTTGCTGCCACCTAATGGTAATTTTAGTATCATTTTTAGAAATATCATTCTATTTTTTTTTGTCATTTAATATTTCTGTGTTCTAAATTTTATATTTAAAAAAGTTAATTCCATAATATTTATGCAATTTGTACATGCAAATTATAATTAATTATACTTGTCTCTTAAAGAAAAAAAAAAAAAAAGAAAAAAAAAAAAAAAAAGCCACTTAGCCAATGTAACTTTTCAGCATAGCCTATTTTATTTGAAGTGTATCCTGAATGTATCTCTCTGCTAAACTGTGGATATCCACTCACTCTGCCCCTGGAATCAAAGGCAAAGCATTAGTTTGGTATTCTAGCACTTTGCTCTACTGATTGAGAATGCATTGTAAAAATGGAGCTTTAATAATTTGAATGTGATGGATTATCAACTAATTATGTAACTTCCTTGTAGGTGCGTTCAGATGTAGTATATAACATTTTTATTAACGTCAAAGTGCATACAGCACCAAGTTTGACAGTTGAGGCAAATTCTGTATGCTTTTTAAAAATGTTTTTTTATTAAAATGCTTTTTTATTTTTCTTGTGCTTGCAGGTTCATTCACACCATCAACCTTTGTGGCACCAAATGCACTGAAAGTCGCAGATCAGATGGAATTCTGGAAAGAGGGTGCAAAGAAAAAGCATCAGCCTGAATCTCCTCTTGGTCTTTCTCATCGGAGTGCTTATCAACTTTGACCGGCAAAATTACTGAAATTTAACACAACAACACAAACTAATTTTTACTGTATTATTTTATTTTTTTACTTTTTTTTGTATTTTTTTGTAAAGTATGTTTTGCTTTTCAGTATGTGTATGTCTTGCCCAGGGGACTGTGGTGATGCCATTTTCTCACCTAGTGCATCCTAGAGGTCAAGATTTGTAATTTGTACTTCTAAAAAGAAAATGTTCAACAATTAAAGAATATTATCAGAACTACTGTAATTCTAGTTATTGTGAATTTTATGGGGTTGGGGTGGTAAAAAACATGGATTACAGTGCTGTAAGGCAATTGGATTGTTTTTTACATGTAAAAAAAGATTTAAAATAAATGAAAATAAACTCTACAGTACTGATACTGTAAATGACAATATGGTAATAATACTGTAAGTGAAAATACGGTAAGGACATTATAGTACTGTAAATGAAAATACAGTAATCATACTGTAACCAATTTTACAATAACTTACTGGCATCCAGCTGCCAGTAAGTTACTGTAAAATTTACAGCAATCTCTTTACAGTGTGGATTACACTTTATTTTTAGTGTAATTTAAGTGTATAGGGTTAAAGTTAGGGTTTGGTTTAAGGTTAGTTGCAAGTAATATCGCATAGTTTATTATAGTAAGGGCATGCAATGTGTAACAAGGAGACGGTAAAATAAAGTGTTCCCAAAATTTTAATATGAAACAGTTTACCATATGATAATAAATTACAAAGAAGCCACAAGTAACACATTGAAATAAACAATAAATTTTGAATCATAAAAACTGCAGTAGTAGTTTATTGTAAAACGTACTGCAATAATCTTCAAAACAAAACAAAACAACAACAACAAAAATAATTACTTAGTAGAGAAAAGGAACATTCTCAAAAACTGATCTTCTCTATCTGAAACCATGTCTGCAAAGTTTGTTTTGTCAATCAAAAAGCTCTCTAGCAGCCAAGATGACAATTACCAAGACGCGTCAGACCTAGTTCTTAAAGCCGTGTGGCCTGACTTCACATAAATCAGAGCCTTAATAAGATATCAACCAGAATGCATGAGCAGCCAACCTAAGACCCGTCTGTTCACACTCAGCAGAATCTGGAGCTCTTGAATGGTTAATGCTGCTTTTGTCGAAGGATTGCCAACCCAGCAGAGAGGCTTTTCCCACACCTCCAGAAGAAAATCAAATACATGTAAGTGAGCAAAATATGCAAGACATTAATACCAGAAGCGGTATGGTAACAACTTAAGTGCACGCCATCAATCCCATCCAAAAGCTTGTGAATGTATGCACAAAAGCAGGTGTTTTGGGGCTCCTTTATAATTCATTTCCTGCTGTAAAAACCTCTTATACAATAGACCTCCACGGACATGAACCAGGATACTTTGACAGATGGAGAAAGACAGACTATCTCTCAGTTGGCCCTCTATTGGAGTCATCCTCATCTAAATTGCACATAATTGTCAGTTTTAAGTGTTCGATGCTGGCTGGATGCTCGTGTTCTAGTTGCATGCCAAAGTAAAAGGGGTTTGGGATATAAAACACTTGTTAGCTTTCATGTTTGCTTATTGTTACCTGTCACTGCGGTGTTAGGTGGCTTTTCCATTCAATCTCCAGGAATTGTTGAAGCTACTCAAAATTATGCATTATATTAAAGGTGCAGTATGTAATCGTGACAGCTAGTGGTTGAAATGGGTACTGCAATCCAAATTCAAAATATTCAGAATGCAGTCCAAATATCAAAACAAGCCCTCTCCTCCTTCTGATTGCCAGATGCAACAAGGAACAAGCGCAACGCAGACTTTTTTTTTTTTTTGGTGCATTTCTCACTTTTAATTAACTATTAACTATGACTTTTGCCTCAGTAAACTCCTAATTACTGGTAGTTGTTAAGTTGTAGAATATGATCATGCGGAACATTTGCTTTATAAGTACTAATAAACTGCCAATATGCCAATATGATAATGTGCATGCTAATGAGCAGCTAGTTAATAGTAAAATCTGTTCCCTATTAATAAAGTGTTACCTGCGCAACTGACAATGTTAGGCAACAAGCCCTAAGGTCCTTGTACACAGTCCGAAATTTTCGTATGCGTTTTTTCATATTCGTCATCCTTCCCTATCAAAATGCTTGCTACAGATGCGAAAATGTAGAAAATCGAACCTGATCTGAATTTTTTATGACGGACAAAAGTTTTGGAGGCAGTGTGTAAACGTGATTGACACATTGAGGTCATATTTATTTTTTAACGTGCGGAAATTTTGTACTCAGTGCGCAATGACCTTTACACTTTAAGTTATATTATCTGCTTTTTACTATGACCCTGTTCATGGAGCCTTTCAGATGGATGCCGAGGCTTTTTAGGTCGGGTAGAACCTGCCCAGCAGGCACAGGACATCAACATAACATCAAGTTGACGCTGGACATGAAGTTGGACAGACATTGCATTTTGGTTGAGAATGAAAATCAGGTTGTCGTCAGCATTTGATATCAATTTGACATTGACTTAACATTGGATTTTGGATACACAACCTAAAACAACAAATATCAACCTTAGCTGACGTCGTTATTAGACATCAAATTAACATTTACATTAGATGTTGAATTAACATTGAATTTTGGTCACTCAAAGTCACCACAGAATTTAACTAAACATTAACGTCTTATGACGTTGTGTACCCGCTGGGTGTGATCTCTGACCCAGTTCTTTGCTCACTTCCATGGCTGCAATGTCCTGTGTTTTCGCCAACTGGCAACCCCGGGCGATGAAATACTATTGGGTAAATTGGCAGTAGGCAATAGAGCCCTGCGCGGGACTGTTTTCTTAAACCCACACCTGCCCGCTCCCGCTGAATTTCTGACCAGGACCGCCCGCTCCCGCAACCTGCGTGTTCCACTCCCGCCCGCGCCCGCAATGTTTGTGTCCACTCCCGCCCGCTCCCACGGACTTTCTCAGAGCTTGTGAAAAATGTACACAAATAGGCTACTCAGACTAAATATTCGTTCAAGTTAACATCCAGAATAAAAGGCTTTAAACGTGATTGCATTTGAATAAGATGAAGTAATGCTAAAACAAAGCACCACATGTGACAAAAACATTGGGCTTTTTATTATTATTATTATTATTATTATTATTATTATTATTATTAGCGTTAAAATAATAATCGTTAAAACAAAGCCACAACTAGCGGCACCTCAGTTTTTAAATGTACTGCATGATATACACGCACCAAACGATTAACTAAACAAACAGTTTAACTGTTAACAAACAGTTTAAGTAAATAAGTCAAACAACAATATGAAATAAATTTAACTTATAGAAAATAGGTATGTTGCCTCAGGGTAGAGGTGCCAGATTTATGTCGGTTGTAAACTAACACTTTTGCACATTAATTTACTAAGTTTAACTCTTTCCCATTTTTTCAGTGATAATTGATGTCTGACTTTCCTTGCTTTGCTTTTGTCAAGTAAACAGACGCTTTAATTTTCTTCTCAACTTTGTGTGTTTCTATTACACCGTGTCTACGCGAGCGGCTCGGCGCGACAAAAATCCCCGACAGTAAACTGCTGCCGCGTTCTATTTATGACGTATTGACATAAATGTCAAATGATTTTTAAAGGTCGCTTTATCGCGTCCAGTGTAGACAGACTTTAGCTGCTGGCGCTGCACGTCTGGTGTTACACGCCAAATCCCACCGTTCCCCGTGGGTCTCCCGTGAGATTTTCTGACCGCCCACTCCTGCCCGCAGCAAAGGTAAAACCGCCCGTTCCGGCGAGATTTGCGGCGGGTCCCGCGGGAGCCCAAACCCAATGCAGCCCTCTAGTACGCAGAGTCACAAAGACCAAAACAAAAAAAGAACAAAACAAAACTAAAAAAAAAAAAAATAAAATTCCACACGGAACATGCATTTCAAAGTAGAATATCTGGCTGTATGTAAACTTAGCCTGTTTCCTAAATATCTGCAAATGCATTATATATATGTATATATATATATATATATATATATATATATATATATATATATATATATATATACAGGTGTATCTCAATAAATTAGAATGTCGTGGAAAAGTTCATTTATTTCAGTAATTCAACTCAAATTGTGAAACTCGTGTATTAAATAAATTCAGTGCACACAGACTGAAGTAGTTTAAGTCTTTAGTTCTTTTAATTGTGATGATTTTGGCTCACATTTAACAAAAACCAACCAATTCACAATCTCAACAAATTAGAATATGGTGACATGCCAATCAGCTAATCAACTCAAAACACCTGCAAAGGTTTCTTGAGCCTTCAAAATGGTCTCTCAGTTTGGTTCTAGGCTACACAATCATGTGACAGTTGTCCAAAAGACAATCATTGACACCCTTCACGAGGAGGGTAAGCCACAAACATTCATTGCCAAAGAAGCTGGCTGTTCACAGAGTGCTGTATCCAAGCATGTTAACAGAGAGTTGAGTGGAAGGAAAAAGTGTGGAAGAAAAAGATGCACAACCAACCGAGAGAACCACAGACTTATGAGGACTGTCAAGCAAAATTGATTCAAGAATTTGGGTGAACTTCACAAGGAATGGACTGAGGCTGGGGTCAAGGCATCAAGAGCCACCACACACAGACGTGTCAAGGAATTTGGCTACAGTTGTCGTATTCCTCTTGTTAAGCCTCTCCTGAACCACAGACAATGTCAGAGGCGTCTTACCTGGGCTAAGGAGAAGAAGAACTGGACTGTTGCCCAGTGGTCCAAAGTCCTCTTTTCAGATGAGAGCAAGTTTTGTATTTCATTTGGAAACCAAGGTCCTAGAGTCTGAAGGAAGGGTATAGAAGCTCATAGCCCAAGTTGCTTGAAGTCCAGTGTTAAGTTTCCACAGTCTGTGATGATTTGGGGTGCAATGTCATCTGCTGGTGTTGGTCCATTGTGTTTTTTGAAAACCAAAGTCACTGCACCCGTTTACCAAGAAATTTTGGAGCACTTCCACTTCATGCTTCCTTCTGCTGACCAGCTTTTTAAAGATGCTGATTTCATTTTCCAGCAGGATTTGGCACCTGCCCACACTGCCGAAAGCACCAAATGGTTAAATGACCATGGTGTTGGTGTGCTTGACTGGCCAGCAAACTCACCAGACCTGAACCCCATAGAGAATCTATGGGGTACTGTCAAGAGGAAAATGAGAAACAAGAGACCAAAAAATGCAGATGAGCTGAAGGCCACTGTCAAAGAAACCTGGGCTTCCATACCACCTCAGAAGTGCCACAAACTGATCACCTCCATGCCACGCCGAATTGAGGCAGTAATTAAAGCAAAAGGAGCCCCTTCCAAGTATTGAGTACATATACAGTAAATGAACATACTTTCCAGAAGACCAACAATTCACTAATTTTTTTTTTTTAATTGGTCTTATGAAGTATTCTAATTTTTTGAGATAGTGAATTGGTGGGTTTTTGTTAAATGTGAGCCAAAATCATCACAATTAAAAGAACCAAAGACCTAAACTACTTCAGTCTGTGTGCATTGAATTTATTTAATACACAAGTTTCACAATTTGAGTTGAATTACTCAAATAAATGAACTTTTCCACGACATTCTAATTTATTGAGATGCACCTGTACACACACACACACACACACACACACACACACATATATATATATATATATATATATACAGTGCCCTCCAAAAGTATTGGAACAGTAAAGACAAAATTGTTCTGTTGGGTTTGGAGTCAAGACATTTGCAAATATGATTGAAAGATGAATATGAGACAAAACTACAGAATGTCACATTTTATTATTAGCCGTTTCAACACATACATGTTTTACCAAATAAAAAGAACAGCACTTTTAGAGTTCATCCCACTCACTGATGTGAGCATAGGTATTGGAACAGCTGAACATAAGGCAGATATAAAAGATTAAAAGCTATTATTTAGTTGCAGATCCCTTGCGCACAATCACAGCAGAGAGTCTGTGACTCATAGACATCACCAGACTCTTGGTCTCATCCTTTGAAATACTTTTCCCAGACTTTAATGCAGCCAATTCCAATTGTTGCTTGTTTTGGGGAGTTTCTGCCTTTACTCTCCTCTTCAGCTGGTGAAATTCATGTTCAATCGGATTTAAATCTGGAGATTGACTTGGGTAATCTAAGACTTTCCATTTCTTTGCCCTTATAAATTCCTTGACTGAACTGGCAGGGTGTTTTGGGTCATTGTCCTGATGCAATATGAAGCACTTCCCAATGAATCTGGTGGCATTTTCTTGAATATTGGTAGGCAAGATGGTTTTGTACCCTTCGAAATTCATTCTGCTACTGTCATGATACATTAAGTAATCAGTAAAGTTGAGAGGGCCTGTTCCAGAGACAGCCATGAGATGGCTGTATGCATTACAGATGAGGCTGTATGTTTGGGATCTTTTGCAGTTCCCTTTTTTTTCTTCACATTTTTGCTTTCCCATCACTTAGATAAAGGTTCATCTTTGTCTCATCGGTCCATAAACACAGTTCCAAAACACTTCTGGCTCACCTTTGTGCTTTTTTACAAACTCTAATATTGCCTGTCTATTTTTGGGGCTGGTCAGAGGTTTGCATCTTGCTGTGTAGCATCTGTAATTCTGTGTCAAAGTCTCCTGAGAACAGTAGATTGTCAGAGCATCACCCCAGCTTTCTGGAAGTTGTTGGTGATTTTACAGACACGTCTTTTAGGGTTCATTTTAACAGCTTTTGTGATTTGTCTGTCATCAACTACTGTTGTTTTCTCAGCCGATCAGTTAGTTGTTGGTTGCTGGTGGTTTCTAAACTCTTGATTTCTCCATGCCCTTTGTTTTTGCTATAGCTCTAATTGACTTCCTCTTTTCTTTTAGCATCCAAATTGCTTGCTTTTCTCTCAAAGTCAGCTCCCTCATCTTCATCCTGGTTTGTGTGTGTCATCATCGGATTCAGAATGCAGAAGTAATGGATTTAACTGATACGACACATTCACTGCTTTTAATATCTGAAGAATGAATGCAACAGGAAAGACCTGTGAGGCAACTGTTCCAATACTTATGCTCACATCAGATAGGGGGATGAAACTCTAAAAGTGCTGAACTTCTTAGCTGGTAAAACATCTATGTGTTGAATCACCCAATAATAAAATGTGACATTCTGTAGTTTTGTCTCATATTCATCTTTTAATCATATTTGTAAATGTCTTGACTCCACAGCCAGGAGAGCAATTTTGTCATTACTCTTCCAATACTTTTGGAGGGCACTGTGTGTATATATATATATTACGGCTGGGCGGTATATCGAGTTTGTACGATATATCAATATATTCCTTATAAGCGATACGGTATGAAGCAATACCATTAATATCGATATACATTAATCTGATACGAGCGCATCTGAAAAAAATATCTAGGGAGAACACAGACTGAACTGCTGCGGAGAAAGTGTATAATACAATTTGTTCTAAACATGTGACAAGCTTTATATGAAGGGCTTTAAAAAACTCGTAAGATATAGTGGCCTATAGTTTATAGTTTCAGTTTAAAGGTGCCATAGAATGGAAAACTGTATTTACCCTGGCATAGTTAAATAATAAGAGTTCTGTACATGGAAATGACATACTATGAGTGTAACGGGGCTGACGAGACGTGAGACGTGCGGATCCATATGCAAGCTTTTATTTAGAAACAGTCAAATCACAGGCAGGGTCAAACAACGGCAAACAGGTATGGCAGGGACAAGACGAAGAGTAATCCTAGAACAAGCGTGGGTCGACGATCGGCGAACAATATCCAACAGGGCAAGGCAGAACAATAATCCAGGTACACGAGCAATAATCCAAACGAGGTGCAAACAGAGTCCGAATGGCAAGGCAAGGGTTAGTCCAGGAAACACGGGGCTAGAATCAAACACGGGAAGACAGGCAAGGCAAGACTAAGACAACTAAGAGGGCTTCGTAGGGTAGCTATCACTAGGATATTTGCGTACAATACTCGGCCATCTGTGAACGGAAGTCCATGGTTTATATAAGGGGTGTAATGGGAATCAGCTGTGAGATCAGTCTCAGGTGTGAGCATGTGATTAGTGAAATGGCTGCTGGGAAATGTAGTCTGGAAATGACGTGCAACAGTAGTGTAGTGCAAGAGTCCATGTAGTGACTGAGTGACCTCTGGTGGTGAGTGAACGGAAGTTCATAGACCAGATTCGTGACAATGAGCCTCAAACACCATTGTTTCCTCCTTCTTATGTAAATCTCGTGAATAAAAAAGACCACTGAAAAACAGGTAAATCAGAACATAACACCGACTGTGATGTAACAGTCGGGATCACTAATAGTTACGCCCCCAACATTTGCATATACCCGCCCATGTTCTAGACCAGCCGCCAGTTGAACCATCAGAAGTTCTGCAGGTATTGTGAAGAAACAAGCGAGGGCAACAGCGAAAATGGCAGATCATGGAAATAAATGTTATGTTCCAGGCTGTGCAGGGGATGTGAAGTGCAGGGAAGGATTGGTGTCTGTATTCAGAAAGGCACGGAAAGCAAATAACGCGTCCTAATAAGCCACTAAAGGGACATGGTTAGCTGCTAGCGGTAGCCTGTTACCTTTCAATACATAAGATTTCACTTACCACATAAACAGAGTAAGGAGAGATGACTGAGGATGATGGCAAATGATTTACAAATCCTGAGCACCACTGACAAGCATCTGATCTTGTAAAATGTGTGGTACGTACTGCCGCTCCATAGTATAAACAGAGTTCATGCTGTCGCGAATCTCGAAAGCGAAAGTGAAACTAAAAGCGAGCGTGCATTTGAAAGCAGTTTCAGTGCCCCGCATATTAATAGCGGCTCCCTGATGCCTGCATTTTATATACAGTATAATTACCTGACGATATAACTGCGAGAGAAAGTATTGAAATTTATATTTTTCTCCCTGTGTTTCCTTCCTGCTGTGATCTACTGAAATGATCTGCACTGTAAAACAGCCAATCAGAGCAGAGCTCAACAATATTATTCATGACCCTTCCAAATAAGCCAATAACAGACCATTTCATTCTAGGGAGAAATCCTAGGGTTGTAAATGCACATGTAAAACCGTTTCTGGAAAAATTTTGCCCTTACCTAAGCCACATACCTTCTATATAGATATCAGAGAAAAAAATTTAAATATTGTATCAATGCATTCTATGGCACCTTTAAAGCGGCTCGGCCCATCAGATGCTCTGACAGAAAGACTGCCTGTTCCGCTGACAGAGATGCTACTCGCGCTGTTTAATGTGTTTGAGATGTGCTGTTTTCCTTATTACATAACTTACATTTTACAGGTAAGTTCTCCATCTGTACATGTTAGAAAGCCATGGAGATATTTCCATTTTGCTGTCAGAAGTGCATGAGCTTTTGCTTTGCGATTCTCCGCTAAACTTCACAGACTTCATTTAGAACGAGCGCCGCGCCAAACAGACAGAGCGCAATGGAATAGGAGCGCATTAACTCTGACTAAAATATACATTTTGCTGAAATATTTGTAGCTGGACAATGTGACATAAGTAGAATTTTAAACCTACAAGTAAGTATATGTGTATGATGGCACTAACTGTAAAGTGTAATGGAGTAATCAAAATAGCCTTTTTACTCAATTAGTCGGTGCTTTTTTTTTATTATTTTCATTTAGCAAATTTAACTTCTGCTTTAAAATTATTATTTTTGTTTTTAGATTGCAATGTTACATTGTTAGAATGTATTGCGATTTTAACAGTTTTTTTTTTTTTTTTTGCACATAATAGGCTATATGCCTACATGCTTACATTCACTTATTAGTTTAATCCAAATTCAAAATACCGAGATACATACCGTATACCGCAAATCAGCCAAAAAACAGAGAGATATGAATTTTTGCTCATATCGCCCAGCCCTGATATATACATAGTAGTACAGTCAAAAAAAAAAAAAAAAATGCATATACCACCTTTAAAACAAATCTGACACCTTCTCTTTCTTTCTACGCCTGCAGGCTGTCACGGTATGTGGTTGTAGAAGTAAGTGCCCAACGCAGGAGTACACAAAAGGAGTCTTTAATAAGCAGCAACACACTTAACCATTGAAAATAACATTAATCCAGCACAAAGACAAGGGGAGAACTGAGGACTTATAAAGGCAGCGAACAAAGGAACAGACAAGAAGATTAATTAACACAGGTGATACGAATGAAAGGAAGATTAACTAAACTAGAACAGGAAATACCAAATAAGGAAAAACAGGAACTAACATGTAACAGTTACTCCCTCCTCCCGGAAGGCGCGTCCCGTGCTGTAACAGTTCCACCGGGGAGGGGGGGTGGGCACCCTGGAGGCCGGTGCAGGACAGGGACACTGGGGAGGCCTCCAGGGCAGAACAGGAGACACGGGAGGCCATGGCGGATCAGGAGACTTGGGGAGCCATGGCGGATTTTGCTCCGTGGCCTTGACCTTCGGCCACTATGGCCATGGCTATGGCTATATGCCCCCCCCCCCCCCCCCCCCCCCCAAATTTTTTTCATGGGGTGAGTCAGGAATTCAGGGGGCACTCTGGAGGGCGCCCTGGAGGAGCGGGCACTGGAGGGTGCTTCGGAGGAGTGGGCACTGGAGGGTGCTCTGGAGGGGCGGAGCTGGCGGCTACAGGAGACGAAGGAGACTCAGGAGACGGAGAAAGGCTGGACGGGACCAGCAGAGACGAGGGAGACTCTGGGGTAAGGATAGGTGCAGAAAACTCCAGGGGTAGCGGCAGGTCCATGAGCGCTGGTGTAGGAGCCGGCGGGCTTGACAGCGGAGAGGCCGGCGGGCTTGAGTGAGCTGCGGACGGCGGCGTTGATTTCCCCACGGAGGGTGGGCTTGGGAGAGCTGCGAATGGCGGCGTTGATTTCCCCGTGGACGGCGGGCTTGAGGGAGCCGCAGATGGCAGCAGACTTGAGGAAGCCGTGAGCAGCGACAGGCTTGATTTCACCACGAACGGCGGGCTTGAATGGGGTTTGGCAGGCGGACTGGACGGCGAAACGGCCGACGAACTGAACGGCGTGCTGGTTCTGGCTCGGGCCCGGACACTTCCTAGACACCGGAAGATCCCTTCTCTCCAACTCAGTCCTGTGGTGTCTGGGAGGTCCACGGGGCGATGGTAAT
Organism: Spinibarbus caldwelli; assembly: GCA_039654775.1. Classification (NCBI taxonomy): domain Eukaryota; kingdom Metazoa; phylum Chordata; class Actinopteri; order Cypriniformes; family Cyprinidae; genus Spinibarbus; species Spinibarbus caldwelli. Next base: position 9,516,984 of record CM077222.1, on the reverse strand, counting down.
TGGCCCCGAGCCAGAACAGATGATTGATGGCCGCGTCGTCCAGCACCGTCCCCGTGGCGAGCCCGCAGAATTCCCCGGCATGCTCGTAAAAGGGGAGATCCTTACGGGCCAGGGCGGCGAAATGTTCAGCTAACTCCATATTCTGTCTTTTCTATTTGGTCCTGGATTCTGTCACGGTACGTGGCTGTAGAAGTAAGCGCCCAATGTAGGAGTACACAAAAGGAGTCTTTAATAAGCATCAACACACTTAACCATTGAAAATAACATTAATCCAGGACAAAGACAAGGGGAGAACTGAGGACTTATAAAGGCAGGGAACAAAGGAACAAACAAGAAGATTAATTAACAGAGGTGATACGAATGAACCAAGATTAACTAAACTAGAACAGGAAATACCAAATAAGGAAAAACAGGAACTAACACGTAACACAAGCTTTGTTCAAGCATAAGCACGTCTGCTCTGAAAAATGGCTATACGTGTTTATTTTTGAATATTTAGCTCATTTATGATTAAAGAGAAGCATCACAGTCGCACACACAAACTGCTCTGCCAGCCCATTACTTAAAGTAACAAGAGTTGGGGAGCCCAAGCCAAACAACAGTCCCAGTGCCAGCGGAAGTGCATTATTTTCTCTTGTTTTTCCCGTTGCCTTCCACTGAGAAGGGGTGAATGGGCTGAATACCCACAGCAACGAGAAGAGGACACAACACTCAAATCTTTGGCAAGAGTAACTGGCAGCGGCTCCACAGCTGAGGACAGCTGCCCAGTGCCTCTGGTTGTTGAGTTATAGGAGCATCACTGGGCCAAAGGGCTGAAGCCACTCTGTCCAGTGCTCAGGACTGCCAGGAAAATATTGACTTTCAGACCAGAATGGATAAGCAAATGACTCGATGGTTGTTTAATATAAGTGAGAATATTTTAATTGACATATTGTTTTTATAGGCTATTGTTATATTGCTGTTGAACTGAAATATATTTTAATATAACAGAGTTACATTCATTAAATTTAATGGTACCACTTTACATTAGGTGTCTTGAAATACTTAAAAATAAAATAATGAATTGTAAGGTACAATGTACCTATTGTGTTCACTATTAAACTGCAAAACACTTTTGCTACTATTGAGGTGGTATGTGGCTAAGGTTAGGGGCAGGTTTGATGGTCTGGTTAGGTTTAGGGTTAACAATGCTATCATAGATGTAACTACAGAAGTTAATTTACTATGTAATTATAGGATGGTTTTTCAATGTAAAAACATATAGACAATAAGTGCATTGTATCAAATGATTAATTTGAATGTTAGTGCATAAAGGACAATAATGTGGGTCCAATTTGATAGTTGACCAAATGACAAAAATTAATAACAACATTATTGTGTAACAATATTGTGGGATCCAATTAATATTCAGTCTGCACATGTTTGGACTCTTAGTCTCACTCAAACACACACAATCTCAGTCTCAGTCCTTCATCACCGCACCAGACTTTGAAAGAACAAAGTTTAGTTTGAAGAGCTCACCAGAGATATCAACAAAATTCAGAGCATGCTGCATTTCAACATATGGTAAATACATACTGTGAGCCGTATGATGGTGGATCATATAAATATTGTTTAGCTTTTAAAATAAATATATAATAGATATTGATGAGTATTTTAAAATCATATTTATTTGAAACACACGATAGATAGATACATAGATAGACAGACAGACAGATAGACAGATAGATAGATAGATAGATAGATAGATAGATAGATAGATAGATGCTTTTTTGATAAAATATGCATGGTTATGAATTGTGTCTACTTATTCTAGAGCACATTATTACTACATCTGGGTGACTTTGTGTAATATGGCTGCTGCAAGAACTCCATCATCCCATGCAAGAGCAAACTACTGCTCCCTGTCTTGAGTAGCACAGATCTTTGAATGAGTTAAGAACTTCTTAGACACTGACTAGACTCGAAATGTGTTATTAAAAAGCCAGAATCTGCTTCTCTGAGCTTTTTAACGGATTTTTGCACTGCCTACTGAAAGCACAGTTAAATTGCCCAATGAATACATTTTGTGCATACCCAAGGTATGTGAATGTATTGTTTGCATAATGTAATGTTACTTGTAATCACCAGTTATTGTTTATGTCCTACCTATATTTTGTGCAAAGCACCATGGAATATCACAATTAAAACATAAAGCGTGGCAAATGCTTAATTATTAATCCTTTGATAACTTAAGCAATAGAAATTGACTAGCCTAAGCAAAAGTCTTCACATATACTAATGTTGAAGGAGTAGTTTGAAACTATTTTGGGGCATATCTGTCGTGCTGTAGTTTTTCTTGTGCAATTCTGAATCCTATGGAGTCCCTAAAGGGATATGGTGATGTTAAAAACTTGAGATGGGAAGAAAATTTTCATTTCAGTGCTTTTACTTGAGCAAGTTTTGAGTTCCACCGAGAACTGCTGCCTTCACTCACAAAATGTTTATATTCTCTGCGAGTGAACGCAAAGTTTCTCAGAGAACACTAAAGTTTTGTGACCGAACACAAAAAGCCTCTTTGAGAAATAAAAACCAAACAGCCGGTCTTGCTCTGAACAGGGTTTCTTTCACTACTGAGCAGGGAATGGGAAATGGAAAACCATTAAACCAGGACTAAAGCTGATACAGTTGGTGAAAAAAACAAAAAAAACAAAAACATATATATATATATATATATATATATATGTATATATACTGACTGGCCAGTTTTTGTCTGAAAGTGTTAACATGTTTGTTACTGTGTATTAACTATTTATTATATACAGGGCTTGACATTAACACCTGCCAAATGCGGGTTGATTTCAGCTGTGGCGGGTAACACCACTAGCAACTCTGGCGGGTTGAATTTTATATACAGTAACAGAGCTCGACATTAATGCTTGTCCGGGACAAGTAGATTTTTTGAAGGGACAAGTGAAAGAAGAGAATTTTACTTGACCGACAGGACAACTAATCTGATTAAAACATCTAATAGCACCGACATTTCGGCGAGAATGGTTCTGATTTTATTACATTCGGTGTAAACGGCAACTGATAATGGATAATCAGTAACAACAAGGTAGCACCAGTTGAAGCTCACACAGCCTGTCTATGAAAAAGAATCTCGTGGAGAAATCAAAACAAATGAACACAACTGCACACAGAAGAAACATAAAAATTTAACTTAATTTTTATATTTATAACATACAGCCTAGTTAAGCAACATGACACGACCAAGAGAGGGAATTCCCTGAAAACCATGATTGCAAATTTGACATTTTATACAAGAGTTAAAACGAGTAGTTAATTTTAGTTCAATATTTGAATTTGAATTTATTGAAAGGATATATTGTCAACGTTGACTGTTTTTGCTCCATTTGGTTAATGAAAATAGTTCCAAACAAAGATCCCAGCAGCTGTGTTTTGTTAATGAATGATTCGCGTTTTTGAATTTTGAATCATTTGAGTCAATGATTCAGTGGTCCATTCATAAGGACAGGCACTTGCTTCAATCTTGAATGAATCAGCCATCTGAACAAAGAGGTTTACTTTCATAGTAGCCTATCTTTGCATTTTTTCCCAACATTTCATATTTGTCTATTAAAAAATTATATATTTTAAAACACAAAGCTCACAACATTATTTATGCTGTTATAATTTTGCATGCAGTGTAAATGCATTTGTGTTATATTTCAGCTACACTGAACCGTCTGTCACTTCTGTTTCTTCTGCAGTGGAAAGATTGATTTTGTAGATACTGATTTCATATGACAGCCCTATATTATCTTATTATATTAAGTGAAATTATTAATAAAATGTAAGAATTTATATGAAAGATGATGCATGCATTTAATACATTTAGGGAAAAATGCCCTTTCAAAAATGACCTGGAAATCAATTTAAATACATTTTTGTATGCAGCATTAAGTCATATAAAATGCAATTTCCAGTGAAAATGCTGAGTGGCTAGTAAATTTGGAAAACCACTAGCCACAGTGGCCGGTGAGCAAAAAACTTCATGTCAAGCCCTGATTATATACTGTATTATGCTATAAGTTGCATAAGTAACATAAACATGGAATACCTGTTGCTTGTCTGATATTGCTTACTGTAAGCAATATCAGACAAGCAACAGGTACTCCATGTTTATGTTATTATGTACAAATATATATATATATATATATATATATATATATATATATATATATATATATATATATATATATATATATACTCTATGTATTTTTTATTTATTTATTTTTTAAGCAGCATGCCTATCATATACATAGTCTACCTCATTAATCTAAAATAATCACTGCAGGGTTCACAGCTAGATTGTCCTGAGGTTTTGCTGATGGCGATCGCCCACTTACCTACTATTTTGACAGCATCTAATTGGTATTGTGGCAAAATTGTGAACTGAAATAAAAGGAAATGCTAGTTCTTTTTCAAAAGTACCAACATATAATAGCATGTAGTATAATGCAGCTGGTATAATTCAGAGGTAACTTGATTCCTTTACATTCTCCGGGGAAATATTTTGATGCAACACATATCACAGACACAGAGTTTGTTGCATCATAAAGGGTAATGAGCGTCTGCCAACCCTCAAGGGCTCTGCACACAGACTGTGGGAGTATTAAATAAAAGAACAATCTTAAGGACAAGGCAGTTACGTGCACATTGATCACCAGTACCCATTTCAAGACAGGGACAATGTTGTTTTTTAATCTGCTCTCATGTAATAACAGCTCTCTCCATCTTAGAGGAATTCTCCCAGAGTGAAATGACTTGAGCGCCTGTGAAAGTCTCCGAAATTGTCTTCTGCCTCGGGGCTCTGAGATTGGGTCACGCAGGTGCCTCTAAAGACATGTTCATCGCTCTGTTATACACCTCAACCTCTAACATATCATTCCTGCGAATGTTATGGTGCAGGAAGAGCAATTGCTTGTAATGAAGGTACACACAAACTGAAGGGAGAAAGAGATTTGATTTGTATGGGTATTATGTGCATTCAATGTAGGTGGAAAGAGGAAAATAGTTAACTATCTGTTCAAATCATTGTAATTACTGTAATTATGTACTGTGGTGGTGCTGATATTGTAGTTTATAATTTGCTTTTTTCTTTTGGGGGGTATTTATGGATCTGTTGTCAGGATTTTCTTAATGAGGCGCTTTATGAACTGTTCATTAAAGGAACAGTTCATCCGAAAATGAAATACTGGAAATGTGCTCAACCTCAGGCCCTTCAAGATGTTAATGAGTTTGTTTCTTCATCTGAGCAGATTTGGTGAAATGTAGAATTCCATAACTTGCTCAGTAATCAGTAATCCACACCGATTAACATCTTGAGAAGCCAAAAGTTGTGTGTCGTCCTTGCTCTTATGTTTTTTGTTTTGTTTTGTTTTGTTTTTTAATAATTGCAATAATTGTAATCTTTAAAAAAAAAGTGTGTGGTTTTAGGGTAAATTTGACTTCAGTGATTAGAAAATGTCTTTATTTCAAGGTTTAAACACTAAAGGCAGTAAAACACCAACACCTTTTATTAATTTTCACACAAATTATGAATATGGGGTTAGGGCAGATACTTGATGATGAAGGACTTATTTCTGTGCAGTTCCTTGCAAAATACTATGTAATGAGCTCAAAAGACTTTTATAATAGTGTACACTTTGTAAACTAATACATTTTGACGTTTACATTACATAACCGGCTCCATACATATGGCTTTTCTGAGGTAGTAAACATGCTCGATAGTGCACCCGGTACAACATTTCACTTGTGAGGTGAAGCACTCGTGTACGAGTCCAATGAAACACCAGTCCAGATAAAAGAGCTCAAAGACTTGTTGAAGCAAGATAAAATGTCATGGTTGTTAAAATGTGTTTTTATCTCATGTTTGTTTTGTTAACATTATCAGTTAGGTTTAGTGTAGGTACTACATTATTTTCAGATGCAGTAGAGCATTAACCTTTTAGTACGACTCACCGGATCTTTCATTTCTGAACTGCCACGATACAGTATACGTACAATAACCAACATAAAATGTTGCCTGGTTCACAATCATCAGTTTTGAATATTTATTTATTTGGTGAATGCTTATTATAATATTTTGAATTCTGAACCACTCACTGAATATCTCATTTTGAAAATGCTACAAAACGTTCAAGAATACATAATATTGTTATGCAAAAATATTGCCACAGGCATATTCAGTGAGCCTGGTTTGGCAAATAAACAATGACATATTCCCCATCTGTCTCTATATTGTGACCCTAGCCTCTCTAAAACAAAGAAATCAATTAGTGCTGTATTTAGGCTAATGGCCAGACACATTCAGCTTGGTAAATTAGGAGATAGACACTCTCACAAGCTCTTTCGCAGTCTCTCAGGTGGTGTTGGAGCTGCTATATTTGGACGTCCCCACTTCAGTTGACCTCATTCAGTGTAGAGGCTCTCCAAGCCAGAGCGACTGCTGGGATGTCCTTTCCTGGCCCGCGCTCAGTCACCACCACCATCATCATCATCACCTCTTCCAGAGCAGATCACGATGAACACTGCTATCTGTTAATTCCCAAACTGATGAAAATAAATATTTAGTGGCTCATCATTTACACTGATATCACACAACACACAAGGTCATCAGGAGAAATGAAGTGCAATAAGCGATTTGGGTGATTTTGGGAAACAAGGACATGCAAATGGATGCACTGTGCATCACTTACAGTGACAAAATGAATAAAAGCAGATAGCTGTAAATGAGCACTGTGATATCAGTAGGGGTCTTTATGAGGTTGGAAACAGAGCCCCGGTGATTTTTTTATTTTTTTTTTTTTTCCGGCACACAGACTGACTGCTTATTCATTTTGGCCTTCAGCAGCAGGTGTGCCAATGCAGGAACTGGCACTTACCACAGCTGCACATGCCAGGAGGGTCTCAAAGGTAAATTACATTACAAAGTAAGCTATTAAATCAACTGTTGGATTTGCTCACGCCAAAGCTGTACAGAGAAATAAATGTTTCTGCCTGGCATGTGATTTATTTTTTCCCATATCTTTTATTCAATCCAGAGAGGAAAACAAATTAAAATTGTTTTCATACAAAAATGTGAGTGCTTGACGGTTCAGTACTTGCTGGTACAATGGCAAGATGTTTCGGCATTGTTGTCCTTGGAAAAATAAATGTCCTTAACTGTATTGAATGTGCACTTAAAATCTCAAAAGTAAATTTATATATATAAAAAAAAAAAAAAAAAGTACTTGCAGATAATGTAATATTAATGATCTAAAAGGTAAAGAGAATACATTTTCAAGACTGTTTCTTAACACACTTAAGCACACTTTTAAAAAGTACAGTTTGTGGAAATGTTACATTACTTCAAGTTACTTAAAATATATTTTAAATCATGTTTTAATAATGTCTGCATTTGTCTGCTTTAAAGAAATACAATTATTTTGATGTATTGACTGACATATTAAAGCACATGTAAAGCGCTTGATTTATAGCTTTAACTGTAGTGTTATTTGATATTACATTTAATTACAGCTAATATATTTGAACGTACTATATTACATTACAAATGTGTAATTACAAATATATATTTAAATTCATGACGTTTCAATAGATACTTAAGATTCAAATATGACAATATGACATTAAAGTATATTCTAGTTGATCATAAATGCCCAATAGTACATTCAGGAGTACATTTTCTGTTTCAAGACAAGTAATTATCAAAGTAATAATGAAATGAAATATGAAAATCTACTTAATAAATAAATAAATAAATAAATTAGTGTTGTCAAACGATTAATTGTGATTAATCACATCCAAAATAAAAGTTTTTGTTTACATAATATTTGTGTGTGTACTGTGTATATTTATTATGTATAAATACACAAACATGCATGTATGTATTTAAGAAAAATATGTTACGTTTGTATATTAAATTTATATTATATATTTATATTTATATATGATATAATTTATATGGATATAAATACATACATGCAAATACATGTAAATATTTTTCGAAATACAGGTGCATCTCAATAAATTAGAATGTCGTGGAAAAGTTCATTTATTTCAGTAATTCAACTCAAATTGTGAAACTCGTGTATTAAATAAATTCAGTGCACACAGACTGAAGTAGTTTAAGTCTTTGGTTCTTTTAATTGTGATGATTTTGGCTCGAATTTAACAAAAACCCACCAATTCACTATCTCAGCAAATTAGAATATGGTGACATGCCAATCAGCTAATCAACTTAAAACACCTGCAAAAGTTTCCTGAGCCTTCAAAATGGTCTCTCAGTTTGGTTCACTAGGCTACACAATCATGGGGAAGACTGCTGATCTGACAGTTGTCCAGAAGACAATCATTGACACCCTTCACAAGGAGGGTAAGCCACAAACATTCATTGCCAAAGAAGCTGGTTGTTCACAGAGTGCTGTATCCAAGCATGTTAACAGAAAGTTGAGTGGAAGGAAAAAGTGTGGAAAAAAAAAAGATGCACAACCAACCGAGAGAACCGCAGCCTTATGAGGATTGTCAAGCAAAATTGATTGAAGAATTTGGGTGAACTTCACAAGGAATGGACTGAGGCTGGGGTCAAGGCATCAAGAGCCACCACACACAGACGTGTCAAGGAATTTGGCTACAGTTGTCGTATTCCTCTTGTTAAGCCACTCCTGAACCACAGACAACGTCAGAGGCGTCTTACCTGGGCTAAGGAGAAGAAGAACTGGGCTGTTGCCCAGTGGTCCAAAGTCCTCTTTTCAGATGAGAACAAGTTTTGTATTTCATTTGGAAACCAAGGTCCTAGAGTCTGGAGGAAGGGTGGAGAAGCTCATAGCCCAAGTTGCTTGAAGTCCAGTGTTAAGTTTCCACAGTCTGTGATGATTTGGGGTGCAATGTCATCTGCTGGTGTTGGTCCATTGTGTTTTTTGAAAACCAAAGTCACTGCACACGTTTACCAAGAAATTTTGGAGCACTTCATGCTTCCTTCTGCTGACCAGCTTTTTAAAGATGCTGATTTCATTTTCCAGCAGGATTTGGCACCTGCCCACACTGCCAAAAGCACCAAAAGTTGGTTAAATGACCATGGTGTTGATGTGCTTGACTGGCCAGCAAACTCACCAGACCTGAACCCCATAGAGAATCTATGGGGTATTGTCAAGAGGAAAATGAGAAACGAGACCAAAACATGCAGATGAGCTGAAGGCCACTGTCAAACCTGGGCTTCCATACCACCTCAGCAGTGCCACAAACTGATCACCTCCATGCCACGCCGAATTGAGGCAGTAATTAAAGCAAAAGGGGGCCCTACCAAGTATTGAATACATATACAGTAAATGAACATACTTTTCAGAAGACCAACAATTCACTAAAAAGGTTTTTTTTTTTTTTTTTTCTTTTTTTTTTTTTTACTGGTCTTATGAAATATTCAAATTTTTTGAGATTTGAGATTGAGATTTTTGAATTGGTGATTTTTTGTTAAATGTGAGCCAAAATCATCACAATTAAAAGAACCAAAGACTTAAACTACTTCAGTCTGTGTGCACTGAATTTAATACACGCGTTTCACAATTGGCGTTGAATTACTGAAATAAATGAACTTTTCCACGACATTCTAATTTATTGAGATGCACCTGTATGCTGTATGTGTGTGTCTTTATATATACATAATAAATATACACAGTACACACACACATATAGTATCTAAACAAAAACCTTTATTTTGGATGTGATTAATCGCGATTAATCGTTTGACAGCACTAAAATTACTAAATAAATAAATAAAGCTGGTAAACTATAATGGTAGTTAGCGACTATAACTAATCCTTGATGCAAAAGTATGAACAATAGTAGTAAAGATAAATGCTTTAGTAAACACATTAATTAATTTATTTTATTTTTATTCATTTTTTTTTAAAGGAGAAACATAATGACTGTGAAATGCTCACTTACACATGCAAACATTAACCATAAGGGTCTGTAACTTTGGTAGAAATGTGACAAATCAGCTTTCCCTGTGTGAGCCAAAATGTCGTGAGAAAAAAATTGTCTCCAATCTTATCTTGATCGCCACGGTTTTAGTCTATTTAGAAGATTCTATCAGGTGCTGTCATGCAAATTAGTTTCACCACAAACAAATTTGCCACTCTTGAAGGAGCTAGCATCGTCTCTCAGCTTGCCATCACGTTTGTCCAGCACCGGCCAAAGGTGTAACTCTATAAATGTCCAACTTTGATTAATAAAACATGGCCGGTTGCAGTTGATCTGCATGGGGCACCTTTGATCCGCATCTCTGAGGTGATGCAGTAAGAATCGGCCCTCGCTGGCGGCGATGAGGCAAACCTCTGTGCCTGGCATGCCAAATTAAGTTCCAGATGTGTCAATTATTCATCCTCGTATCTGCCCACAGCGGCCCCACAGATCCACAATCTCTGAATGTGAATAGCGGCTGGAATGGAGGTTACTCAGAGGTAGAGACATTGAGAATTGTGAGACTGGATTATGTGATTCATCACAACTGCTTTATAAAGCACATTTACATCGCTGAAAAAAATATTTTTTTGACCATTATTTTTATCTATTTAAAATATCTATCTATCTATCCATCCATCCATCCATCCATCCATCCATATACCTTTATGAAAATTAACAATGGATTTATTGTAGAGAAAGACCAAGTTTTTTTTTTTTTTTTTTGGCCTATTGATTACCATTTGCATTGCGGTAGTTTTACTACAAATACCATTGTTAAACTATGGTTAGTGCATGGTTAATTTGTGGCTTTCTTGGTTGAACTACAGTAATTACTTTGTGTGTGTGTGTGTGTGTGTGTGTGTGTGTGTGTGTGTGTGCGTGTAGTAAAACCATGGTTAATTGTCATTAGGGTAGTTTTAGGCAATCTACTGGTAAGAAATTAACTTAAACTTAAAGCAATATTTCAAGACCATGCATTTATTTTTCGATTTTTATTTTTATTTTTTTGACTTGAGAACTTTCTATCTTCTTACAAAAAAGCTCCAAATAATGCTCTTTCCTAGCAAGTTCATCCCAGTCAATGGATCATGTTTTTCCATGCACAGATTTTTCCCTTTTTGCCTATTCGCAGGTGCACCTCACAGCTCTACAGGCAGAGCAGAGCTTTTATTAGAACTGCAAAGTTAGCTAACATAGTTGACTACATTAATCCAGAGTTTATATGATTTGGGTTTAAGATTTTACTATAACGTGGCACGAGGGTGAAGACAGACAGATATATTAGTCTTGAGAGTCCCACTTTATATTAAGTGGCCTTAATTAATATGTACTTACATTAAAAAAAAATAATAATAAAATAATAAAATAAATAAGTGCAATGCTCTTTTGTTGTTTTCATACAGTAAAACTGTTTTGTTGTTAGGGACAGGTTTGGTGGTATGAGTATAGGTTTAAGGGTGGGGTAAGGTGTACTGGATGGGTCAAAAGTGTAATTATAAATGTAATAGAAATTAATTACAGATTTAATTAAATGCAGGTGTTATATATATATATATATATATATATATATATATATATATATATATATATATATATATATATATATGTAAAAAATAGCATGTATGTACACAATAAGTGCATTGTACCAAATGATTAATTTAAATGTAAGTATATAAGGCCACTTAATATAAAGCGGGGCCGGGTTGACAAAGTGTCAGGTTCATCTCATCATGTGTTACTCAGCTGGGCTTCATCACTGGGTCTGTTCTCTAGGACACACACTCATAAGAAATGAAGGACAATTATGATTTGAGGTGAAGCCCATGCTCATGTTGGAGTTGCACATGGACTGCTGTTTTTTAGTCATGCAGATAATAGCAGTCATGTCAGAAGCAGTTATGGTTTATCTGTCCTGGTGTGAAGCTCATTTACATAGTTTAAAGTACACAGTCAAAGAAGTGTGTTTGGCTCATGCATTATTCCATTACCAAACCTCTTTCAAATGATCACAAGCATTGTGCTGAACACACTGAGTCCAAACATGATAAGAAATGGTTGAACTATGCATTCATTTATATGTTAATAGGTCAGCTCTCATGGACTGTTGTGTTAACAGTCAATTTCCATTTACAAAAACTACAGGTGGTGCATTTTGGTTTAATATTAAGATTTGCAAACATAGGTATGGATAGATGTTTGTGGCCTCTCTTTGTTTATCCACTGCTGGTGCACCCAGTGATTCTAAGGATATTTTTTTATGGCCCAAGTTTGGTGCTTAGGGACAACCTCTAGTCCTATTTGTGTAATTTGACAAATTATGAATGGTTAAAATGGAACTTTCTGACAAACATGGTGATTTTTTTTTTATAAAATGATGCTTTCATTGAGTCTTCTTTGGCTTCTTCACACAATATGCCACATTTTATCTCCAGCTTTTCATTAACATTATTGCTTAGCATAAGTCCAATTGTTAGCCTTGATGAAAATGGTTATAGACATTATAACCATTGTGAGAAATAAATAATGATATAAATCCGTTCAGATATTAAGTTAACTTCATTTTAATAGAAATAAACATCTGCATTCTAACATTCTATTAGAAGAAATGTTGGTAACACTTTAGAATAATGTTGCATCATTAATGAATAACTACACAAGAACACATGAGTAACACAATATTAGCACTCTAGTAACTACTAGTAACTAACCAGAAACTCTGATTAATGAATTAGTAAGTAATAGTGCTTAGTCGAATGTGGTAGTTCACTGTTAGCTAATCAGTAATTATTATTTTTTTCATACCTCCCTAAGAACTAATAAGAACTACTGTATACAGGTTCATAATTAATATGAATAATACATAATGTATAAATAATTCTAAAGTGAAGGTCATGGTAACCCACTAGTAATGACTCAAGCATTACCAAATTATTCAAAGGGAATTACTAATTATTTGGATCAGTATTCTAAAGTGAAGATCATGATAACTCCCTAATAATTACTGAAGTCATTGTAAGCTTCTGAGGTTTTTGTAAAGTATTGGATAGTAATTATGCAGGTGTTACTACATCCTTCTAAAGGAATTACTAACTGTTTGGATCAGTATTCTAAAGTGAAGATCATGATAACTCCTTAGTAATTACTGAAGTCATTGTAAACTTTTGAGGTTTTTGTAAGGTCCTGGTTAGTAATTCATTTAGCTAGATTTGGTAACACTTAAATCATTACTAGTGGGTTACCAAGATCTTCACTTTAGAATACTGATCCAACGACGGAACAGCATTCTAAAGTGTTACCGAAATGTTATACAAACCAATATGCATTATGATTTTAAATAGTGGTCTGTCTCGGCTTCTTCCTCAGCTTCTGAATTGTGTTATAAGCAGGAGCAGTTCTAGGGTCACTGGATATTCAGGGCTTAACTTAGACCTCTGTGGAGTCATCATTTGATTAAATACTGACACATCATTAACTTTTAAATACATTTTAAAATTTTTCATCTGCAAGGAATAATTTTTAGGACGTAAATCTTTAACTTTTACAGTAGATAAAACTAAAAAGGCCTCACTTACTGTCTGCACCATGCTACTGACTGAGAGCTAGTTGCTGGGTTTACTAAAGTTTGCAAAGCACACAGCATTGTGTCTTAAAAGTATTTTGCTAGAACCGTGAGTGCATAGCCTCAACAGAGCGTAACTGTATATTCTGCCTTTTTTTTATTATAGTCCGTGAAATATTTGTTGGCATCTAGATGGAGCACAACTCTCACCTAAAAGTCATGCACTGTAGCTTATTCAGCATTCTCTGCAGAACAGAAGACCCCACAATCAATATGAGCGTTATTAAATACACTGTAAACTTGGATGCTCAACATTTGGTCTGATTTACAGATCAGATTGGCAGCTGACATGAAAACTTGAGAAAGAAAACATGTTGTTACCCATGGTTATAGCAAAAGATGATCCTTTCAAGATCCCATGTAATATAGCTACACGTTCTTTTGCAATGTAAACAAAATAGAGTTTAAACAATCTGTGAATATTTCCGTAATGGTCTCTTTATTTTCCCATATTCTCATGTGCAAACCTGACTGCTTGACCCTTGCAGAATGCTTAGCCAGCTCCGCCGCTGACTCACCCGGCTCATTACAGCAATGCTGATGTGCAATCAAACAATTAACAAAAGGTCACGGCTTCCATTGAAGGGAACCACCTCCCCTACAGAAAAGATGCAACCCTGCCAGGAAGCAAATGTTTCTGCAGATAAATGAACTAGCCACAGACCTTTAGTGAAGGGACATGCTCTCATGTGCTTAGAAGAAGAAGTGGACGCCAGCCTTCATGGCTTTTGTTGGACTGAGCATTCGTTGCAAATGTCAGCATGATTGATCTATGGTTCCTTTCAGCCTAGTGAGAATTTAAAGCATATGGATAGCATTAAATGAATAAAATAGATAGTTTAAGTGCAATATATAAAACTTCTTACATGCATATTAAATTTTAGCACTTTATAGCTGCAATATTATTAGCACTGCTAAATAACATTGTTCATTATTTATATGTACTGTGTAATCACAAAAATCACATAGGCCTAGAAATAGAAAAGAGAAACTTGCTTTGACAAATAGAATGGTTATTCATTTAGCAACAGCAAAGGTCTTGAACATGAAGGTTATTAAACCATCTGATTACTGTCAGAATAAAAAAATATAAAATAATAATAATAATAATAATAATAATAATAATCACACTGGAATGTTTTTTATTTATTTATTTATTTTTTTTGGTAACTTCATACTAAAAACTGTGACAGATGATAATTATTCAAAGGACTGTAAATGTTGGAGTGTCTTGAATGGATTACATCATGTCATATTCCTATGTCAACAGCAAGAACTCCTTCAGTCATTTCATTTACCATGGCCGTAACCATGTTTTGAACATTTGAGCTGATGTTGCCACAAATGTAATTAAAGAATTAAAGGATTTAAGAGGAATTAAAGGGATAGTTCACTCAAAATGAAAATTCTGTCATTAATTACTCACCCTCATGTCGTTCCAAACCCGTAAGACCTTCGCTCATCTTCGGAACACAAATTAAGATATTTTTGATGAAATCCGAGAGCTCTCTGGCCCTGTGCAGACAGCAATGCAACTACCACGTTAAAGGCCCAGAAGGTACTAAGGATATTGCACAAAAGGCCAGGTCGATTCTGACCAATCAGAGATTTACAGTGTGGCAGCGATGTCACGAGAGGAGGCGGAGCTAAATCACAGGTAGAGACAGACGCAGAGCACGTGAGAAGATGGATAGTTCGGCAGCTGTATTCTAGTTCGTTAAGAGGTATTGTAAAGACGTTGACTTCGAGTTTATACTGGGTTACAGTGTGCGTACATGTGAATCGTCGTCTATATTTTCGGTTGTTGTTGAATGATCGGCTATTATTCTCGTGTTAAGTAGTAGCTGATTATCATAGCACTGCCTGTATTACCTGCTCGATTCAGTGCATTCGCGAGTATTTCTGTGATATTCCTTGTTGTGAGATGCTTATATGTATATGCTGTACATTGTGTTATTATTGCATATCTGCGTTATTATTGTGTGTGCGCGTTATGCGACGGTTCTTGTTTGCACGTAGCGATCATCAGGCATGTTAAGCGGCCCTCATGCTGCATTCACCTGTGTATAGCACCTCTTGTGGACATTTAGAGCAGAAGCGCCTATGTTATATAGTAATATAGTGTTGTTATGTTTATATGGTGTGCTGTTCAGTGTTTTAATATGTTTATTGTGGAACTTTTGTATATTCATATCATTGAGTTTATTTCTCTTGTTTAATTAATTTCAGAAACCACACGTATACCCACAAAGTCTTCAGTAAATAAGATCTCATCCAACTCCATTGAGTGCTTCTCTTCAATTAAGAAACCATCTCACTCAGTTCTGACAGACTACATACTGTGTTTCACACCCCCAAAATTAATACCCAACGAACCCCTCCGTTTCAGATATCATTAAAATAGTACATGTGACATGAGTGGTTTTATGAAGCTACAAGAATATTTTTTTTTTGTGCGCAAAGAAACAACAGCTCCACAACAACATACTAAATTTAGCTATAATTTGTTTCTCCAGCACCCTGACAGCACCCATAATGGCCCTCGCGTGGACAGACGGCCTCCGATGATTTTGTCTCTCTCGTAGAGATGCTTTGATATGTGATCATTAAAGCGCATTGGATTAGTAAAATCTTTTTTATTGAACAGCAGAGCTGCAGGGAGCGCAGAGGCTCTGTGGAGAGGAGTTCCGCATTAGCAGCCGTAATGGGCTTCATGCTGCACACTCAGCTGATATAAATGGAAGTGCTGGTCATTACGGCCCACCATCAGACAGGCACCTGTTGAAAGGCCACAGAGCAGGATTAACCCGTGTGTGTTCAACTGGGTTCAACCATACCTACTGCTGACTTTCTGTAAGGCAATAGGTTTCTAAATTTCTCCCAAGAATTATTCAATTGTTATGTACTCGCTGTTTTTGGAAAAGTTCTTTCTTCAGTGGAAAACAAAATGAGAAAATCCAAGCTCTAAAACAGACAATCACTCAATCAATCAATAAAAATAAAATGAAAAAAATAAATAAATAATAAAAATTGTATGAACTGCATGCTATATTCCAAGTCATTTTAGATTTTTTTTTTTTTTAACACTTTCATTCCCTGCATTTGTTGACTCGTTCATACCCAAAATGCAATCTGATTTGGGATCTATAACCAATGTAATTGTTAAATACAGACGTTGTTAAATAAATTAAAAATAAAATATATAACGGATGAGGATTTATTTTATTATTTGTGCATGCTTCATATCATTTTAAAGCACAGAAACCTGCTTGAAGAGAAGACCTGGCATTTTGCTCAGATAAACAGTTTTCTGTAATAAAGTATATATATATATATATATATATATATATATATATATATATATATATATATATAATATGCAATTATTATTATTGACATTATAATAAACCATGAACCTCATATTGCATGTAAAACCAAATCATGAGATAACCATATTGTCCAACCTCGAGACTGAATGTTTATGAACATGAATGAGAATAAAAATGCCAAAAATAATCATCAAGCAGGCTGAAATGTATGTCATTTGTATCTGTCTTGAGGCATCTTTGCATTTAAGGCTGCTCTATTCCCGCTTAAAATTGTGTATCAAGATATAATATAGCATAAAAGCTAGATTAAATTATTCCTGCTCTGATGCACCTCAGCCCCTAGTGGCAAAGTATAACGCTGAAATTGCTGTGTGAATGCATTAATGCCACCTTTGAGCAGCTTTGATCAGTCTGTCACACCTAAAGACACCTAAATGCCAGTTCAGAAGCACCTCTATGCCATCTTTGCTGTGCAAATTTGGAATTGGTTTTGAAAACACAACAATATAGGCAAGTCTACACTGCAAAGTTAGCACAGAGGTGCTTCTGAACTGGCATTTACTGTAGGTTTCTTCACATAGACTGTTTAATTCTGCTCAGAGGTGGAATTAATGCATTTACACAAGTACACACTTTGAGGCTGATGATGCATGGGGCAACTTTTTGAGCAATGTTGCCAGACAACTTTGGGCAATGTTGCCCTCAACGGGCAACCAGCTGAGACACAGGGCCAATGACTGATCTAAATTATCCAGATAGAAATTTGTTACCCATTCTCAGTGGGAAAGGGCCCAAGCAACATTGCTCAAAAAAAGTCGTCTGGCAAAATTGCTGAAAAAGTTGCCCTGTGCATCATCAGCCTGATGCTAGGGGCTGAGGTGGGTTAGATCAGAATAATTTAGTCCGGCTTTTATCCAGCATTACGTCTTTTCACTAAATTTTGAGCAGGCACAGAGCAGCCTCAACTCACTTTTGTAATGACACCTTAAATGCATTAATGTCACTTCTGAGCATCTATAAACAGTTTATGTAAAGACACCTAAAAACCACTTCAAATGTAGGTGTCTTTAGACAGATTGCTCAGAGGTGGCTTAAATGCATATACACAGCAATTACAACTGTACACTTTGATACTAGGGCCTGAGGTGGGTCAGACCAGTAAAAAGTTATTCTGGCTTTGATGCAGCATTGCATCTTTACAAATAATTTTGAGCAGGAACAGAGCAGCCTGAACTCAGTCTCTACACAGTTTTTACACAGCTATACCATATTTCAGAAAAAAAACTAATATTTACAGTACCATAGTAAATGTGTGTAAGGGAGGAATGTAACCATCAATGATGCTAGTTTGCATTTAGATTGAGATTTTTACAAGGTAAATATGGTGGATTGTCCTTCAGAGTCTCCTATCAGAGAAGCAGAACCAGTGTGCTTTAGACACATCGTTTGGAGCAAAATTATTCATCCTGCCTCTAGGCTATTTTAGAGTTTGTTCTTTCTTTCTTTTTTTCTGTGAAAGAGGCTTGTGGATCACCTCAATATTACACATAACTCTAAAAAGGCTGAATAATGCAAAGAATTTAAATTACAAATTATATTTCATGTATTTGTCTGCAACAAAAAATGCTGATTTTAAGCATGAAGGACAATTATTACCTTTCATCGAGTGCAACTGCGCACGATTCTGCAGCAGCAGAGCTGATTTAAAATATAAACCATCTGCAATCATCATTACTGTCAAGATCATATTCCTGTCTGGATGATTAATAAATGAAATGACACTTCCTCCTTAACAGGTGGATCCTAAGAACCAGAAGATGGCATCATTTACAACAGATTCTTGCAGTGAAGCAAAGAAGATAAAAATAGATGAAGAAATACATAAAAATTCAGGAGAGGCTGAAATAGGATAGATCTAGGAAAGTAGTTTATCACGGCAATGTGTTGATTAAATTAAATGAATTAAATTAGCATACCATCACATGGATGAGATGTTTTGAAGAATAAATGAGTGTGATATTAAATTACATAAGCAGTACATTAGATTAATCCTTGATTCATTCATTTACTCAGGCATTTGTTGTTATTTCTGAAAGCATATTGGCTTTGATGCGCTCCGATTCCCACGGGCAATCCATCATGTCTGTTCCTGTCCAATAAACCCGTAATCTAATGTCCACTATGACAGACAAACCTGCTCTACCTTTAAAAACAGTTTTGCCATTAAAGGTTCACCGAAAAATAAAAACAATTTTAGTCATCATTTACTCATCATTTCATGCAAAAAATTGTGCCGTTATGTTTAAGTGAAAAAGAAGACTTTGCGTGAAGAACCGTCCAAAACGTAAAATATTATTCAGTGGAACACACCTCAACAGCAATCAAATCTCATTGATTTGATTTGATCATTCAAAATGAATGAATGTGAACTACAGGTAAGTGTACGTGTATTTTGTGTATCACTGTATATTAAATGCAATTAACTTTTTTGACCCACTTAAGTATGACTTAAGTACATCTCAAATGCAATTTCATAATTACTTCTACTGTCTTTGAAAAATACACGTACATGTACGTGTGGGGGGGAGGACGTACGTGAAAAATACACGTATGTGAAGAACGTACGTGGGGGTGGGGGGGGGATGGTGGGGGGGTGGGTCAAAATTAATGAATGTGAACTAGAGGTAAGTGTACGTGTATTTTGTGTATCACTGTATATTAAATGCAATTAACTTTTTTGACCCACTTAAGTATGACTTAAGTACATCTCAAATGCAATTTCATAATTACTTCTACTGTCTTTGAAATATGTTTAAATGAACTGCTGAACGTACTGACAAGCATGATAAATTAAAACTTTAATGTATTTTTTACTGAAACTTATGTCATGTATTTAAATATTTTTTTTACACATTTGTAATGCATTTGAGTACATGTGAACTATATTTACTTATTAAATTGAATAAAAAACTACAGTTAAAAATATAATCAAATAATCCATGTGTTTTATGTTAGTCAACACATCAAGATAAGTGTACCTCTTTTAAGTATGACAAAACTTTTAAATGTGATTTAATATATGATTTAATACTTTTTACATGTACGTTAATATGTACTTATTACAAAGTGCACTTTCAAATTAAGTGTGTTAAGAAACATAAGCATGAAAGTGTCTCTCTTTAACTGCACTTAGGTGGCTTTTTATTTGATTAATTTTACATTATCTGCAAGTATTTTTTTTTAAACTGTACTTTTAAAATTTGAAGTGCAAATTCAATACAATTAAGCATACTTGCTTATTTATTTATTTCTTTATTCGAAAAGGAGATTCTCGTTTATATATTGTGATATGGATAGTGGATGAATAATGAAATTGGGTAACATTTTATTTTAAGGTTTACACGTTACATGTACTTATAAATTATGCATAATTACATGCAAGTAACACTAAGCTAAACCATAACCCTAATGCTAACCATATGGTAAGTGCATGTAGTTAATTAATATCACTCAGTACTTAAATATATGACTTTTACACTTTAACAAGGACACCTTAAAATAAAGTGTAACCTGAAATTGTTTTAATGTCAATGTGTACATTTATTGACAGCACGTCTGAGATTAGCCACACGGCTGTCTAAGCGGTTGAGCTGTGAAATCTGAGCTTCTGTACTATTTAAATAGGTTTGTTCAAATTTAAAAAGAGCCTGAGGCCTGGCTCGGGTCTAATCCATCCTCACACCTTACACCAGCCTCTCTTCAGACCGCCGCTAGTATCATTTAATTAACTGTCTGCCCTTCTGGCTGGATGTTTCGTTTAATGAAGCAATTTTTCTCACCGTGCTTCAATGTTCCAAACAATTCAAAGTGGACGACTAACGTCATACTGCATTCTATTCGCCTGTTTATTTCGTCTCGTTTTACTCAAAGCAAAATAGATTTCTTAAGGTAATAAAACTTGCTCTGCCATTACTCAGGTTTTAATTGGTTTTTGCTTAATTCCTCAAGACCAATTTATAATTCATTATCTTCCAATTTACTCAACATATGGGGGTGCATTCTAGGTTAATTGCTGTTTAATAGAGAATATCTGCAAAAAATATAACGACGCTTATGCGTCAAAGGAAGCCTCTGAAATTGGCGATATGTGCATTGATCCGGTCATCGGGATATTATTAACACCTGATGTCTGAATGTGTTCATTATAGATGAACTGCTTTTGAAAGGAAATGCTGCGATTTAAAAAGACTGTTTGAAAAGCTGAGGATCTTTTGTCCTGGTATTTGATGTTCTCCATTGCTTTGTTGAAAAGGGCATCAGTCATATATCTTGGGCTTATCGTTTTCAAAGTTCTCTCATGAAGAGCAAATCTTTACGCCCACCCAGTTGGAATTGCTTTTCATTGCCCCCTCCAGGGAGACTTGGGCTGTATATCCATGGCCTTAAAAGGAACATCAAGTTAAAATGTCACAAACCATCCGAGTTAAAATCACAGCGTTCAATCCAGATGGTATATTAAGGGATAAGTTATTTTTGCAATTCACACACCTTGTTTGAAAAGTGCATGTGCATGCTTTTATTTGATCTCACCTTCATGCCAAGAAACTGTCAATTTTATGACATGTGGCAACAAAAAGTAACACTTTTTGGCACCGAACAGAACATCATTCAGTTAACCCTTAAATTCATACCTCGGGTCTTTAGAGACCAGAGACATCATTCTCTACCCTCTCCCTCCTTCATTTTTTAATGTTAGACATCAACTTTCTTAGTATTCCTCAATCTATTCATTATAAACAATTTAACAAGAAAAAAAATAATAAAATATAAATGAATGCCTGTTTTCTGATTATTTTTTTGTAAAAAGTGTATAGGGTCGCTAGAGACCCGAGGTATGTACATGTGTAAGTATTTTTTCCTGCACAACTATATTTACATATATCTGATGACTCAATATGTGCAATGCGTCTTTAATCCTCGAGGTGGCACTGTTTGATACACAAAGATGATGTGATGTTTCACTCATAATTACCGCAGGCATAAAACAAATGAATATCATCAGCAAATATTGAACTGGTTTGAATGGCTTTACTGCAGAGCAATTACTGTACGCAATGAAATATAAATGTAACTGTCATTTGATGGTGGATGTGGTGAATAAGCTTCCAGTGATCAAAATATTGATTTTGAAGTCATTGAAAATGACAGTTTTGAGAATATGGTTGAGATCGCAAATATGAACCAGATGCTGAATGTATGTGGAAGTGCACTCTATCGATAACAGTGATGGTAAAATCATCTGCTCAAAATTGAACCCTTTTAAGTTTCTTGTAATTGTTCTTAAAATATCAAGTGTTTTATTTTCTATTTATTTATTTATTTATTTTTTTTTATTTTTTTTTGCTATTCCAGCAGTTAGAGATCCATCTGTGCTGGATATATAGGTCCGGGTCGCTAAAGACCCGAATGTGTAATAATGTTAGGCAAAACATTAATGCATTTAAGGGTTAAGAAAACAAACAAACAAAAAAAAAAAAACAACTTTATTGTCTCTCTTGAAAGGATAGAAAATAATACTTTTTTTGAATTGCATTAAATAACAGAATCACTAATTCTTACTCAATGTAAAAATGTTGCTCCATCTGTTTCTTTCTTTAATTTTCTTGTGGTCTGCCTTTTGGTTTATATCCAGTTAGATTATTATGTGTAGAGTAGAGAATGAAAGTGGAGAATGTTACTCATAACAACACAGTCTGACAATGTGCATATTTAGTTTCTAAGTGACTTTCAAATTTAAAATTTTACATTTAAAAGGCACTTAATGTTCAGCTCAAGCATTATCAAATCCTTCATATAGAGTTACTAATTATTTGGAACAGTATTCTAAAGTGAAAAAAAAAAAAAAAATAATAATAATAATAATAATATATAAATAAAAATAATTAAAAAAAACACTTTTGGTAACACAATCATTTCTAGTGGGTTACCATCATTCTTACATTCTTACAGTACGGCATGCATTAATGAAGCTAGTTAGTAACATATTACTAACTAATTATTAGCATGTTATTAACATATATAAGTAGTGGATAAAATGTTAATTTGTCCTGCAATAGTAATTGATTTGTTTCACAATTATGTAACTGTAAAAGTTTTTTATGTATTTACTATTTATTTATTTATTTATTTATTTATTTTAGTAGTAGTTGTAGTAGTTTTCACGAGGCATGACAAAAAAAGAGTAGTTACTAATTAGCTAATAGTGAACTAATGCATGCAACTAACAGCTACTTATTAATTCTGAAATCAGTTTCTTGTTAGTTAATAGTAGTTACTGAAATGTTAATAGTGCATTACTCAGTAACACTTTATTTTAGGGTCTCTTAAATAGTTGCTTATTAGCATGCATGTTACTAGAATATTAGCCATTTATTAGTAGTAATTAAGCACATATTAATGCCTTATTCTACATGACCTTATTCTACATCCCTAATCCCACCCAATACCTAAACTTAACAACTACCTTACTAACTATTAATAAGCAGCAAATAAGGAATTTATTGAGAGAAAAGTCGTAGTTAATAGTGAATGTGTTCTCTATTCTAAAGTGTTGCCCATTACTCATTTGTTCCTGTGTAGTTGTTCATTAATGAAGGAACATATTTCTAGTGTTATCCAACGCTGAACTAAATTAAGCTGAATAATGATACTATTATCTTTTTAGAGCTGCTTTATAGATTAAATTGTTTCAAAATTGAAGAATTTTGCAACATTAATGCTGATTTTTATTTTTTATTTTCTTGTATTGTATTCCTGTTAATGCGAAGCTGCTTTAAAACAATCTGTTTCAAACAGACTTGACAAATAATGCTAATTTTAGCCAAAATGCTAAAATTCAGACTTGAATAAATGTTCAAGAGTTATACATTAACTTACAGTGACAAATTTCTCAAAAACATACTTACATGCACAATACCTAATACAGTTTGAGGCCATACAGCTTTCCAAGGCCTCCAGACAGATGCCCAGGTGGCCCGATCTTATTGGAAAGGTGCGCGATTCTGCCGGTTAGCTTCTCAAAGACAAATGACAGTAATTTGCTTCGGTCAGAGAAATCCTGACTGACACGCGACCCATCTGCGACATCAACACACGGACGTCCCTCGCCATAATTTATGCCTGATTTTTGCCGGCGTTCTCAGGGGTTCAGACCTTGGTCAGTCCGTAATGTCCTTCCTGTCACTGTAGTCTCCTGCATCAACCTACAGGCCGTGACAGGTAATCCGCAGGGAGGACATGCCGAGAAAAAGCTCCTCTGCTATGCTGGCAAGTTTAGAATATTCCTCCTTTAGCATCACAGTCGGTGTCAAGCCAGTTCACCTCCATCCCCCATCGGCCTCCAGAGCCGAGGCTTCTTTCAAAGCAAAAGCGGCGCATCTTGAAGGGAGGCCCATAAATTGTACTTAACTATTGGTGACTGGCCATTCCCTTCAATGGCACTGCAGCGACAATCCTTATACATTTACCTGTCCTTGAAAGCAAATTAATATTTATCTTGGCCTGCTAAAGGGATGATTTATGTTGTTTTTTCTGAGGGTGACCTAAAAATAGCTGAGAAAATGCATGTTGGCCTTGGCTTTTACTGGAGCTGTTTTCTTGCTAATAGCTTCACAAAGCCACACGATGCTCCACTTACAGTAGAGGTATGCGCCACGAAATCTTCATTTCGTACGTTCATGAAAAAGATCAGAAATCACACTTTCAGTCAGTTAGACGGAGAGAGGCGCATATGCAAACACTTAACAGAACAAGGGCTTCTCACACTTCAGAGGGAAATCGGGGCTAATGAGACGCTTGTTAGCTGATTTATTTTCTCAGAATGAGGGAGGCAAAGGTCTTACAGGACACCCACATCAAGTGTGAGGAGAAAAACTGAAGTAATGGGCGTTTGATCACAGTGGCATTGAGCAGTTGGGTCATTTCTATAAATATACACACCACTGTTCAAAACTTTGTGGATGGCCAACTTCACCAAGGCTGTATAAAAAACAAAAAAACAAAAACAAAATTGGTAACACTATTTTAAGGTGTCCTTTTTACACGTTACATGTACTTACTATTATAATAACGATTAATTATGTATAATTACATGCAAGCAACCCTAAACTAAACCCTAATCCTAACCCAGTACATGTAGTTAATTAATATTAATTGGTACTTAAATGTATAATTACACTGTAAAAAGGACACCTTAAAATAAAGTGTAACCAAAAAATACAATAAGCACAATTGTGACATATTACAATTTAGTATATATATATATATATATATATATATATATATATATATATATATATATATATATAGGTGTATCTCAATAAATTAGAATGTCATGGAAAAGTTCATTTATTTCAGTAATTCAACTCAAATTGTGAAACTCGTGTATTCAATAAATTCAATGCACACAGACTGAAGTAGTTTAAGTCTTTGGTTCTTTTAATTGTGATGATTTTGGCTCATATTTAACAAAAACCCACCAATTCACTATCTCAACAAATTAGAATACTTCATAAGACCAATAATTAAAAAAAAAAAAAAAAAAAAAAATTGTGAATTGTTGGCCTTCTGAAAAGTATGTTCATTTACTGTATATGTACTCAATACTTGGTAGGGTCTCCTTTTGCTTTAATTACTGCCTCAATTCGGCGTGGCATGGAGGTGATCAGTTTGTGGCACTGCTGAGGTGGTATGGAAGCCCAGGTTTCTTTGACAGTGGCCTTCAGCTCATCTGCATGTTTTGGTCTCTTGTTTCTCATTTTCCTCTTGACAATACCCCATAGATTCTCTATGGGGTTCAGGTCTGGTGAGTTTGCTAGCCAGCCAAACTTTTGGTGCTTTTGGGAGTGTGGGCAGTTGCCAAATCCTGCTGGAAAATGAAATCAGCATTTTTAAAAAGCTGGTCAGCAGAAGGAAGCATGAAGTGCTCCAAAATTTCTTGGTAAACGGGTGCAGTGACTTTGGTTTTCAAAAAACACAATGGACCAACACCAGCAGATGACAATGCACCACAAATCATCACAGACTGTGGAAACTTAACACTGGACTTCAAGCAACTTGGGCTATGAGCTTCTCCATCCTTCCTCCAGACTCTAGGACCTTGGTTTCCAAATGAAATACAAAACTTGCTCTCATCTGAAAAGAGGACTTTGGACCACTGGGCAACAGACCAGTTCTTCTTCTCCTTAGCCCAGCTGTACGACAACTGTAGCCAAATTCCTT
The DNA here is from genome assembly GCA_039654775.1 of Spinibarbus caldwelli. Lineage (NCBI taxonomy): Eukaryota > Metazoa > Chordata > Actinopteri > Cypriniformes > Cyprinidae > Spinibarbus > Spinibarbus caldwelli. Next base: position 9,490,749 of record CM077222.1, on the reverse strand, counting down.
GACATGTCTGTGTGTGGTGGCTCTCGATGACTTGACCCCAGCCTCAGTCCATTCCTTGTGAAGTTCACCCAAATTCTTGAATCAATTTTGCTTGACAATCCTCATAAGGCTGTGGTTCTCTCGGTTGGTTGTGCATCTTTTTCTTCCACACTTTTTCCTTCCACTCAAGTTTCTGTTAACATGCTTGGATACAGCACTCTGTGAACAGCCAGCTTCTCTGGCAATGAATGTTAGTGGCTTACCCTCCTTGTGAAGGGTGTCAATGATTGTCTTCTGGACAACTGTCAGATCAGCAGTCTTCCCCATGATTGTGTAGCCTAGTGAACCAAACTGAGAGACCATTTTGAAGGCTCAGGAAACCTTTGCAGGTGTTTTGAGTTGATTAGCTGATTGGCATGTCACCATATTCTAATTTGTTGAGTGAATTGGTGGGTTTTTATTAAATGTGAGCCAAAATCATCCCAATTAAAAGAACCAAAGACTTAAACTACTTCAGTCTGTGTGCATTGAATTTATTTAATAAACGAGTTTCACAATTTTTTGAATTACTGAAATATATGAATTTTTCCACGACATTCTAATTTGAGATGCACCTGTATATATATTTATATATATATATTTATATATTTATATATATATATTATAAATGTTTTTTTTGTTTGTTTTTTTTTGTTTTTTTTTTGTTTTTTGTTTTTTTTATAATTTATTCCTGTACTCAAAGCTGAATTCGTATTTACTTACTGAATTTTCTTTTTTTTTTTTTTTTTTCTTCCCAATTTTCAATTCCTATTACAATTTTCAAATTACTGTAGCCTTCAGTGTCGCATGATCCTTCAGAAATCATTCTAATATGCTGATGTGCAGCTTAGGAAACATTACTTATTGTTATCAATTAATTATCTGAATAAAAACACAATAAAAAAAAAAGCAAAATTGTGAAATATCATTGACATTTAAATGAACTGTTTTCTATGTGAATATATGTTAAAATGTAATTTATTGCTGTGATCAAAGGTGAATTTTCAGCATTACTCCAGTTTTCAGTGTCACATGATCCTACAGGAATCGTTTTAATATGCTGATTTACTGCTCAAGAAATATTTCTGAATATTATAAATGTTGAAGACAGTTGTGCTGCTTCATATTTTCAAGTGCAACATAACATAAATGACCCATCTAATGAAGTATTTGTAAATTGTTTCCATATACAGATGTACAATCAATGCTTTTGGTTAAAAAGTGTTGCAGTCTATTTTTTCCTGATGATTAAGGTAGAGGACGTGAAAGGGTAAAATATTTTCAGAGCATTTTAAAGCAGCATCTTTCTATGTGACAAGAAGTTTAAGGTCTCTGGAGCATTTTAATTTGAAGGGCTTCGTTTGATGAAATGTGTGGATGAGAATGGCCTAAACAAATCCCTCTTATCCCATTAATCTTCATGCCTTCACAATTTTTCAATTAAAGTAATTGAAATGAGAACCACCAAACATCACACTGTCACCTTGAGTCGCAGTGAGACACGAGAGTTTGTCTCTGTATAACTGTGACACGGCTTGTTACACATAACAGTGTGTTTCCTTGAAACTTGTAGGAGAATTAAACTTCTTGATAACATCTGAGCTCTTAGAAATGCTTTCAGCTGAAGAAATATTTTAGAAGTGCTGTGCATTCATTATAATAACGTGAATTTCCATCACACGTGCAATTTTCAGAAATAACCAAAAAGCTTTTAAAAACTGTACCTTTTCATGCTGTAAATTGTGGTTAGTGTTCTCTTTCTGGAATGTATTACAATATTAGACATGTTTAAATGTCTAACATGCAGAAAGAAAAGACATTGTTCCCAGTGGTATGTGTGCAGAGTTTTGTTGTCGTCAAAAATGTTTTACAGTTCTCACGTCCTTTCATACTTCTTGTCTCATTATTATTAGCACTTTTCCTAACCCACCACAGATGCAGCTGAAGGCCAGTAGGTAGGCAGCATGTTATTCTGTCTAAAATACCTAATTTTGTTTAAATTCTAAGACAGTATCTTTCATATGGAAGCCAGTATGAGAGGTAAGTGCGTTAACAAGACAGAAGTCTCTAGTTGCTCATGTGCCTCTTGGTGGATGAAGCAAGAAAAATATACTTTTATTTTACATTCCATAATCAATAAATAAAAACAGTTAAATATAATATAATTAAAACTGTATTTCTTTTAAATAACAACTAAATAAAACATAGTAACACTTTAGATTAGGGAACACTGTTCACTGTTAACTAGTTGCTTATTAGCATGCATATTACTAGCATACTGGCTGTTTATTAGTACTTATAAAGCACATATTAATGCCTTATTCTGCATGACCATCCCATCCAACCCCACACCTAAACATAACTACTACAACAACTAACTTCCTCCCTAACAATAAGCAGGAAATTAGGAGTTAACTGAGGGAAAACACTGATTTAATAGTGATATTATGTTCCCTAATCTAAAGTGCTACCAAAAACATAAAATGTACTTTTAATTAAAATATTTAATTTGAAATCATTACAAACTGCACTTTTAAAAAGTACATTTAAGTGGCCATTAATTTCAGTACTATCTACTTTTTTAAATTTATTTTTCTTTTACCTTATACAGTGGAGATCAAAACGTGTGTGTGTGTGTGTGTGCGTGTGTGTGTGTGTGTGTGCATGTGTGTGTGTGCGTGTGTGTGTGTGTGTGTGTGTGTGTGTGTGTGTGTGTGTGTGTGTGTGTGTATACACTGAAATTTTACTGCTTTTGTGTCACGGAATGCAGTTTTAAGAGGTTTTCAGACAAGAATGTACTTGTTTATAGTTCAATTATGCAGTTTTCTAATAAAGATAACGTCTATTTGAAAATTTGGTAACACTTTATTTCGATAGTCCACTTTAGACATTCTACTAACAGTAAGTAACTTTGCAACTACATGTCAACTAGCAGTCATTAGAATATTAGTAGACTGTCTGCTTAATATCTTCTAACACTTTATTTTGATGGGTCCACAACATACAACATACTGACTATGAGAAACTTTGCAAGTATATGTCAACTTATTCTACTAACCCTAAACCTACCCTACTGAGAGTTAGTAGACATGTAGTTGCAAATTAATGACAATTACTTTACATGTAGTTGACATGTAGTTACAAAGTTACGTATAATTAATAGAATGTCTAAAGTGGACTATCAAAATAAAGTGTAACCGAAAATTTGCTTTGACATTTTCGGACATGTGAGCTCCAGAACGTCAGTGGCTGTTCAGCGCTCATTAACCCATCCGAGAGCACCTCACATCGGCCAGGTCTTCTGGAATTTACCGCTCGCTCTGATGTCTCTGTAGTGGTTAAACATGAGATATAATTCGTTTTGGGTAAATGGGTCTTTGGTCTCATTAATCTATTATTTGGTCCAGAGAAGACAGTTTTGGCAAAATATCATGTTTATGTCAATTCAATGCTGTATATCAGAGCGCTGTCTTTGTACTTTTGACTGAATTGCCTAGCAACTTTTTTGATGGCTGTTGTTGTTGTTTATGAAATATTATCATTCAATAAATAATATTTTATATAAATAATAGCATTTAATAATAGTGTTTACTATTGAGAAATGTTGTGTGTTTGTGATGGTGATTTTAGTTATATTGTTCCGCTATAAGTTGGAGACAAGAGTGAGTCAGCAGTAAAGACTTTTTACTTTGAAAAACACTATAAACGGAAGTTATTTTTAGTTTCAACAACAGTTTGACGCAGCAAACAAATGCACTGATATTGAAATTAAATTATATTAAGGTTACGACAAAGCAGATATTCATACTAATGTTTATTGTGAAATGAGGTTGATCTGAAGAATGAATGCTGTCAGATGCAGGTAATCACACTCGCTCAGTCCATCTCTCTCACAATATCTACTATACATAATACACTGCTTTTAATACAGTAAGCTTTCAATGAAGCAACTCAACGTTCCTTCGTTACTAGTTGTAAAGTGACGTTTTGGAATTAGTAACGGAGGCTTGGGTTCAACTATTCAACTGTCAAACTTTAATTTGAATCTGTGCCGGAAGGAAGTATTTCACACAAAAGAGGGCTTTTAAAGACACTCTGTTGTTATTTTGTTTATGCACTGTATTTACACACTCGTGCTGTTGAACTGTTGCATAAACGCAATATCACACTCATAGACGTGAGATATGGCTGTATATCGGCACGCTGTGCTTACCTATGGCACTTGGCCTGCAGCCTTGTGGCTATGGCCGAATCACAGGCATGCTGATATACAGCCATATCTCACGTCTACGAGTGTGATATTGCTTATATATATTCTGTGTTTTTTAAGCCATCTCTTATATTTTCATACATTTATAATATATTTTTTTCTGCCTCATTCTGTTACAAGAAGCCACATCAGATAACTAAATGAAGTTATTTAACACTCGGCTGATGTTGTGGGGTAAAGTCTTGCTGTTAAATGTTCTCTTTCATTGGTTCAACATTTTATATATTAATAATATTGTAACTTATATAATGAATGAATTAATGAATGAAACATACATTACATGTGTTTAGCACTTAGTAATGCACACTCAGTCATATTTTGGGCATAAATAGGGAAAATAATACTTCTCTCAAGAAATTTGTGAACTATGTTTGCTCAAGAATGTTTAAAGTTTAAACAATCTGAGTTTGTTTAATAATGCAGTGTTTTTTTTTTTTTTTTCCTTCTCAGGGAACCAAGGTTACAGTTGTAACCCGAGACATTCTCCGTAGTTAAATGTATATTTACACTGTAACAAGGGTACCATGTAACCCAAAATTACCATTCGCTCCCACTGTGAATACAGCAACCATCAAGTGATAATTAGTAAATATGCTTGATCCTGACCTAAACATATTTCTGAAGGTCTGGTATGTTCTAGAATGCACTGGTATGCTCTAGAATGCATTTTTACTTGCAACTGTTTTTATGCAAGTCAAAATATTATTTAACATCGCTGAATCAACCAAAATACATTAACAATAGACATTTTATGGATTAATTCATGTAAAAAAAATCATTCTTTATAATAATTATAGATAATAATTGCAGGTTACCACTTTTTTACAGTGTAGACATACTTTGAAAATTACAAGATAACACCTTATTTTGGTTCTCAACAGCTAGTTGACATGTAGTTGCAAAGCTACAAGCTATGTCTAAAGTGGACTACTATCAAAATAAACTGTTACCAATGACTGCTGACTGATGAATAATATAAAGCTTTCTGGTTATTATAAAAGGAACAATTCTGTCATCGCATAACAAGACACAATCCCGTAATTCCACTTTCCGTCTGAACACAAGTCTGATTGTGAATGAAATGGCGGTGGCGTGAATTATAGACAGAATGAGGGATGCTCGCAGCTGCCTGAGGCCTATCTGGGAAGCTGCTCTCGAGTTTGAATTTACAGCTGGTGGCGTTGGGAAACTAATGAAATTGTCTGTCTGCTATGGAGAGGGATGCGATGTCTGTGCCCAGCTGGAACGAAATTACTCAGCGAAGGGCAAATGCCATTTAATTTGCAAATGAGAAGATAAGTGTATTTATCAAGACCCTCTTTTTGTGTCAATGCAAGAACATTTGTTTTTTTGTGCCACAGTGAAAAACAGATGGAGGTGTTGAAATGGACAGCGAACAGAAGGCTTGCTCAAAATGCTCACACTGAGATCAAAGATGTCAAAACCATCTTGAAATCTTGAAGAATGTCTGTGCATACAGTAACTTTGTGTGAAGAACCGGCTGAAATTGAAGTTGAAATGTTCACCTCCACCATAGCTCTCAAACTTCCACCCAAGAATGTCAAGACGTGTTGCATCAGGTTTCACATCAATGAAACCAAATAAAGTTGGTCTCGGAAAGCAAATACAATATGGCAGGTTTTGTATCTGCATCTATGAATGAGATTTGAGTACTATTAATTTAAATTGTATTATAGTTTAATGCAATTAGATGAACTTCAGAGTGCTTTCTTACCCACTTAGGGAGAACGAGTACATTGCTATGTGTAATTTCATAATTACTTTAATTGTTTTTGAAACATGGTTAAAGTACTGCTGAATGTACTGACAAACATTTATGGTGACTAAAATATACTTTAATGTAATTTCTTTTGAAACTTGTAAACTTTAAATATATTTGTAATTACTAATTTGTAACATTGAAGTTGCAGTTTATTAAAATATAAAAATATTTAATATTACATTAAAATTTTAAATTAAATATTGAATAAAACTCTACAGTTATAAATATAATTGAGTGTTTTAGTATGTGTTTAGTATGTTACTTAACACATCAAAATAAGTGTACTTCTATAAACTTATGTCTTTAAATATGTATTTGTAATTACTCATTTGTAATAATGAAGTTGCAGTTTATTAAAATACTAAAATATTTAATAATGCATTAAAAAATCAAATGCAATATTGAATAACACTCTACAGTTATAGAGTATATACATACAAATATAATTGAGTATTTTGCATGTGCTTTCGTATGTTAGTTACCACATTAAAATAAGTGTACTTGCATGTAATTATGCATTATTTATTGTTATTATACCGGTGCATCTCAATAAATTAGAATGTCGTGGAAAAGTTCATTTATTTCAGTAATTCAACTCAAATTGTGAAACTCGTGTATTAAATAAATTCAGTGCACACAGACTGAAGTAGTTTAAGTCTTTGGTTCTTTTAATTGTGATGATTTTGGCTCACATTAAACACAAACCCTCCAATTCACAATCTCAACAAATTAGAATACTTCATTAGACCAAAAAAAAAAAAAACATTTTTAGTGAATTGTTGGCCTTCTGGAAAGTATGTTCATTTACTGTATATGTATTCAATACTTGGTAGGGGTTCCTTTTGCTTTAATTACTGCCTCAATTCGGCATGGCATGGAGGTGATCGGTTTGTGGCACTGCTGAGGTGGTATGGAAGCCCAGGTTTCTTTGACAGTGGCCTTCAGCTCATCTGCATTTTTTGGTCTCTTGTCTCTCATTTTCCTCTTGACAATACCCCATAGATTCTTTATGGGGTTCAGGACTGGTGAGTTTGCTGGCCAGTCAAGCACACCAACACCATGGTCATTTAACCAACTTTTGGTGCTTTTGGCAGTGTGGGCAGGTGCCAAATCCTGCTGGAAAATGAAATCAGCATCTTTAAAAAGCTGGTCAGCAGAAAGAAGCATGAAGTGCTCCAAAATTTCTTGGTAAACGGGTGCAGTGACTTTGGTTTTCAAAAAACACAATGGACCAACACCAGCAGATGACACTGCACCCCAAATCATCACAGACTGTGGAAACTTAACACTGGACTTCAAGCAACTTGGGCTATGAGCTTCTCCACCCTTCCTCCAGACTCTAGGACCTTGGTTTCCAAATGAAATACAAAACTTGCTCTCATCTGAAAAGAGGACTTTGGACCACTGGGCAACAGTCCAGTTCTTCTTCTCCTTAGCCCAGGTAAGACGCCTCTGACGTTGTCTGTGGTTCAGGAGTGGCTTAACAAGAGGAATACGACAACTGTAGCCAAATTCCTTGACACGTCTGTGTGTGGTGGCTCTTGATGCCTTGACCCCAGCCTCAGTCCATTCCTTGTGAAGTTCACCCAAATTCTTGAATCAATTTTGCTTGACAATCCTCATAAGGCTGCGGTTCTCTCGGTTGGTTGTGCATCTTTTTCTTCCACACTTTTTCCTTCCACTCAACTTTTTGTTAACATGCTTGGATACAGCACTCTCTGAACAGCCAGCTTCTTCGGCAATGAATGTTTGTGGCTTACCCTCCTTGTGAAGGGTTTCAGTGATTGTCTTCTGGACAACTGTCAGATCAGCAGTCTTCCCCATGATTGTGTAGCCTAGTGAACCAAACTGAGAGACCATTTTGAAGGCTCAGGAAACCTTTGCAGGTGTTTTGAGTTGATTAGCTGATTGGTATGTCACCATATTCTAATTTGTTGAGGCGAATTTGTTGAGTTTTTGTTAAATGTGAGCCAAAATCATCACAATTAAAAGAACCAAAGATTTAAACTACTTCAGTCTGTGTGCACTGAATTTATTTAATACACGAGTTTCACAATTTGAGTTGAATTACTGAAATAAATGAACTTTTCCACAACATTCTAATTTATTGAGATGCACCTGTAATAGTAAGTACATGTAAGTACCCCCCACAAAACAAATCCCAAATTAACCCCTGGTTATAATAAATATTTTCCCATGCACATTGTGCTGAACTGAGGAATTGTAAAAATACATTTTGATATGTATTATTTGAGCCCAGTGCTGGACCATTAAAACATAATGCATGAGAGAGCGCAACGTACAACTGTATGGATTTAGAACGCAGGAATTTTCTTTCTCCCTCATATGGTTTTTAAAAATATAAGATTTGACGTACACTACAAATGCACATTCAATACAAATAAGCACACTTCTTTTTCACAAGCACAGACTTCGAACGCAGAATGAGAAGTGTCTTAGTGTCTGTCCTCCTTCCTTGTCATTGTTTGGATAAGAGCTGGCTCTTCTTTTGTATTTAATGGAAGAAAGGCACACAGGATTAGAATGACACGAAAGTGAATAAATAATGATTTTCTGGGATGAACTATTCCTTTAGCAGAATCAATGTGAAATTAAATAAATGAATAGAAATGTTTCAACAAAATGACTTAAACAGTTCAACACCCTTTGAAACTGGTTTTAATGTTTTATGCATAATAAATATGTGGTCATACTGTGCCTTTACAGAACTTCAGGAGGCCCACTCAGTGTTTCTAACCCCAGACACGCGTTTGGCTGCATAAAAGCATTGCATTTATTTTCTTTGCCATCTCTTTTTCTTTCTCTTGGATTAAATACATCAAAGACCTCCTGAAGCTTCACGAGAGCGTTCACTGTCTCTTACGCACATCCATGTGTTGTACATGATAAGAGCTCCTTTATAGACAGTAACTACTATTTCTCTCACAAAATGATAATTGTCACAACTGTTAGACACAGAGTGATGCACTTCCTGTTTCAGTGGCCTGGAGAGGATTTTTGCTGTTGTTGTTTTTAACACATTACGTCTGTTTCCTCCAAATGCAATTACTCTGTTTAATTAGCTAGATATTTCTCTAACTCGGCACATGTTTTTACCGCTAATGTTGACTTGCAATACTCTGTGAAATCTCTCTCTCTCAAGCACAACCACAACGAGCCGCTGTTACAAACGTAACTTATGCTAATGAGAATCCAATTAGTCATTGTGCAGTTGACTGCAGAGTTTTTCTTTAGGAACTTCATATTGAACCACTGGTGGTTATACTGTCACATATGCAGTTATTTCAACAATACAAGTCAAGTTTCAGAAATATTGTCAGTATTGTTTGTTTTTCATTTATGTCACAAATGAAAATTTTGAAATTAAATTATAAGGTCAAGTCTTTGAGCAGCACACAGCAGGGATTCGTTACTGAATGAATCCGCATTTTGAGCAAATCAATTTGATTAATGATTGAGTGACTGTCACTTGCTTCGTTCCTTTTGCATTTTGAATGAATGATTCACTCAACCCATATTTTTTTTCAACCCATATTAAAAAAAAAAAAAAAAAAAAAAAAAAAAAAAAATTCATAGCATCATTGATGATTGTAAATGTAGTGTAAATATGTGAAAGACACTTCTGGTGCCTCTACACAAAGGGATTTTGTTGATAATGATTTCATTTGATTGGTAACAGCCCTATAGAATGTTGTTGCTCTGACTGAAGCATTACATTTCTAATCATCTAAATAAACATCTAAATGAAAATAATAATAATAAAAAAATCCAATTTGTATCCGTAGTAATTAAAATAATTATATGTTTCAATCAATAAATAATAAAACATAAATTCTACTTTCATATTATAACCAATTTAGCTTTTTGTTTATGGCAAAATTAAGTTGTAAAAAGTCAATAAATGATTATGTTTACCTATAAAGTAACATTTTGGCTTACGTTTAAGAAAATATATTTTATACACTGAAAAATGTTAAAACACAGATTGTCCTATTTATGATTTAATGAATCATTATACACACCAAAATCATGTTGATTCTATGCAGTCTACTAAATTTCTTTATGTGGACTAATGTGAATCAATCATGTATTTATTATTTTTATTATAAATTATTTTTGCTGTTTTGCTGAAACTGTACTTCTCAGCATGCTGTGTATGGAAACTAATTGAGAGAGTAAAAATGTTTAAACTACATATTATTTCATGTGTTTTTCAGAAAACGGGGGAGACTTAGTGTTTAATGTACAATTTCACTCTGCCATTCAAAGGTGTTTAAGAGGGGAAAAAATGTGATTGGTGGACAATGTAATCTAGCAGATTGCACATTTTAGAAAATTATAATAATCGAAAGCAAAGTGCTCAAGCGCACTTCACGCTTGTTACCTAGCAACACTCTTTGGTGATTTTGTGTGCACCATTTGTCATGTTAGGTCAAAGTGGCGCTTGGCATTGCCATTGAAAATGGCATTGATGCCTCTCATGTGAAAGACTGAACATGCTAACAGTGATAAAAGAAGAACTCCCAGTGCTGTTGTACTGTTAAAGGATTGTATCGCATAACTGTTGCAATGCTGACAATCACTTTGTAAGCATAGTATTTCACATTAAAATGGAAGATTATGCACATGGTAGGGTATCATGTAAGGCTAAATGAACTGTTTGAGATTCAGACATTTATCCAGGGTTATTTTGTTTCATGTTTCACACTGTGAATAATTTAACCAGTGTTAACAATTAATCCTGTGTATTCATAAGCTGCTGTTTCACATAACGTTCATATTTGTATGTCTGCAGTATCATTGTCATTGATTGGACAAATCTGTTTATATAAAGGCTGAAGCATTGCTCATATAATATTGTCCTGCACTATCAAGTTTTCCTGAATGGATTCTTTGGACTAGTAAGGATGAAACAGTCTCTTCTTTACTCCAATTCACGTGTTTTCTGTGGCTATTTGACATCTACCTCTAAAGATGAAATTTCTGTTTGTAAAGTGCATTTGTATTTCAGCAGTATTGGTTGATTTAAAAAAAAAAAAAAAAAAAGGATAAAATTAACATTTTTACTAATGGAAACCAGCTTTGGCACTCTATACAACGTGGTGTTTCCACGACTGCCCAAATTTACATATAAATAAATTGGCTGTCTGTTGCTAAGCATCTAGCCTTAACATTCTAAGGATATATTTACATGACTACATTTGTAAAAAACAAGTTGTTCCTTTGCATTTTTTGGAAAGTTTCACGAACAGAAAACAACAGTCAAAATGATTCCCATTCACATGGATCGGTGAAAATTACTAAAAATACTGCCAGGTCAGTAGTTGGCAATGTCACTTTACCTACGCACATATACATTCCTATAAACCTCATGTGCCAGAGAAATAAGCACACTGCCATCTTTAAAATTTTGTCTTTGAACGTTCGTTTTTGCAGTAGCTCTATAGCATCATTGTTGAAGTGTAATTAGCTGAAGAAGTGGATTTACTTACTGTAGAGTCAACAAAAGTTATGTGCATTGTAATGTTTGAAGCGTACGTCATAACAAATGCCAGTAGACAGGGAAGACTTTAAAATGAGTAGTTCATTGATAAAATCTTATGACTTTACCTTTACGCAGTGGAGGTACAAACGGAAGACAGAAGAAAATGAGTGCAGCACTGAAAAGGAGCGGAGCTACATAAGGTATACAGAGTGAACATGTAATAAGCATGACGTCACCATTTGACAAATTTCCGTTTTTATAGTTTACACTGAGACAACACTGGTATGGTTTTGAAAAATTTTAAACCCATTTTCAAAAGTTTGCATCCAAAACCTGGACACGAGGTTGTCGTATAAAAAACAGACAAAAAACATTAAAAAATGTATCCGTTTTTAAACACCCCCTAACATAGTATCATTTCACACTTTACAAGTCTGGCACTGAAGTGTGGAGAGCATGGTAAAAAGCAGTGCTAGGCCCACTTGTAGTCTGAGTTTTATGTAAATTACACTAGTGAGTTTTAGAGAGCAGTCTACACTAATTTAATTAATCTAATTAATCTAAATCTAATTAATTCCTTACCTTGTCAAAGTAAAAAAGAAATAAAAAAAGAAAGAAAACTAGAAAGACAACTCACTACTCAAGATTTCACGCCATCATCAAATCTTTCCAGTTTGTGTTAGCTCTCCTAATGTTTACGTTAGTTTTTTTGTCTGTGTTGGCCTTCTGGCTTCTCTTGATAACATGTTGTTTGTGTGAAATGTAAACTCATGCTATACAACTAGTTTTCAGATTTGAATCTGACCATTCCTCATTGTAGTCCGTGACACATTTCTTTTTAGGGTCCTTCTGGCCTGTCGTCTGTGTGATCTGTACTCCACTGCTTTGACATCGATTAATGTGTTTAGGGTCACGGCGGCTCTAGAGTTCAATCTACTAACTGTTTCATGGTCTTGTTGAAATGTAGTGTTTCATGTATAAGGCCAAAGGAGAGCTTCCAAACTCTGGTCTCCGACTTAGCTTGACTTGTTAAATCTGGTCAGGAGTGCAGCAGCATACAAGATTAATGCAGCGGGTGGTTTTTCCATGCAGACTAATCAATAATTTATATGGCTGTATATTAAGTGCTTTTCAATAGGCAGTGAAGTATGGATTCCTAGATCAGGGACATCTCTGATTTATAAAGTTTTAAATAAGCATAAAACTCTTGAATAAATCATTGCCATCTAAGGTTTGAACAGTGCTTGTTAATTTTGACAGTTGGATGTCAGAGCTCCAATTATTATTGTTTGCTCGACTCGAGAAACAGTCTGGAGAAGTTTGAATTTCTAGTTCTACAATTTATTAAACCTTATTAAACACACTTAGATATAAATGCATCAGCATACTATACAAATGTGTATACACTGAGTTTTATTCACTGGATTATGAAAGTAAAACAATTACTTTACATGCTAGTTAATATTAAGAATTGATCTTTAAAATAAGGTGTTACCTATTTTTTTTTAAATAAAACATTATTGATCACCAAAAATCCAGTTGATAATTGGTTAATCTAACTGGTAAAACTTGGTCTGGTGATGATCTAAGCCAATGTTGGTGAACACTGGATGAAATATTGATAGTCATATTATGCAAAAATTCTAAGGCAAGAGGATTATTTAAGATGAAAGCAGCAAGTGGATGGGCTTATTAAAATGACTCTAGCACATGGCGTGGCCTAAAGCATCCCATTCATTTTAAATGATGACTTAAGTTTCTTATCGTAGCAGCATGAGTCCTACAGAATAAACGTTGACTCATTTGTTAAATGCATCTCTTATGCATGATGAAAGATAGGGCCTGTAACAACAAGATATTGCGCAGCCCCTATTATGAGTTTTCCCACTGCTTTGGAGGTTTGCTTACATTTCTCTCTTTTTAAATGCAGATCCTCGAAGGCAAAAGACAGAATCGGTAAAACATGTTTGACTGTCATTATGAAAGGAAACTCAGCTTGAAATGGATGGGCCTGTGCTCCTGCTCTGGGCTCTTCTAGTGGGAGACTGTAAATGGATGAACCGTGTGCTCCTGACAGCACCAGTTTACTCTGTTTATGATGGTGAAAAGCTAAAGCCATGAAACCATTAATAACACGTTCTTGTGGTTTTTGAGAAAATTAATACACTATGAAGGGAGGGTGGGCTTACAGAGGGTCATGTATGTGGATCAAAACTCTTGTTGATCCTGAAACTACAGTAGATTTGCTGAGTCATGGGAGTCTTGAACTTTCATTTCCACCTATCATTTCCATCTGATATTTGGGGTAGGGAAAGGAACATGTCTGCTAGGTGCAAAGGTTCTTTCACAGCCAACCTACTCATCAAAATCATGCTCATTGGGTCTTACCATTCATAACAAGTTGGGCTGTAAACTGTACATAGTCAGGGATATTCAGCATCATGACCTTCGGCCACCGGATGTCTGACTGACTGGTGTGTTTTCGGTCAAAAGAGGAGAACCATCTTTCCATTTTCAAGCTCCTGGCTAAAAGGTAGTTTTTTAAAAAGCTTTGCCGTGTGTTTGGCCCCATCCATCTTCCCTTCAATCTAGACAGATGCTTCAGTCTCAGCAAAGAGAGAGATGCTATTGCCGATCTACTGTTAAAAAAAAAAAAAAAAAAAAATACAGTTCTTTGCATTGGAAGATTAATAGTGCTTGTCGTTTGGCCAATATATTTGAATCTGCTCGTTTTTATTATACACACACACACACACATACACACACACACACACACATATATATATATATATATATATATATTTAAATTATTTATTTTTTTCTCTCTCTTTTATTTACCTGTCTTGGCAATATTTGTTTCTGTTTTGGCAATAGTTGTTTATTTATCTGTCTTGGCAATAGTTGTTTATTTGTTTATTTATCTGTCTTGGCAATAGTTGTTTCTGTCTTAAGTGAAGTGAACAGAAACATAAAGAAACTGAATGTGCAACATTATTTTAGGTCTGTGTATCAGGTCTTACAGGGATAAAAGTCTATAAAAACCCACTGTTTAACAAAGATTAATCTATATTTGATTTATACAGTGAACACTAAGCAGTATTATTTTACACTTAATTATTACATTTCTGTGCCTGAAAACTAATTTTAGACCTTACTTATTCGTAGCTTTGCTATATTTTATTTATCTATGCTTGTAATTTCTTTATTTGTTCTTATATTATTACTGACATTTCACTTGTCTTCAATAACTTTTGACCTTTATTAGTTATGCTACTAGTTTTTGCTGTAATATCCAAGAAGTACTTAAAGTGTTCTTTAAATAATAATTAAAAATGTTTTGCTCACCCCCCCAAAAACAAACAAACAAACAAAAAACCCCTGTAATATCATCCTGTTATAAGACCTTGAGATTAGTGATCCGCTCTTGATGTGTTATGTGAAGAAAAAAAAAGTTTTTGATCATGCTTATTTGTTTTTTTAAAATAATAATAATAATAATAATAATAATAATAATAATAATTATTATTATTATTATTATTATTATTATTATTATTATTATTATTATTATTATTATTATTATTATTATTCAGGCTAGTTAAATTCATTTTGGACTACCAAAATCTGAAGAATGCTTGCTCGAAGGGCTACCAGGTATTTTGAAGTGTACCTGGTATTTTATACATGGATTTATTTAACACACCAATCTTCTTATGTACATTTCCTTGCATTTGTACATAACAAATACCAAATACCATATATTGTTTATTTTGTATATTGTGTTCTTTCAAAAAAAAGTATATATTATTATTACCTATTTACTTTACTTTATTTTTATTATGTGTGTCTTGTCTTGTCACTGTCATTCTGTTTGTGTTGTGGAAGCCTCTGTCACCATAACAAATTAATTGCATGAGTAAACGCACCTGGCAATAAAGCTCTTTCTTCCAGGTTAGTCGTGTTGTGGTACTCTGAACACTCACTCATGTGCGTTGTGTTGACGCAAATCTTTTATGGCATGAACACAACACAAATGCATTTTAATGCTCTTGTGAACACAATGCAGATCCATATTTGGTAACACTTTATTTTAGGGTCTCTTAACTAGTTGCTTATTAGCATGTATATTACTAGAATATTAGCCATTTATTAGTACTAATTAAGCACATATTAATGCCTTATTCTACATGACTGTCACACTCTCTCTGGGAGGAACGTGGAATGAGGAGACGCAGGAGAATACTTCAACAGAGATTTTAATCAAACAAAATGAAGGGATACAACCACTGGAACTCAGGGATGACATATAACACCGGACGCTGGAGACAAGGAAACACAGGGCTTAAGTAACTCAGAACTTAACGAGGAGATTACAGGACACAGCTGAAACAAATGGAACTAAATGGGGACCAAACGAGAATAGGAACACCAAATATGGACATGGAGGGAGAAACTAGGTCAAGGAAGGCACATGGGGAGCAAAACACAACACAAGACAGGAACACAAGTCTGACAATGACATTATTCTACATCCCTAATTCTACCCAATGCCTAAACTTAACAACTACTTTACTAACTATTAATAAGCAGCAAATAAGTATTGAGGAACAAGTCGTAGTTAATAGTGAATAAGTGTTCCCTGTTCTAAATTGTTACCCAATATGTTTATAAATAAAGTTGTAAATTATGTTTTATTGAGCAAACAAAGCACTTGTGCTGCTTATTAAAATTGAGGTTAAACCACTGAAGTCACATGGAGTACTTTAACAATGTCTTTCCTACTGTTCTGGGCTTTGAATGTGTAAGTTGCGTTGCTGCCTATGGAGGGAAAGCTCTCAGATTTCATCAACAATATCTCAATTTGTGTTCGGAAGAGGAAAGAAGGTCTTACAGGTCTGAAATTACATTAGGGTGAGTAATTAATGACATAATTTCCATTTTTGGGTGAAATGAACCTTTAATTCGTCTATTGTTCCAACTGGAGAGAAAAAATTAATAAATAAAAATAAATAAATATATATATATATATATATATATATATATATATATATATATATATATATATATATATATATATGAAAGAAGCTGTTTCATATATAATTATGTATTAAAATATATACTATCAGATATTGCTCACTGAATGTTATTACAGGACAGAAGAAAAAAGCTGCTCTAGAACTTTACTTGCTAGCTGACAAGTTGACAAGTGACGTTAGCTTGCTTGGCAAAAGTTAGCTACTTGTTTCTATAGACAAACTGAACTTTTTCAAGTATTAAATTACAATAAATATTATTGCCAATGTCTGAACAGCATGTAACAAAAACTTTAAAAAATGAAAGGCTGTAGACTAATTATTATGTGAATGACTCGGGGCAGGTTTGCTGGGAAAATCCAAGGGAAACTGTCATTAGAGTGCAATTTTAATGAACCTCATCTGTTGACGTGATGTCGGTGAATTATGCCTACTATGGATTAGGCCTAATATGGAGTGTGTTCAAGAGCATGAGCAATAAGTTACTGACCACAGCTCAATTAATGGCCACCGGTGTCGCTAATAACACGGGTTTCTGTATTCTACATAGAGCCCTTTAACAGCTAAATATCAACATTTTCAGGAGTTAATCTTTTACTGTTGACAGTGAAATAGCTTGAGCCATTCTGTTGAGTAGGATTAGGTGGTATGACAATACAGTTTCACAGGACTGCTTAATTTTTGACATGCTTATAAAGAAATGATAAAGGAGAAATAAAAAAATAAATAAAAATAAAAAAAAAAACATGAAAAAATAAAGTGTAAAAATGCTTGATGTTATTCAAGTAAACAGAAATGAGAAGAAATATGGATAAGTATATATTGGATATATTGTCTAGTGTTAGGGTTAAAGAATATGTTGTTTATAAATGTGTTGTTCAAGGAGGGGAAAGCACATATATTTCTCTTATGTGAGAATCTCAATGTAATGACACTGTTTCTTCCACATGATTGCTTGTAAATTTGTTTGCATAGTTTGTATTTTTGTATTTTTAAATTACAAATTACTTGTATTTTAATTAAATACATTTCTCACACCAGTATTTTTGTATTTTAATTAAATACATTTGATGAGCTTGTATTTGTAATTTGTAACTAAATACTTTTTTGATGTAATTGCACTCATCTCTGCTTATAATGTTATCAAGACAAAAAAAAAAAAAAAACCTTGTCATTTAGAAATAATAGGCTATTTTCTGTCTTGTTTTTGACCCCCCTCATCAGAAAGCTTCATTTGAATAGGTGTGGCGGATTGTAGACTCTGAAGTAAATGCCCACTGCTATGATTGGCTAACAGTTGTGTATGTTTGACAGTCTACATCATTCACAGATGGATACTGCTGTGATTTAGGTTAAAAACGCATAAATATATCAAACGATCTGTTTAACAGACACAGTTACTCACACTTGTGTGTTGCAACATTACTGGCAAATCCAGTGTAGTCGGCATAGCATTGTCTTTTAGTTTCAATGTTTCTGAAAATCTCGTGTGGAATTATGCTTTGTTTGTAAACGAATCCGCAGTAAAATGAAGTGAACAAAGGACCACATTCTTACTGATTAATTTAAAAATAAAGTTCATCCACTCTTTCCTAACATTGAAATAAGAAGGAAGGCAATGCAAAGACAGGTTTTTTATTTTTTTTATTTATTTTTTTTTTTTTTACAAAACTTGGCACTGCACAGTGCCTTGTTTTTTTCAGAACCATCTTTATCGTTTGGTTTCTGCGTAGACCTGCACGTTCGCCTCTCACTTAAACACTACATACGCGAATCGGTGGGCGAGGCTAAAGAGGCAGTGATGTAGAAGCAGGCATTGATCTTCTTCTGCGGAGGCGGCGTTTAACCACATTATTACATCATAGAGTCATACATTCCACAAGCTGTCTTTTTTGGAAGACTGGCTTAAATATAAGCTGTTTTTATTGTTTTTTTTTTTTTGTTTGTTTTGTTTTGTTTTTTTTGACTAACGAGAAAGTATCTCATTCTAAGTTCTGAAACTTAAAGGATGTTTTTATAGTACAGTGACCTCTTATATATGTCAATAGATCAAGGGAATTTTGGTTTATCAGTTCATGACCTAAGTTTGACTCTATTCCTCATATAAATGTATGGTAACGTGTGCATGATGTACAAGAACCAATGAGGTTTGTTCTAGCATCTGATTCATACACAAGCTTCCGGGTTTATCGTATGTGATGCACCTGTATGTGTGTTCATATGTGAATAAAAGCCTAAATTAAATCTGTTCACCTCTTGGATTAAACTGCTCAATACATATGGATTCATTTTATGATGCCTTATGATGCCTTTTTGACCTTTTTGGTTCTTCTCAGTTTTCTTTACCTGGACTTTGTGTTTTGTTGTCTTATGGGCTTAGAATGACATGAGAGTGAGTAAATGATGACAGAATTATCATTCTGTTTGGCCTATCCGTTTAAAATTTCTAATACTTGGCTGTGATGTGAATTGTGTGTACATAAAAATCTAAGAGGACTAATTTAATTTATTAGCAGTGCATAAAGTGTCAAACAGCAGTGGTAACATATTTGGAAAGGGGGAGGTGTTCTTTTCTGGCCAGCCTACTGCGCCGTCTTCAGCTCACTTGCCAAGTTCATGGGCTGAAGCATAACTCAAGCCAAAGACACATTCTCATTAATTCTGCTCCACTGATGCAGAGAATATTTCATTAACGACTCAGTCAACACAGGTCAATGACGAACCATATTTGGATAGCAGTCGTATTGTTTTTCGAATGACTGTCTCGTGCAGATGTAGAAAGTGCAAAGTATTTAATAAATATTGTATGCTTGCAATATTACATACATATTTGTGTGCAGCATATTGTATTGGCGTGAGCAAGGACAGACACAGCAGATTTTGCATCCGGACTTTTGCTTTAAACCAGTTATATTTATGCTGTGATTATGATAAAGCTGCTTGTTTTCAGACTTTTGTATTTACAGGAATATGGGGTATTGGTATATAAAATTAACCTTGACTTATTCTGTGATTTATTTATTTATTTTTTTTTTTTTATGTATTTATTTATTTTATTATTTTTTTTGATTGAGACTGTGATTGTTTTAATAATAATAATAATAATAAATTTAGATACTTAAGAGTTTACTAAAGATGCTAAATTAGGATTAAGAGTTTGATTTTAATATTAATGTATTAGTTTCCTTACTAATGTCACAGTCCTGTCCGTCTTGTCTTGTGTGTCCCCCTCCATGCCCTTATTTGGTCCTTCTTGTTCCTGTCCTCGTCTAGTTTGATTGTATTTGATTTCTTTCAGGTGTATTAATTATGATGTGTATTTAGTTCTTCCCTGTTCTGTTCCTTTTTCGTCTGGTCTACTCGTTACTCCCCGGTGTTCCTGTGTTTCCCAGCCTTGCCTTGTCTTGCCCTGTCTGTTTTGGATTTATTAAAGACTGTATTTTGAGTTTATCCTCATCTCCTCGTTTCCCTCGTGTGTGTGCACCATGACAGAAGACCAGACCTAACATTAAGCGGCGCCCACTCACCTCGTTTTGTTTTGTTTGTTTTTTGAAAGTTTGTTTTTGTTCCTGTCTGTCTGTCCCGCGGCATTGAAAGTCGCTGCTCGTCCCTCCCGCTCTAGCCCACGGATGGGGGTGGGAGTTTGGCGGTATTGCTACGAGTGCCGCGAGTCCGCTGGCCGCGAGCCCCACCAACCCGCCTCCATCCGCGGCTCCCTCAAGAACCAGCTCGCCACTCACCCAGAGCACGCCGCTGTCCTCGGCTCACCCAAGCCCACCGTTCACGGGGAAATTCACACCACCGTCCGTCGCCGTCCACCGCTGACTCAAGCCCACCAACCACCGCTGACACCAGTTCCCCAGTCACGGCCAGGAGTGCCGTTCCCAGCCTGACCGGAGTCTAGGCTTTTTAAAGTTGTGTCCACAGGAACATTTTAATCATCCAGTCATATCTTGTCAAGTCTACGGAGAGTCGGCTGGCGGCGGACGGCGCGCTTGGGTGAGCCATGGACGGTGGTGTGAATTTCCCCGTGAACGGCGGGCTTGGGTGAGCCGAGGACAGCGGCGTGCTCCGGGTGAGTGGCGAGCTGGTTCTTGAGGGAGCCGCGGATGGAGGCGGGTTGGTGGGGCTCGCGGCCAGTGGACTCGCGGCACTCGTAGCAATACCGCCAAACTCCCACGCCCATCCGTGGGCTAGAGCGGGAGGGACGAGCAGCGACTTTCAATGCCGCGGGACAGACAGACAGGAACAAAAACAAACTTTCAAAAAACAAACAAAACAAAACGAGGTGAGTGGGCACCGCTTACTGTTAGGTCTGGTCTTCTGTCATGGTGCACACACACAAGGGAAACGAGGAGATGAGGATAAACTCAAAATACAGTCTTTAATAAATCCAAAACAGACAGGGCAAGACAAGGCAAGGCTGGGAAACACAGGAACACCGGGGAGTAACGAGTAGACCAGACGAAAAAGGAACAGAACTGGGAAGAACTAAATACACATCATAATTAATACACCTGAAAGAAATCAAATACAATCAAACTAGACGAGGACAGGAACAAGAAGGACCAAATAAGGGCATGGAGGGGGACACACAAGACAAGACGGACAGGACTGTGACATTAGTAAGGAAACTAATACATTAATATTAAAATCAAACTCTTAATCCTAATTTAGCATGTTTAGTAAACTCTTAAGTATCTAAATTTATTATTATTATTATTATTAAAACAATCACAGTCTCAATCAAAAAAAAAATAATAAAATAAATAAATAAATAAAAATTAAAAAAAAAAAAAAATCTCAAAATAAGTCAAGTTTAATTTTATATACCAATACCCCATATTCATGTAAATACAAAAGTCTGAAAACAAGCAGCTTTATCATAATCACAGCATAAATACAACTGGTTTAAAGCAAAAGTCCGGATGCAAAATCTGCTGTGTCTGTCCTTGCTCATTCCAATACAATATGCTGCACGCAAATATGTATATAGTATAGTCTACAGAGACTCGGCTGGCGGCAGACGGCTCCTCTGGTTATGGCCACAGAGGCCATTCCCAGCCACCTGCTCCCCTGCCGTTGATGTAGAGGCGGTTCCTGAGAGTCCCTGTTAGGGCCCCTGACTCCACATTCAGCCCAGAAAGGGCTGTGGATCTCTCATCATGCCCAGTAAGGTCTTAGATTCTGAGCCGAGCCGAGCCCAAAAGGGGCTCCTGTTCCTGTGGATAGTCCTGTTCCCGAGTTTCGCCCACGGAGGGCACCTGTTCCTGAGTGTCGCCCACGGAGGGCTCCTGTTCCCATGTTCAGCCCCATAGCCTCCAGAGCTCCCTGCTCCGCCATGGCCTCCAGAGATCCCAGCTCCACCATGGCCCCCAGAGCTCTCGGGCCCGCCATGGCCTCCTGTGCTCCCTGCACCGCCATGGCCTCCTGAGATCCCTGATCCACCATGGCAGTACCCCCGGTGGTACTGTTACGGCGCGGGTCACAGTCCTGTCCGTCTTGTCTTGTGTGTTCCCCTCCATGCCCTTATTTGGTCCTTCCTGTTCCTGTCCTCGTCTCGTTTGATTGTATTTGATTTCTTTCAGGTGTGTTAATTATGATGTGTATTTAGTTCCTGCCTGTTCTGTTTATTTTTGTCTGGTCTACTCGTTACTCCCCGGTGTTCCTGTGTGCCCCAGCCTTGCCTTGTCTTGCCCTGTCTGTTTTGGATTTATTAAAGACTATATTTTGAGTTTATCCTCATCTCCTCGTTTCCCTCATGTGTGAGCACCATGACAACTAAATACTTAATTAGTATTATTAGATTGATTAATATTTGTTTAATTTATTTGCATACATTATTAGTAATATATTAATTTACATATTAAATTAATAAAGTTACTAAATTAAGACTTTGGTCACACTTTATTTTAAGGTCCAATTCCCACTATTAACAAACCGTTTACTATCATTTTTACCTCAATAAACTCCTAATTTGCTGCTTATTAAAATAACATATCCACAGACAGGAAGATCACATGAAACCAACACAAGCAACATTAATACCGGAACTGAGGAGCTAAAGCAAAGCACAGGACTTAAATACTAGAAAAGTTAATTAGGGAGAACTGAAACAGGTGTGGTGCTAATTAATCAAAAACCATAGCAACTAATGAATAACAAATCAGGAAACAGAAACGCATGTAAAACTAAACCAAAACAGAACATAACCATGACAATTAATAGTTAGTAAGGTAGTTAAGTTTAGGTATTGGGTAGGATTAGGGATGTAGAATATGGTCATGCAGAATATGAGTTTTATAAGTATTAATAAACAGCCAATATTTTAATAATAGGCATGCTAATAAGCAACTAGTTAATAGTGATAATTGGTCACTATACTAAAGTGTTACCAAGACTTTACTACAATAATATTATTAATAATAATTTAGTTTTTTTTTTTCAGCTGCTTACACACATTTTCCAAATTTTGCCTTTTTTTTCAAAACTTTACACACAAATCCAAGAATTGCACACACAAAATGCCTCACATCTCTTGCAAAATGAAGCACTGCATTCAAAATATCACAAACAAATCTCAAAAGCAAACATTTGCAAATAACTTTTATTATATTATTAATTCCTGTTAGATTTTTGTTTGTTACATAGAGAATTGTGTGTTGTGTTTTGCAAAAAGTGTTTTATGAAATTGAAAACTGAGCCAAAGGCCGAGAATTAGTGTATGGTTTTTCAGACTTGGTGTGTGGTTCTGGTGTTTGAGTGTTAGGTTTCAGAAATTGTGTAACAAGTAAAGATTTTGTGTGTAAGCAGTAAAAATAAATAAATAAATAAATAAATAAAAGTAAATTATTATTATTATTATTATTATTATTATTATTATTATTATTATTATTTTTATTATTTTTATTTTTTTATTTTTTTTAGCATAACTATGTTAATATATTGATAATAATTTAATTTAGATGTTAAGTTAATAAAGATAATAAATTAATAGTTTACTAAATTAAGCTTAATAATTTGATCATTTTGATATTTTAATAATTTATTAATTTAGGTATAGTACATTAATAGAAAATCTAAATTTAGAAAGCCATCCTGTGGCCTCTCATTAAAAACCACTAGAAATACTTTTCTAAACATTTTAAACCAGCAAAAGTATTGATGTAAAATGAATAAGAAATATTTGAGATAACTATGTTCATGTAACTCCAGTGCTGCTGCCATTAAAGTTTAAGACAGACATAAATATTCTGTAAAATGCAATGTAAAAAAAAAAGCATGTTGTAAATTAATGTATAATTTATAATGAAAAAAAAAAAATGCATTTTTTTTTATGAAAAGAATGCAAAAGTGGTCTAGTGGTCTCAGATTTTTTGACCTGTGTGTGTGTTTGTGTGTTGTAGTGGAACAGCTGTCGGTCACTGGATTATTAATCATGGAGGAAAACTCTGAATAATACACTACAGGGCCAGATGCTTTTTTACAGGTAACACACAACACTCTATTCTGCATTTGCTATTACTTATGAATAGTGTGCCTGTTTTTCACAGGTGCTTTAATATATAATAATAATCTTGTAAATTTCATATGACTGCCATTATCTGAGGAAAATAGGATATGTTTTTTCTTATCCTGAAATTACAGCTAATAATTCATAGATCTTGTGTCTTAGATTAAACTTGCAGGCATGAACCCAGGTGGTCCTGTTTGTTTTTTTTCCAAACTCCTGGTGTTTTCACCAGAGTTCGGTAATCTTTGGATATTGTTATTGTGTTTTTTAATGACACAGCGAATATTATGGCGAGTTTGATCTGAAACACCTATAGAAAATTATCTGATAGCATTTCTATTGAACTCAGTAGTAGTTGCTTGACCAGCTATGTGACCACTGGAAGCCATCTGCATTCTGTTATCTTTGCACACACAGTTCTGGAAGCATTGTGTTGAGAGACTGAGGCATAAATGTCATGTGACTGATGACTCTTTAGCTGCAGGAAAATTATGTCATGTTAACAGTGATTGGCTGATGACCACGAGAAAATGCAAAGTATCCTTCAGTAGTGACTGAGTTATGATTTCAAAGATAGATGGGAAAAATTTGAGAAAAAAGATTTTAAGAGTCTCTAAATATAATCACTAGTGAAGAATCTTCATTATAATGAATATTACAAAATGCATATACTACCATTCAATATTTTGGATATTATTGTCAGTAAAAAAAATAAATAAATAAATAAAAAATAAATAAATAAATAAATAAATAAATAAATAAGGTAATTTATAATGGTACAAAATATTTCTTTTTCAAATAAATGCTGTTTATATATCTATGTTTATCTATCTATCTATCTATCTACAAGATTGGAGCAATAATGCTGAAAATTTAGCTTTGATTACAGGAATAAACTACATTTTACAGAAAAATCACATAGAAATCAGCTATTTTATAATTGTAATAATATTTCACAATATTCCTATTTTTACTGCATTTTTACTAACACAAAATGGGATTAATTTTACTTCATCACAATACACAGCTGCTTCTGAATGGCTGTCAATGCTCTTTGCCCCGATAATGCTTTAGATAAAGCATCTACTGGTCTGTCCATGCTAACCAGCCAAACACTGTCATTTTGGTATGAATGATGCAAAACAAAGTAGCTTCAACCTATAGGCAAATAAGGCCATCACACAAAGCTGTCAACAGTCATATGGACTTTTATGGCACCAGTTTTCCACATGAAAAGAGCAGCTTATAGTTGATGGCAGCACCAGAGTGAGTTATTGAGGCATTTGCCTAAAAGTAGAATGGCATTTTCTTACAAGATGTGTACTTCCATAGCACACAAAGCAGCTCAGATATGAGGTGATCACAGTAAACAGCCATATGCCTGCCCGCTTGGACTCAAATTTCATGTGAGTTCATTGTGTTTCTGTTTCCAATTTAGTGGGCAGCAGATTTCAGTGTCACACATCCATAAATAGTTGAAAGGCCACTTTCACTCAGCTGGCATCCAGGGCATGTTTTGGCTCGCTCAGTGGCTTTTTTTAATTAGCAGTAATTAATGAATGAAAGATATGGAGGCATCTGGCAAGGAAGACAAACTTCTTTTATCACCTCTCAGATGAGAGACAGCCACTGAGTTGAAACCACTTTGACAATGACTGACTGAAATACAGATGAACACAGGAGGGAATTATTGGACGAAGGCTGTTTAGGTGGTTGAAAATATGTAATATTTGCTTCCAAGGTGCTTTTTAGTTGTCATGATGACTCATCAGCTTAATTGTACACATATTATAAATGAATGTGTGTTAGTATTTCGTTTTT
Source organism: Spinibarbus caldwelli (assembly GCA_039654775.1). Taxonomy (NCBI): domain Eukaryota; kingdom Metazoa; phylum Chordata; class Actinopteri; order Cypriniformes; family Cyprinidae; genus Spinibarbus; species Spinibarbus caldwelli. The sequence continues at coordinate 9,464,808 of CM077222.1, read as the reverse complement.
ATATTCATAAAAAGAAGTGAATGGTGTTAAAATCAGAGCAAGTCTATAAATGAAAACATGATTTGATTGGTTAAGTAGCAGGTAGCCCCGCCCTTCCCCTCATGCTTGCAAACTCCTAATGAGAAAGTCCTGCAAAAAGTGTAAACCTGGTTTAAATTTGATCAGCTAGTTTGCTTGTTTGCATGTGACAAAAATGAGATCACGTCAGTCTCAAATGTTGCAGAGACTGAAGCGTTGTTTTTTTTTTTTTTTATCCAGTGTTTTGTTTTGTACATTCTGAATGAAAATAAAATGTATGTATATGTGTGCAATTTTTAAGTGTACCTATGCTTAAATACAAGTATCATCCCTTTTGTTGGATTCTGAATAAATTAAATCCTTATTAAATATATTTATTATTCAACCCCACAAGAACATAAAAAGAGGAATTTGTGTCGTTAATAACCGCATTAATATTGCACGACAAAGTAAGATTCGATAAACTGCAGATGCTTTGTGTATTACTTAACATGCGTTTATGAGTTTATGAACCAGAATTAACAAACTAAATATGAATAAAGGTTAATTAAACTATAGTTCACAAAAATCTAATTTTGCTTGTGCATATGGTATTTTCACAGAAATTTAATAACTTATTATTATCTATATCATATTGTACTTTTCTATAGTAAGGGCTATAGAAATGCATATTAATATTTACAAGTAAATGTCCATATTACGCGTAGGCTAGCCTTCTTTCTATCTGACCCCCCCACATCTAGTTTTGATGTCCATCAGGGGGGATCAAGCCTTCTTTAGGGGGAACAACCTCCCCCCTGCTGATAATTACTATGGTCCTCTTTGTGAGACAGACAATTTAATAAAGCATTTGATGAGAAATGTTTATTTTCGGATCACTGATTTTTAATGGCAGAATTTTGTGAAAATCTAAGCATAATTTGAGATGTTTTTGGAAAATCTAGAGGAGACACGTGTGAGATTACTGGGTTCATTTACTCAGGAGAAACATTTACAAAGTTTAGATGAAAAAGTTCATTTGGACTTCATTCAGTCTCATTGCTGTTTAGAAGGAACGCTAACACATCTCATTTTTAATTGGTCTCTCTTGGCAGACATGTTTGGAATGAATAATATAGAAAATAGAATGCATAATCATATCAAAATTTGTACACAAAAACAACATAGAACTAAATATAGCACTGCACTTCTGTTGGCATAATCAGATACATGAAAACAACATGTTCCATGAATATTTTAATCTCAGATGTCATGGCTCTTTAATCACAACTAAAATAAAGTTTGACTTTGTCTTTGCACCAGAATAATCAGCATCCACACATGTGAGCTGGCCTACATGTGTTTCCGGCAGTCATAATCGGTTATGTGCAGCTTTTATTCACCAGTGGATGTTTAACTGCACAGAGCTGTTGGCCTGAATTGATAAGATAAATTATTAGTTACTTTGTACTTGTACTGGGGTGTGTTTGTATTTACTGCATGTGTGTTGTAGCTATAGTTTAGGGAAATCCCCAAAACTGATCTCAGGTGTGGTTGGTAATTGGTATAAAACAGTCCAACTCATGGAAATGACTGGCTTATGACGTATAATTTGCATGTTTGCATGAGCCAGGTCAGACTTACAGTATTATGAATAAACTGTCTCATCAGGACAGGACACAGATAATAAAATAATAATATGCAAATATACAAATAGGCAATGTACAAAATATCAAAAACACTATATATAATATAGACAATTATGTATGTACAGTTATGATATGTGCAAATTTGAAATGGAAAAAAAAAAAAAATAAATAAAAATAAGCATGTGTGGTGAATAAATAATGCATAATAGTGTAGTGTTTAATGTCAAGTGTTCATGAGATGGATTACCTGAGGGAAGAAACTGTTCCTGTGTCTGGTTGTTCTGGTGCGCCGAGCTCGACCAGACGGTAACAGTTCAAAGAGGGAGTGTGCTGGATGTGAGGGGTCTAGAGTGATTTTGGGTCCAGCCCTTTTATTCACTCTGGATAGGTACAGTTGTACCAATAATTCGCTCAGCAGTCCGGACTACCCTCCGTAGTCTTCTGAGGTCAGATTTGGTAGCTGAGCTGAACCAGACAGTTATTGAAGTGCAAAGGACGGATTCAATGATGGCAGAGTAGAACTGTTTCAGCAGCTCCTGTGGCAGGTTGAACTTCCTCAGCTGGCGAAGGAAGTACAACCTCTGCTGGGCCTTTTTAACAATGGACTCAGTGTGATTGTCCCATTTCAGGTCCTGGGAGATGGTGATGCCCAGGAATTTGAATGACTCCACTGCAGTCACAGTGCTGTCCATGATGGTGAGTGGGGGAAGAGCAGGGGGGTTTCTCCTGAAGTCCACAATCATCTCCACAGTTTTGAGCGTGTTAAGCTCCAGGTGGTTAAGACTGCACCAGACAGCCAGCTCCTTAACCTCCTGTCTGTAAGCAGACTCGTCACCGTCCTGGATGAGGCTGATCAGTGTGGTGTCGTCTGCAAAATTCAGGAGCCAATAAAAAAACAAAAAAAAACCAAAACAAAACCAAAACATTTTTAGTGAATTGTTGGCCTTCTGGAAAGTATGTTCATTTACTGTATATGTACTCAATACTTGGTAGGGGCTCCTTTTGCTTTAATTACTGCCTCAATTCGGCGTGGCATGGAGGTGATCAGTTTGTGGCACTGCTGAGGTGGTATGGAAGCCCAGGTTTCTTTGACAGTGGCCTTCAGCTCATCTGCATTTTTTTGGTCTCTTGTTCCTCATTTTCCTCTTGACAATACCCCATAGATTCTCTATGGGGTTCAGGTCTGGTGAGTTTGCTGGCCAGTCAAGCACACCAACACCATGGTCTTTTAACCAACTTTTGGTGTTTTTGGCAGTGTGTGCAGGTGCCAAATCCTGCTGGAAAATGAAATCAGCATCTTTAAAAAGCTGGTCAGCAGAAGGAAGTATGAAGTGCTCCAAAATTTCTTGGTAAACGTGTGCAGTGACTTTTGTTTTCAAAAAAACACAATAGACCAACACCAGCAGATGACATTGCACCCCAAATCATCACAGACTGTGGAAACTTAACACTGGACTTTAAGCAACTTGTGCTATGAGCTTCTCCAGCCTTCCTCCAGACTCTAGGACCTTGGTTTCCAAATGAAATACAAAACTTGCTCTCATCTGGAAAGAGGACTTTGGACCACTGGGCAACAGTGCAGTTCTTCTTCTCCTTAGCTCAGGTAAGACGCCTCTGACATTGTCTGTGGTTCAGGAGTGGCTTAACAAGAGGAATACGACAACTGTAGACAAATTCCTTGACACTTCTGTGTGTGGTGGCTCTCGATGCCTTGACCCCAGCCTCAGTCCATTCCTGAAGTTCACGCAAAATTCACCCAAAAAATTCTTGAATTAGGGTGAAGTTCACCCAAATTCTTGAATAGATTTTGCTTGACAGTCCTCATAAGGCTGTGGTTCTCTCGATTGGTTGTGCATCTTTTTCTTCCACACTTTTTCCTTCCACTCAACTTTCTGTTAACATGCTTAGATACAGCACTCTGTGTACAGCCAGCTTCTTTGGCAATGAATGTTTGTGGCTTACCCTCCTTGTGAAGGGTGTCAATGATTGTCTTCTGGACAACTGTCAGATCAGCAGTCTTCCCCATGATTGTGTAGCTTAGTGAACCAAATTGAGAGACTATTTTGAAGGCACAGGAAACCTTTGCAGGTGTTTTGAGTTGATTAGCTGACTGGCATGTCACCATATTCTAATTTGTTGAGATAGTGAATTGGTGGGTTTTTGTTAAATGTGAGCCAAAATCATCACAATTAAAAGAACCAAAGACTTAAACTACTTCAGTCTGTGTGCATTGAATTTATTTAATAAACGAGTTTCACAATTTGAGTTGAATCACTGAAATAAATGAACTTTATCACGACATTCTAATTTATTGAGAAACACCTGTATGTGTGTGTGTGTGTGTGCGTGTGTGTGATGTTTTGTGCTAACGTTTTGAGAGTGTTTTTTACCAGATAACTTTAATTGAACAATCTATTAACATTACTCGAAGACATGGAAGAATGTTTGCTCATAACTTTGAGAGAACCTTGCCAGAAAGTTACCTGTTACCAGAACCCAAATAACAAAATTATGTTTTATGGGAAAGTTACTTCTGAATGAAACTAGTACGCATTAATATAAAAAAAATAAATAAATAAATAAATAAATAAATAAATAAAATAAAAAATTGCAGAACATAACTAAATGTTATAGAAAAATTATGTGTACATAATGTTTCTGTGCTAAAGTTTTGAAAACATTATAACCAGATAACTCTGAACAAATGTTATATGAACATTACTGGAATAATGTTCATAACTTTAAGAGAATCTTGCCAGAATATTAACCAAAGTTCTCAGAACGCTGCCTATTAGCTGATGAGGAAATCTATGAATTTTTCAGTCTAAAATTTACTCAAAAAATGCTCAAGCACTTAGAGTCTGCTTGTGTAACTCAGTGAGGAAGTTCTCGATGCGTGTCAGGGTCATGTGTCATTGATCTGTTAGGATTACACTTCTATTAGCAGTGTCAGCCCTCCACACCGATTTATTTCTTAATAAGTCATTTGAGTGACAATCTAATCTTGCATTCAGCTCATTTAAACACTGTCGCAGACCCATGAGAGAAGCGTTGGCGAGCTTCTTTGATGTCGGGGGTGTAGATGGCCGATAGCCCCTTACCAACGCGCCACAGCTGCTCAATAAGACAGGTTTTTGAAGCAGGTTCAGTCATCTCAGCACTCTCTGCCTTTCTACCGCTGAACCTCCCTGGATGTTCACTGGGAGGAAAGATAAGACAGATTCAAAGCCTGCAGCAGCCTCAGGTCTCTGTGTGTGTTCACAAGTGCAAAAAACATCTGCGGGTGTGTGGGGAGTTCTTGCACGTTTCCGTGTATGCTTATTTGTTTTCAATCAAGTGCATATTTTTAATAGGCTAAACAGAAAGAATAAATGTGAAAAGAACTACACTTTAGAATACTTTTAAAAAGCGCACTTATTAATAATATTCTTCAAAAGAATATAAGTTTGAACTGAATGTAATGTTTTTGGACACTTAATTGCATGTTTTTATTTATTTATTTTTCTTTGCAATGAAATAGAAATGTATTGTGATTTATTATGATAATATATGTCTATATTGAATGCAGTTAGTTACTTTAGAGGGTTTTTGACCCACTTGAGTAGGACATAAGTACATCGTTATATGTGATTTCATAATTACTTTTATTGTCTTTGAAATATGGTTAAAGGGGTCATGAATTGCCTTTGTTTTTGTTTTTTGTTTGTTTTAATATTGCACATAAATATTTTTAATGTTCCACATAATGGAAATGTAATGTTGTGGCATTATTGTTATTTAATTTTAAACTAGTATGACATGTATTTAAATATACGGTGGTGTGAAAAATTGTTGGCCCCCTTCCTGATTTTTTATTTTTTTGCATGTTTGTCACACTTTAATGTTTCAGATCATCAAACAAATTTAAATATTAATCAAATATAACACAAGTAAACACAACATGCAATTTTTAAATGAAGGTTTTTTTTTTGTTTGTTTGTTTTTTTTTTTATGAAGGGAAAACAAAATCCAAACCCACATGGCCCTGTGTGAAAAAATGTTTGTCCCCACCCCCTGTTAAAACAAAACTGTGGTTTATCACAAATGAGTTCAGTTTCTCTAGCCACACCCAGGCCTGATTACTGCCACACCTGTTCGCAATCAAGAAATCACTTAAATAGGAGCTGCCTGACAAAGTGAAGTAGACTAAAAGATTCTCAAAAGCTACATATCATGTTGAGATCCAAAGAAATTCACGAACAAATGAGAAAGAAAGTAACTGAGATCTATCAGTCTGGAAAAGGTTATAAAGCCATTTCTAAAGCTTTGTGACTCCAGCAAACCACAGTGAGAGCCATTATCCACAAATGGCGAAACCATGGAACAGTGGTGAACCTTCCCAGGAGTGGCCGGCCGACCAACATTACCCCAAGAGCGCAGCGACGACTCATCCAAGAGTTCACAAAAGACCCCAGAACAACATCCAAAGAACTGCAGGCCTCACTTGCCTCAGTTAAGGTCAGTGTTCATGACTCCACCATAAGAAAGAGACTGGGCAAAAATGGCCTGCATGGCAGAGTTCCAAGACGAAAACCGCTGCTGAGCAAAAAGAACATAAAGGCTCGTCTCAGTTTTGCCAGAAAACATCTTGATGGGAAAATACTCTGTGGACTGACAAGACAAAAGTTGAACTTTTTGGAAGGTGTGTGTCCCATTACATCTGGTGTAAAAGTAACACAGCATTTCAGAAAAAGAACATCATACCAACAGTAAAATATAGTGGTGGTAGTGTGATGGTCTGGGGCTGTTTTGCTGCTTCAGGACCTGGAAGACTTGCTGTGATAAATGGAACCATGAATTCTGCTGTCTACCAAAAAATCCTGAAAGACAATGTCCGGCCATCTGTTCGTGACCTTAAGCTGAAGCGAACTTGGGTTCTGCAGCAGGACAATGATCCAAAACACACCAGCAAGTCCACCTCTGAATGGCTGAAGAAAAACAAAATGAAGACATTGGAGTGGCCTAGTCAAAGTCCTGACCTGAATCCTATTGAGATGCTGTGGCATGACCTTAAAAAGGCGGTTCATGCTCAAACCCTCCAATGTGGCTGAATTACAAAAATTCTGCAAAGATGAGTGGGCCAAAATTCCTCCACAGCGCTGTAACAGACTCATTGCAAGTTATCGCAAACCCTTGATTGCAGTTGTTGCTGCTAAGGGTGGTCCAACCAGTTATTAGGTTTAGGGGCAAGCACTTTTTCACACAGGGCCATGTGGGTTTGGATTTTGTTTTCCCTTCATAATAAAAAACTTCATTTAAAAACTGCATGTTGTGTTTACTTGTGTTATCTTTGATTAATATTTAAATTTGTTTCATGATCTGAAACATTAAAGTGTGACAAACATGCAAAAAAATTAAAAATCAGGAAGGGGACCAACAATTTTTCACACCACTGTATACAGTGTTGGCCAAAATTATTAGAACACTAGTATTTTCACCAGCTAAAAATTGTTTTAGGTCATTTACTATCATTTTCTATATTTTGCTGTAGTGTGTCAGTAGGAAATATCAGTTTACATTTCCAAACATTCATTTTGCCATTAATTGTAATAATCCAGTGATATTTTTGTCTCACAACAGGCAGTGCTCCACACAGAGATCTGATCTCATCATCATTCAGTCTGTCTGGAATGACATGAAGAAACAGAACAAACGGAGACGGGCTAAATCCAGAAGAACTGTGGCAATGTCTCCAAGATTCTTCAAGAAACCCACCTGCAAAGCTACAGTACTGTTAAAAGTTTTAGGCACTTGTGTAAAAACGCTTTAAAATGAGGATGCTGTCAAAAAAATAATGTCTTAAATAGATTTTCATCTATTTATCAATTAACGTCTCAAGGTTACGTATGTAACCCTAGTTCCCCAAGGGAACGAGACACTGCGTCGAACACTTTGAGAACGCCTTCAGCGAGACCATGCTCTGAAACGTGTGTAATCAAGCCAATGGATGGGCGCGACATCACGGACGGGGTGACGTGTGACCAGGAAGCTATAAAAGCACGTGAGGTGGATACACCGGCAGCTTTTGGAGAATGAGGGAAGCGCTCGCAGGGATGCCGGAAGTATGCCGGAAGTATGGCCAGGAAGCTATAAAAGCACCTCACGTGCTTTTATAGTTTCCTGGTCACACATCACCCCATCCGTGACGTCGCGCCCATCCATTGGCTTGATTACACACGTTTCAGAGAATGGTCTCACTGAAGGCTTTCCCAAAGCGTTCGACGCAGCTCGAGTTCCTGAAGGGGAACTTCTATTAACTAAATTATATCAACATTTGGTGTGACCATCCTTTGAGTTTAAATAAGTTGTTGCCCTAGGTGCATTTACTCATAGTTTTTCAGGTAACTGTGCAGGTAGATTTCCTGAAGAATCTTGGAGATGTTGCCACAGTTTTTCTGGATTTAGTCTGTCTCAGTTTGTTCTGTTTCTTCATGTCATTCCAGACAGACTGGATGATGATGAGATCAGATGTCTGTGTATAATTACATTTGTTATTATGAGGTTGCAATCTATAAATATATTAATTTTAAATGTATTATTGAATTATAAATAGTATAAATATTTTAAGATTTGAAGTAGACTACAAGTGCACATTCAATACATTTTATTATTTTTAAAAGGTATGGACTGCAATATTTGGTGTGAATGTGTAGTATTTTCCGATACTTATTAGTATTACTAGTATTTATTACTACTTATATTACACTCTAATGTGAACTGTGTAATCTTTGTGAACATTTGAAATGTTATTTCCATTATTTAACCATATGTATAATATTTATTTTCTATTTTAATAATTAAAATGAACGAAATATCAAATATACTTCAAATATATTATTTCTATGTAAATATATATTTAGAAGAAGAAGGGGAGGGAAATTGATTCAGGCTTGGGTTGCCTGTAGGCAAGCAGCATCTCTGACTATTTCCACAATAAAACTGCACTCCTCCCATGGGACGTTCTGGCTCCTGTAACTTCTGAAGATGAGCTTAATGCTCTATTAATGTATGCATTCATTTAAATGAGTTCACATCTCAAGAAACTTCCATTTAAATGACTTCCTCATGTTTGCCAGTCAGCATTACTGTTGTTTAGACGCAGTACCCTCGACTGACTCCAGCGGAGCAACAAACACAGGTTATTATTTGTATCCTGCTCATGATTTCTTCATATGGAGCAATACTCCACTTAATACTGTCCATGAAATATGGATGAACACTTTTCATTTATTAAGAAGTCTAAATACATTTTGAATTGAGAGCACTATTATGGTATATGTTGGAGGAAAAATATTGAGTAAAAAAAAACAAAATAATCAATCAATCTTATGAATAAGACAAATGCTGTCAGTCTCACTGTTCAAAACATACACAAGATGATAGGAATGTAAGAAGAAAATAGTATTTATTGCTTCATTGAAACTTGGGTAGCGCTATTAATGTTGTTTTCTCGCTTTGATTAATTGGTTGTGCTTGTAATATTCCCATTTGTGAGTCTCTTTGGATAAAGGCATTGCTAAATGAATGGCTGTTAAATGTAAATGTCTTTTAATCTTCAGCGAGCAGCTCGTGATGAACCTCAAACTGTCAGGCTGTGACAGACTCACTTGCAACAGCCAAACTCTGTGAACTTAATTAGAGAAAAAGTGGAGCACAACATAAATGGTAATGTCAAAGAAACATTATCATATAATTTGACTTTTACAAAGAACTTAATTTTTTCTTCAGCTGTTTATATGTAAAAAATTATATTACTGATATGATTCTGACTACTGATATTATCATTTACATGCACACACACCACTAAAAGAGTTATTCATGTCAGGTAACAGCATAAAATATGCTAAACATGTCCAAATATTCCTACTAAATAGCCTCATGTAAGCTGCGATCAAATCTTTGCAAACAGGTCCAGTTTTGCAAAATGATCACAACTTTAACAGTAAAAGACTGTAAAAATGGTAATAAATCTAATGAGTGATCTCATTTCTAATTTTTTATGTTTGTTTTTATGACTTTATGTTTCTTCTGAACTCGGAATTGTGAGATATTGTTGCCTTTTTTAAATTTTAAAGTAAAATAGTATGTAGGTATGCATGCATGCATTTGTTTGTAGCACTAGATTCCAAGTCTTTTGGAGTCATATGAAACTCTATGTGAGATGCAGGACAACATTTATGCTGTTATACAGCAATATCTTCCCATCCACCAGAGCACTCAAACTTCATTTGTGCAGAAGATTATGAGTGAATAATGATTTAAATCTTATCTGTTCCTCACACAAATCTTCAAGAGCATCTTGGGTGGATTAAATCCCCTAAAACTCATCGAATAGACACATTCAGATGATCCCATTCAGTCCTGATTAAAAGTGTAATTTTACAGGTTCTCATTAACATTTACATTCTAAAGCACTTAAATGCACTGACAAAAACACTCCCAATTTTCTCATATAGAAAACCATGAAGTTAGCAGTCCCCATGCAGCCTAAAGACTTTCATTGTAATTCACAACATCACAAAACTTGTTAGGGCTAATGAAAATTGTGGTTGTGTCTAGTTGACGGATGACTTTTAAGTAATCACCCAGATGCTGTCTGTGAAAGAAGACTCACAATTAGGCAATTTAACCACACAAATCTTTCTGTGTTCATAAAAGTGATAAATATTAACACGCATGTCCCCAGCGCCTCGGATCTTAAAACCAAATCAATTAGCTAAGTGAAGCAACTGTCTGATCATTTAAGGCAAATTAAGTGGATTTTGTATCTGGTAAAGCTTGCACCATTTTTCGAAATTTAACAGAAGTCGCCGTTTGCCACATATTATGTTTGACCAATGTGGTGCTTCCTTTCAAATTACAGAATCCATCAGTGCTGACAAATGGAAACATTAAATCTGTGTATTAATGAGGCACATTTGCTTGGGTGCTGCTGTGATGGGTGCTGGGTTTTATGCACAAAAATCACTCTTGATTATAGTAAGGTCAACCAGAATTTCGAGATGGTGGCTAAAAGGTCAACGAGAATGTCGAGATGGCGGCTAAAATATACTGAGTAACTAGACAAAACAGAGCAGAGGTCACTCATTAGCAGACCACACTCCACATCCTGATATTCTCATACAGGAATATAATAAATATTTCTCCACGGGCAACACAGAAGCTGCATCTGAAACAGTATACTGTGTGCATACTGTAGTGTGTTGTGACTTGTTTAACTAGGTTTGCTGAGTGACCATTTTTCTGTGCAATGTAACCATACACAATTCGTCAAGCATGGGGAAAACAAAAAGAACAATAAAAACAGATATTTTCACTGTGATTAGTTTGTTCAAGCATGTTGCCAAATATTGTGAACCTTCAACATAATTTGTCTCTGCCAACATAAGAATATTTTTTCAGTGGAATTTTGACATTTGCTTTGCCTGATAAAACGAAAATATACTAATCAAAATGATGATAAAAGAAGGATGTGAAAATGAATCTCCATTAATAATCCTTTTGATCTTTTATTTTAAAATTTGACAAAAATCTAACCTTTTATTGAGAATAAGAATTTAAAATGGGGAAAATCTCATTATGAAAGATTTTTATTTATTTATTTTTATTTTTTTTCTCTAATACACATTGGCCTCAGTTAATCATACCCTTTTATCCAATGCTTTTTGCAACCTTCTTTTGCCAAGATAACAGCTCTGAATCTCTCCTATAATGCCTGATGATGTTGTACAACTTTTGACAAGAGATCAGAGATCAGTCCTTCATACAGAATCACTCTAGACCCTTCAAATTTCCAGGTCCCTGTTGGTGTTTTTCCTCTTCAGTTCACACCACTCATCCTCTATAGGGTTCAGGTCAGGGAACTGGGATGGCCATGGCAGAAGCTTCATTTTGTGCTCAGTAACCCATTTTTGTTTTTGAATAATTCCTCAAAGATCCATTCAAATATTGTCCTCAAAGATGCCCCATTATAAGGTTTCTAGCAGGGACAGTCAGGTTTTGATTTTTTATCTGTTGGTATTTACCATGATGTCATCTTTCTTTTTCTTTTTCTTTTTTCTCTCCTTGAAACCCTCCCAAACAACATGAGGTGATGTAGGTGCTGTTTGAATGCAGACTTTCTGACCCCAAGACTCAACTACTTTCAACGATTCTTCAGCTGTGAGAGTCTTTGGCCTCTAAAACTCTCCTCATAACCTTGCTTTAAGACAATACAGATACACATCCTCTTCAAGGCAGATTTGTAACATTTTTTGTTCATTGGACATTCTTAATTATTGTGCTAATGGTGGAAATGGGAATTTTCAATGCTTTAGCTTTTTTTCTTACAGCCACTTTCTGATTTGTGAAGCTCAACAATCTTTCGCTGCACATCAGGACTATATTATGTAGTTTTTCTCACTGTGTTGAATTATTAAGGGAATTTGGCCTTTGTGTTCCCTCATATTTATATTCCTTTGAATCAGGAGGTCATGGCAGGATAATGTCATGTTTCAGTACTAAAAAGTGTAAATATGAATTGGAATAAATATGAATTAGCCAGTCCTTGAGCTCATCACTCATATTTCTTGGGTTTGCAGGGTGTTTGCAGCTTAAGGACTGAAGGCTCCTGCTCTTGGCTACATGTCATGATGTCAATAACACATCGACAGCTTGCTATGTCAGATACCAATAATTGATCGTTTCATTGTTTGTACTCTAACACTTTTAACTGGAGTAGTTATTTAATTAGTTAATTAATTAAAAACCTAACCCTAACCCTGTCTTGTTGGCAAAGGCTATTTACGCTAACTCTGATCACCATTGAGACAAAATTACAAAAGAAACCCATGCATTAACAGGAGCAAGGTGTGGAGAGTAAGAATACTGGATATAGCTTTTGAATACATATTTTTCTAAACCTTTCTCCATTGCATATCAGCTTGCAAAAGCATTCAAGTAAAAATTAAGTAATTATTCAAGTGGAAATAAAGTGCATAACAAGTATTTAATAGTGAGGATACAGTGTTTAACAAGTGCGTAACAGGCCTGTGGTTGAAACTGGATGAGGGTGTGAAACTGGAGCTAGACAAAAGCTAGTAACATCCGCACATAACTATGAGTGGAACAGCATGCTGTTCTCAGTGAGAGTAAGTTCTATGTGATGTTAAAGTTTATCAGCATCTGAGTCCAGACAGGCGGGTGCACTGATAACTCTACTGACATCAGCAGTTTACCTCCTTCACTGGCATATGAAGCTGGCAGCTGCTCTTCTAGCATGTCGATAAATTACATCTGAGCTCTCCTAATCTTTATCCAATCGGGAAGAGTAACAAGGTGGAGATTGTTAACCAGTCGTGTAGTTGATAGCCAGTGATATAACAAGGCTTTTCACACTTGAACCTGATGACCTTATTACATGCTTTTCACTGTTCACACTACGGTTAGGGATTAAGGTTGGGTTTTCAGATTTGACGCATTCTTATTGTCATTAGGATAATAACAATGATTGGACAATATATTACAAGCATGTGACCTGTTTGAATATCTGCACTTTAACAATATTTAATAATATTTAAAAATATTGTATTCAGATTTTTACAGATGAGAACTGCCAGCTAGGTAATTATCTGGAATAATATTATTAGTAAATATTGCTAATGTAAAACTGTAAAATAATTAATAATTAATAATTAATAATAATAATAATAATAATAATAATAATAATATATATATATATATATATATATATATATATATATATATATATATATGGTTGTGTATTGTGATAATGCAAACATTTCACCATTAGCGTGATCAGTGGTCACTTTGACAGGCAACTTATGCCTAGAGGGAGAAAATCTGCACAAGGGTATTTGCAAAGCTATTGTGGCTAGTAAAGAGATTGTTATCATTGGTAAACTTGAAATGGCATATAGGTAAACACAGATAACTACATCATGTGAAAGTGCATCAATTAGTAACCACACTGTAACATATTTTAGTATGAATTTACATTTATATTATTGGATGCTAGCTGCCATAATTTCACAGTATTTTGTATTATTATTATTATTATTATTATTATTATTATTTATTTTATTTTTTTAACATAGCAGCAGTTCAACGGTTTTGTTATTGTAGTCACTGTTCTCTAACACAGTGGGCTGGGGCTCACTAAGGGGCCTCCAGTTAATTTAAAAATTATTAAAATTTTTATTTCAATTAATTAATTTTAAAATACTGATTTCTACACTTGGAAATGTCAGATAATTTAAATCCTTAAAACACTGTTATTTTACTATTTTAATGAATGTACACTTATATGGATACAGCAAATTCAAAACAAAATATTGTATTGGGTAGAAATTGTGAGTAAACCAGATTTTTCAAAAATCTTTATCCTTACTAAGGGGGCACTAAATATTGTTGTGGACAATGAGGGAGAAAAGTAATTGAAAGGAGAGAAAATAAGCATGATAATGGTGACTTCAACAACTATCTGACTTATTATTATTATTATTATTATTATTATTATTATTATTATTATTAATGTGCAGTAATTTGTTGTGTTATGACAGGAAATGTCCCTCCCAGCACTGATGTTGTGAATGCAATGTTTTACTGAAATTACTGTTAAATATTGTACAATTCTGGCATTATTTTTAGGTCTTTAAAACCTTTTATAAAGAATTTATAAAGACATAAAACCAGGTAATGGTTACTGTCCCTAAGATGTGAATGAGACATCTGCAGAGCCATGACCTACTGGAGAGGCAGGCCCAGCCGCGAGAGCGGAGATCCACACTGGAAACATCCCAGACTGACGTTCATAAGTCCATGGTAAGTTTGCTGCGTGATGCTTACACTCCCACCACCTCTACTTTGTATGTTTCTCTATACAGACCCTATTCACCCAGGATGGGATCTTCCCAGGTTTTCTTTTCTCCACCACCAGGGCACCATGGACCCTGGGTGCACCATAAGCAAAAGGCACGATCCAGGCCCGGGTGAGGACCTTGCCCTGGTTTTCAAGATCTTCACCCATAATTATTTAACTCCCCTTCATGAGAGTTTCCTCAAAGGGTTCAAATTCACAATTTTAGTTATTGTTAGAGATCAGAAACTCCCCACTGTCTATGAATCTAACAGGTGGCAAAGCCTATCCTCTATCAGTAGGAAAAAAAAAAAAAAAGCTTCTTAAGGTGTAATTGGGCGTCTGGAGGAAGTGCAGCTTTTCGTATAAATCACATAAGAGGGTTTGCTGCCTTCACATAAATAAACAAGACCAATCTCCTGTGTCTGCCATGGTTCAGGTATTCAAGCACAGTGAAATGTGATCAATAACCAGAGCCATGCTCTCCTTAAGAACTAGATAAAAAGCCTCTTGCTACTGGCATAATGAGGCCTCGGCTCCCCCGTGCAGCTCTCTGTAACCTGTTCGTGATACTCTCACTGAGGAGGAGAATGAGAGGATGCAGGATTTAGTTGATGTTTTAAAGAAACATCACTGACTGCATGTGTTCTGCTGGAGGGCAGTGCTGCATTTACTGCTTGAGCTCTTACATGCATTTAATTGTTGTACTTTCTAGTAGGAGCTGTTGTGTGAGTCTGAATTTGTACAAAATACACTTAGACACTAAATTACAAAAGTAAATTTAACTTATGTAAAACCATTCAGTCATTAGTTCTCCAGAAATAAGAACTCCATGCAAAGATTTAGATAGACCAAACTTCTCCAAACTAAACCAAACGAGTTACAATTAGTACTGCCAATAGATTAAAATAAATAAATTAAATAAATAAATAAATAAATAAAATCACACTTTTTTTCTGAAACCAATTGTGATTAATCCCACCTAATATTAAAGGTTTTAAATATACTTGTACATGTCATGTGATGAACTGATTGTTTAAATGAACTGAGTGTGTTTCTAAATTGACACCCTGATGAAGGTGAGTTAGCCGTAACGCGTCGGTGCACAAATGTGTTGTTTTTAAATTCTAAAGCCATGTGAATAAAGACTTTTTAAGCCTTACATCCTTGTAATGCACTTATCAGTCTGCGATCCGCTGTAAAGCAAGAAGAAGAAGAAGATGCGTCACACGCCGGCTGTTGTGTGAACGCACTCAGGACAGTTGGACCGGGCAGCAGATCATAGATAAAAAACAATATAAATACTGTTCAGTTTCTTGCACAGACCGATCGTTTCGTGTTTAAAGACCTCAATGTATCGTCACGAGCCGCAGGGTTTAATTTGGTTTTGTCTGTGTATGTTTTTTTTTTTTTTTTCTCTCAAAGCCGTGGGTATTGACTGACATTATATGACTTACAGACTGCAGCGGTTTGAGTTAAAAATCTTCGTTTGTGTTTTACTGAAGAAACAAAGTCACCTACATCTTGGATACCCTTGGGGTAAGCAGATAAACCTCAAATTTTCATTTTTGGATGAAATATCCCTTTAATTGTGTAAAATATTTTTAGCTGTTAAAATGGTAAAATTATTTGCCTTAATTTTGACAGCACTAGTTACAATTAGTCTTTTATTCACTGAATGTATAAACCACAGTATATTTTACCCAACTGAATCGAATCCGGTCTGTGGCCTTCAGTCCGATTGCCACCAGAGGTTGCTCTCTCATATTGACTTTCACACTAAACAGACTGTTGCGTGTCACTCTGGACTGCATTTCCCATCATCCATTGCACTGATTACACACAGCTGTAACCAATATCACGCTCACCTGAAAGCTATTGCACAAACTATATAACACCCACTGAGATCCTTCTCAAACTGCCGAGTATTGTCTGTGTTTATCGCTCTCCAAGTGATAGCACTTTATGGAGCCAGTTTATTGTCTGAGTTTTAGTCTAGTTTATCCTGTTTATTACCTGAGTCATTCGTGTCTTGATCCTAGCCTGTGTATCTCGTTTCTCTGTTATCTCCGCCTGCCCTGAAGTTTGTAGCCTGCCTTGGATTGCTCTCTCATCTTGTCCTTTGGACTCAGTTTGTACCACGCCTGGATTATCATCGTGTTATCGGATTACCCCTCTTGTCAAGCCCTCTGAATATTATTCGCCGATCGAAGACCATGCCTGTTTACTTGACTACTCTTCTGTCTTGCCCTCTATATACCTGTTTGCCATTTGTCCGACCCTTGCCTGTATTGACCATGTTTAATAATAAAACTTTGCAAATGGATCCGCATGCCTCACGTCTCGTCAGCTCCGTAATACCAATCTTCATCTGTATCTTGGCTGAAAAATTATAGCAATGCATTCTGGAATTGCCTTATTCATAAAAGAAAGCAATGTCGACTTAGAATTCGATGGGGTGTCTTAGACCCACAAATCTTGGCCTAAAAAAAGCTGCCTATAGTCCCTCATTAGGATTTAGAATAGAGTTTGTTGTGTAGGAGAATATGTTATGGGAGTTTCATCCCTTTATGGTTGTTTCATCCCTTTATGGTTATTTAAAGTCTCTGGGATTCATTTGCCAGTCAACATAACTATTGTGAAATCTTTGAGGACACTTAATTGCTCCTATTTGCTAGTGCTCTTCATTGGGATCATTTGCACTCACTGTGGTGCCTGTATACTTGACACAGCACTACAGTACTTGACATTAGGGTTCCTATATTGGACCCTTAAGATGACCAAAAAAAAAAAAAAAAAAAAAAGTGTGCTTTCTCCTGCAGTGTTTGAGCTCCATAGTGAATGATTCTTCAAATCAGGTTTGTTGTCACTTGTTTACTTTACTAAGTGATCAGACACACAATTTTCACCTGCTGGGCCATAAAATAGGTGTAAAAATAGAAAATCAGAAAGTGATTATCAAGACTGCTTTAAAACAAAAGCAACTAAAGGGAAGCATCCAGCCATTCAACCTACCTAAACATAAAACAGGTATTTTCTCCTCTTGTTTTTGCTGATTTAAAGCTGCTTATAATCTGAAGATTATCTACTGCATCATTCTGTCTTCCAGGATGTTTATTTCTCCTCTGTTCTCCTTTTGGGATACATTTCCTTTTGTGCAATGTGTCTTGTTTGGTTCTCCGAGCATCTGTCAAATCTCACCCGGGATTAGAAGCACTGTATATGTACACAGTGCACTCTGAGATTTCTTCAGGCTTTTTCTTCTTCAATTATTTATTGTCTTTTTTCCTCCACTCCAGACTAGTGTTTGAGAAACAGCCGGAGAACATTACTGGCATGCATGGAGCAAAGGAACAGACCACATGGCAAATGATGATGCTGATGTCTCAATATTGCATGAATGGAAGAAATGGCTTCTTACCCTTTGGATGGTTTGGCTCTTTCTTTCAGGATGGTTTTCTTTATGTAACAAGACTATAGGTCCTGCCTTGTAGGGGGAAATTACTATGTGTCCTTGGAAGCCTTAAAAGTGAAAGGATTTTAGACCTCACTTCAGTGCCATTACTCTGTAAAAAAATGCAAGGAGCTATCTACTTAAATAAAATTATGGTAACAATATTACACATAATATTTTGAGTAGTTTTTAAGGCTTGATTTTTTTTTTTTTTTAATTATTTATTTATTCATTTTTTTATATATGGAATCTACCTTAATATATCATGTAAAATCTCCTAAATTAATTAATCTATAACACAATGAATTCAATATAATTGGTGAAATGTGCTCATTTATTTTAAATTGATTCTCAGAAGTGATTGAGTGAGGCCTGTTTGTATTTGATTGAGTTATTTTATACATTTAAAAGACTGAATACAACCAAACAGCTCAAGTAGGAAAATACTTGAGAAATACTGGTAATACTGCACTAGTACTAGCAATAGCAAAGCTACTACTCATTGAACAAGGCTTAATGCCTTAGAGGAGTAGTATCCATAACCATAAGCTCTACTCTTCTGTACAGTGGTAACGATGACACTGCACAATGGAAACTTCAACGTAACAAATTATTTCAAATGTCAAACATAACTGAACATTACAGTTTTTATCAGTCGCTTTAGTGCATTTCTTGAATCATCCTTATTATTTGCAAAGAAGTATGTGCATTTCTCAAAACAATTTGTACAAACAGCACCACACAATAGATAACGTGCAAAAGCCTGTAACTTACTCAAAATCTTTAGTTCATCTCTCAAAAATAAGTATTTATGTCAATAAACATATCAGTGCCATCAGAATGAAAAGTCCTTGGGTCATTGTTCACAAACAAGATAGTCAAAATGCTTAGTCATGTTCTCAATATAACAGTGCATTCTGCTAGTATTACCTGATGTAAACTATGGCAACAGTTTGGATGACAGTTACAGTATTGAAATCCAGAAGCCTGCACTGCTAATGTATGCCGCATATATCCATTTCAAAAGTACAAATTTACACATTACTGTATGTGGGATATTGATTGAAAGAGACTGGATAGAATTCAGAGTTACACTTTTACTAGTAGTTTGCCAAAAATAAATAAATTAAAAAAAAATTAAAAAATAAAAAAAGGGAAGGGGAAAGGGAAGTGGTGTGTGGCCAAGTATGGTGACCCATACTCAGAATTTGTGCTCTGCATTTAACCAATCCAAGTGCACACACACAGTAGTGAACACACACCTGGAGCAGTGGGCAGCCAATGCTGCGGCGCCTGGGGAGCAGTTGGGGGTTATTCACTCCCTCCCACCTACAATCCCTGCCGGACCTGAGACTCGAACCCACGACCTTCGGGTTACAAGTCCGACTCTCTATCCATTAGGCCACGACTGCCCCCTACAATGTCATTTTGATATAGAAAAGAAAGAAATATGGGCACAAACGTGAAAATACAAAATTAGAAAGGCAAACGCAGGAAACACCCCTTAGGCAGAACTTTCCTTTTGCGTGCAGCACTGTATGAGGAATTGCAGTGCAGTCTGTCTACACCTGCTGACGTGCCGGTCTGTCAGGCCACAGATTCTCATCTACATCACATCGAATATATTCCCTTGCAATGCAACGTGGAAAAAAAAAAAAAAAAATTTGGAATGTCTTATCCAGCCCCTGCAGGCATCTACTGTGATGTCCTCACAGTCTACATCCATGGCAGCCAGCAGGGTCATCTGAGTATGTGGCTGGCGATCATAGACCTTCCACCTCCATGCCGAGTAGAACTCCTCAATTGGGTTAAGGAATGGGGAATAAGGTTGGAGGAATTCCATCAGCATCCTATAGTGGGTCGCAAACCATTGCCTGATGGCGTGTGAGTGATGGAATCTCACATTATCCCAAATTACCACGTACTTTGGTAAATAATCTCGAAATGGACCCCTCTCATCATCAGGGATGAGAGTCCTGTAGAGGGTCTCTAAGAAGGTGAGGAGATGCTGTGTGTTGTATGGCCCTATACGGGGAATATGATTTAGCACGCCGTTCTCTGAAATAGCAACACACATACTGATATTTCCTCGCCGTTGGCTTGGCAAATCAACAGTAGCTCTGTGGCCGATGATATTTCGACCATGCCTTCTACTTTTGGTCAGGTTGAAGCCAGCCTCATCCACATATATGAAGTTGTGAGATGGTTCACTTAACTCCAATTCCATTATACGCTGTATCCCAAAACACACAAAATTAGTTTCATGAATTACATCCATTTTCATTTTGGACAACATACAGTTACCTCAAATTTATACATATCGCATGTTTTTTTTTTTCCTTCTGCAGCCGTAGGAAATGTGTACAGGTCATGCTTACTGTACTACATATCACTATAAAATGTTGCTGTATGTACACAGATATTTTACCTGTACATACTTGTACCGTAGCTCCTTCACTCTGTCATCATTCCTTTCGAATGGTACACGGTACAGCTGTTTCATACTCATGTGGCGTCTTTTCAGCAGTCGATAGTTGAGATGCTAACGGATTGGATGTTTTGAAAGACATTGTTGTCTTCAATAATGGCACTCTGTATCTCCCTTAGTCTAATGGCATTGTTTGCTCTGACCATGGTGCAAATAGCCTCCTCCTGTTGAGGTGTGAAAAGGGGTCCTCTGCCACCACTATGAAGTAATCTTGCAGTCCTTTGGGGGACAAATGCAGAAATGCAAACACATTATTTTTACATAAAACAAAAAAAAAAAAAAAAAGTGCACAGACACAAATTTATTTTAAAAAATACATATGTGTGTTGCAGTTTGTATCTGTATAACGTCTATTTGCTGTATGCTGTAAAATACAAATGGACACTGTATTATGAATCATTACAGCAAGTAAACAGTATAGCAGTACATTGCACATTGGTTGACATACCTGTTCTCTCTACGAAATGTTTGAATTATTGAAGATACGATCGATCTCCCAATATTTGGCTGCACCCTTCGACCCGCATCAGCCATTGTAAGGCCATGATTGACAACATGGTCCACAATAGTGGCCCTTATTTAATCTGATATGCGCCTCTGTCCTTGGCCTCTTCTGCCTCTTCACCCTACCACCACGCATCCTTACTCATCTTCTTCCTCTTGGCTGTTGACCCTGATCGTTTCCTGGATGTTCATCCATTGTCAGAATTTGTAATTCTTGTGTTGTCCTCTGTCTATATATGCTTTCCAATTGAAGGATCATGAGATGCACCTTTGAGCTATTTCAGAGAACTGGTTTATCATTGGTTGATCTACATTCTCTTCATTAGTGAAAGTGAGGATTCTCCTGCACAATCCATGGCAAATTTACAAAAAGCCTAATAGAAATGTGTACAAAATATGCTTGACAGTTCGACAACTAGATCAACCATTTTGCATTTAATGACTTATACGATGAACTAATGACTAGATGTTTTGAAGGGCAAGACTATAGCACAGAGAATTATATAATACATTTTGAGCAACATGACATTAACAACTGATAATGTAGGAAAATGCAGACAAATGTATGAGAAATGCACCAAAGCGACTGAGAAAAACTGTAAACATTAATAGATGCTTCCATTCACTCAAAAACACATAAAATAGCATTTAATTTCAAAATGTACTCTCCATATCCAGCCATATGCAAAGCATGCTGGGAACTAACAATCACCTCTAAAATAAAACTGCAAAATTGAGCTAATTCTCTTTAAATAAATAGGTAGCCTTCTTTCCCTATTGTTTATTTATTTATTTATTTATTTTTTAGTTTAATCAGTTCCTCAATTCAAGCCTCAAAACTGCTTAAGTTTCCTTTTTTTAAAAAAAATGAGGAAAACATCTCTTGGTTTTATTAGTTATTTTTATTAGTTAATTATCACCTTATTTGTTTTTAATAAAAATTACAAGACCCATGATTTTTTTTTTTTTTTTTACAATGCACTGTGTGTATATGTTTTAGCTTACACTATTGTAAAACAACAGGAATAGGAAAAGTAGGCTTCAGGTAAGTAAATGTCAGTACGGTGGCTCCCTGAAGTATGTTCATGTGAGGCAAAATAAATCATTCACATTCCCACCCTCCTAAACCTAATACTGTAAGTGATATGCCCCTACTCCAAGGTAACTTGCACAAATAACTGGAGAATGTATAACCCATTAACAATTAGTAATTTATTCCTTTTCTCTTTTTAGGAAACTGGGCTTTTTTGAAATAATTGGCTGTTTAGATGAACAAATTAAATAAAACAAATAGTTGATAAAGTTCTCCAAAACTTTGATAAACCGTTCAATGCTTTTTTTTTAAGTTCACACACAAGTTTTCCAGAATTAATTTTAATATCAAAACACACTAATTGATTTCTAAAAGGCACTGGATATCTCAAACAAAACTCTGAAACATATCTCTTGAATTCAAATGATTCACTTCAAATAAGCTCAGAAATAACTCTCGTCTCAGTTCAAATAAACTCTGAAATGACGCTTGTGATTCAACAGATGATTCAGTTTTCACACCAAACCCAGTTCAATTACCTAGTTCAAGTTCTCAGTTTAGTTCAGTCTGTATCAGTAAAGAGTTCATGTGCAAAGAGCGTTTCTACCAGTCTGTAGCAATGGTGAAATTGATGCAATGACTTGTGATAATGAAATGAACAGCTGGGGCAGGACAGTGAGGAGATGTTGTCAGGATGGCAGGGTAATAAAAAAAATAAAATAAAAATAAAAATAAAAAATAAATAATAATAATAATAATAATAATAATAATAATAATAAATAAATAAATAAAAACACGAGCAAAAACTCAGCGTGGCCCAGAAAAACTCAGGAACTTTCTGGAACAAAATGGCGCAGCTTAGCCACAGCACACACTGACTCGGTCTCAAAAGAAAAGTGTTTCCCAAAAGCAAAACTGATCATAGGCGATGGTTTCAACAAAAATGCAAAAATACTCAGAGAGAGTGGAAAAAATTAAACACTCCGTCAAAAACTAACTTCCAGTTCATTTACACATTCTCGAGCACTGACAAGTGCACTTGAATGACGTGCAGGAAGAAATGAATGTCCCCCACTATAAAGCAGAACTAAACTCACGGCTCCGGCAACTCTCTCTCTCTCTCTCTCTCTCTCTCTCTCTCTCTCTCTCTCTCTCTCTCTCTCTCTCTCTCTCTCTCTCTCTCTCTCTCTCTCTCTCTCTCTCTCTCTCTCTCTCTCTCTCTCTCTCTCTCTCTCTCTCTCTCTCTCTCTCTCTCTCTCTCTCTCTCTCTCTCTCTCTCTCTCTCTCTCTCTCTCTCTCTCTCTCTCTCTCTCTCTCTCTCGCTCTCGCTCTCGCTCTCGCTCTCAGCCAGTCTCTCACACCGTTCTCTGTTCCATGACGCAATTAGTCAAACTTCTGCAACAACTCCGTCTCCAGTCTCACACGATGGCGTTAACGTTCACTTAACTTACAAAAACTCAAACGAACTGTGTATTACTATCTTTTTTTCACGTTTTCCTGCTGAAAAACGGACAATTTCTCACACAGCAATCATGGCTCGTCTCTCTCACTCGTAAAAAAAAAAAAAAAAAAAATGCTCTCTCCTCTTCTTCTTCCCAGATGTTTTTGCATCTCCCGCGAATATAGCTACTGAAAACGGGGCAACCCGTTAAAATAAAAGACCCTTAAAAATTATCTCCGTTACATTTACACTGATTGTTTGTGATATTTCACATTCATTTGTGAAATGTTTACATGCAGTTTCTGCTGGTTTTGTAAACAAATATTACTGTCGTAGCCCAGCGGGCACCTTGATGTCAATTTGACGTCAAATATTAGTCAAGATTTGATCAAGCTTCTGTATATTGCAACATTTTAAGCTCAGCTTGGACGGCAATTTCTTCCGGTGGTTGATTGGATAAAAATAGGAAGCTATCCCACACTGAAATTAGTTTAATATTCATGTAGGCCAATAAGTTTGATGTTCAGTTTACGTCAAATCAACATCAAGTTTTAAACGTCCAATTGATGTCATA
This sequence comes from Spinibarbus caldwelli, assembly GCA_039654775.1. NCBI lineage: Eukaryota > Metazoa > Chordata > Actinopteri > Cypriniformes > Cyprinidae > Spinibarbus > Spinibarbus caldwelli. The sequence continues at coordinate 9,440,773 of CM077222.1, read as the reverse complement.
TTGACATCACATTGACATCAGTGATTAGTATGTTTAATAGGATTTATGTAAATTTATGGTATAATATGAATTTGTCATTAGGTTGATTAAGTTTAAATATAATTATTTTCTTAACTGAAGGCTCAAAACGCATTTTGCACATCTTTTGAACCGTTAAGTTAATGGTGGCATCTGGTCCAAAATGAGTTACATTCTTCAGATTACTACTTTTAATATGGCATCATAATATCATATCATCATACATTCTTTGTTGATCTATATGAGGATTTTAAATATTGGAACTAGAGGAAATCCTGCGCGGCGGAAGGATACCCTCTCCTCAAGCACGCACACACAGAGGAGCAGCAGCGCGGCGGGACTCACTCGACTGTCAGCAACCGTTCATGGATGGATGTGAATAAAACAATAAGCAGGTAAAATGTCTATTTTCTGAACAATTGCTTCAGGCATTTGGAACTTTGTTTTGACCGTCGTTGTTTAGAGTCGTTATTAAGCTTATAATCTGAAAACCAGTTGAATGCACTTGTTCCAGTCAGTTTAATCACCTCTAAATTAATGCGCAGCCTTCACTAAAGCGCAAACAGGCGCACAGAAACGGATTTCATTGATTTAAAGCGTTTCAGTACTAATATATATATTTTTTTTTGGATTTTTGTAGAAATTTTAATTATCATGTCCCATGCACTCACGCTTGTTTTTGTTTCTCTCTGCAGATAAGTTATAATAAATACATACACACCACTGTATGTATGTATTTATTAAAAGAAAAATTTTATTTGTGTTGCGGAAAGTAGCCTTCAACTGTCCTTCATATAATGAGGTGGATGGGGATAACGAGAACAAGACAAAATGGACCCAATTCAACCGATTTAGTGAGATGGAGGTTACTCTTGAACCAGTACCAACAGAACACCATCAGCAGCCTTCAACAAAAGAAATGCAAGTACAAATTTAAGTAATATGTCTTAATAGGTACATTGGTAATTATAATAATTCAAGTTGAATTCACCGCATGCTGGTTTTGTCATTCCTTCTTTCCCAGAAATCCTCAGACCAGACTCCGATAAAGACACGTCAGAAATCTCCAAGAAGTAAATCTCCAAGAATAGGATGCATGTAAGTCAGTTTCATGAACTTATTTGTAATTTGTTCACTCTTGCGTCACTTATATACATTTTAAAGTATTTATAGTACTTTATAAGTAATAAAAGCAATGTTGTTTACAAAATGATTACATCTTATGTCACCTTACACCAGAATGCAGAATGTGTAGATTTATTTTTTCTTGTGAAATATTCCTTTCCTTATGAATCTGGATGGAAATGACTATGTAAGTTACTTTACAGACTTGCATGTTATGTGAAAAGACCTTACAATTGTAAGATATCTCAGAAGTTCTAATGATCAGAGGTCATTTCTGTTTGTATGTTATATACGTTTTTAGAATTGTAGGTTTTCCTTTTGATCTGATCTGTTTTTACCCTTCTATGTTTGCAGTCATGGGACCAGTTCCTCAAACACAAATTCAAAGTGGAGCTGCACCTCTGGTACCCGATGAGCAAGGAGAATTATGCTGTCTCAAGAAACTCCAGGATCCTGACCCAGATCTATGTTAGGGGTAAGTGTATTCCTGTACATTAGCACAGAGCTTCTCTAACCTGTCCTGAAGCCACACTCTTTCACTCCAAGAACAATAACTAATGCCAAGTATTTTAGCATCCACAAAAAGGGATGATAACATTCTGTTTATTCTAAGTGGTGGCTACAGTTAAATAATATGCTGCTTTAAATGTTTGACCTCTTTATTTTTATTGTTCAGTAATAGAGAAATCAGTCATAGTTGTGGCAATTAAAATGTTATGGTTATAGATATTTTCCTGGTGTGAATGGGTCTTGACAGAATATCTTTGTCGTATATCAGTGTGGTCACCAAAAATAGGAATATCAATGTGGTCACTTCGATAGGAATTTGTTACCATTGAAGATACATCCTCATGTGAATGGCTTCAGTAATGTGACCAGATACCTTGATTGTCAAAGCCATATGATGTCTGTGTGGTGAGCTTTTGAATTCAGTGTCTTATGCTTTACATTTCCATGTGTTGAACCGAATAGAGTATAATTAAACCAGGAGTTGGACTTTCAGGCCCTTGACACATGCTCTTGTTAAGTTGTGATTCTCAAGAATGCTTGAATTGTACATTTAAAATGAAACGTGTAGTACTAATTTTGGAAAAAGTGAAACTGCCTAATTTATGTGATAAAATGTGAGTGGTATGCAGAGCTGGGTAGTAACTGATTACATGTAATCTGAATTACGTAATCAGATTCCAAAACTTAATTAGAGTGTTACATTTTAAAATATTCGTAATCAGACTACAGTTACTTTTTTAATCGATTACATAATTATATATTATTCCCACAATAGCAATAAATTATTCATCATTTATTTATTCTCTTTAATTCCTCTTTTTTTATCTTTTAAATTTTCCTTTCTAAAATGGCCTACCACTTATATATATTCAGAAAGTCCAGTTTTGTGGATAAGTGGCGACAGCATTTGATCAATGGATTTACGAAAATCATTTCAGGTTTAAGAAGTGTTTCAACATGGCATCAACTGCTGATGAACACATTAATTTATATTTGAATTATCACACAGTAGGTTATTTATCCATGTATTATGTATTATTGAAAGGCTTTTATCTTTAAAACCCATTAAAATGCACATATTCTCATTATTTCTTATTTCCAGACATTCTCAAACTTTGTCATCTGAACCTCTTTCATCTAATATTTACTTTAAAGGGGTGGTCAATCAGCAATTCTGTAAAAGACAATATCTCCCTTTGCATTGAACTTTGAGCATCGTAACTTTGCAGATGTTGTTTATGCTCAAACAGCAACATTACACACGAACTAAAGTTAAAAAAGTGAAATCATAATCAATGACCCCTTTAAGTACCCCTGAGAGTTTAAAATAAATATTTTAATAATTATCACAATTGCATGTTCACGGTTCTCTGACATTGGTTAGTGGTCATATGGCGTGCAGGTAAACATAAAAATATTTCTTCTTTTTTAGTAAGTGAATTATTTTGATTGTTATTTTAAAATGATTTATTTTAATTTTACTTTTTTATGATTTAATTACATGTTTGCATTTCATTTAACTCACAAATCCCCTGCAGTTCCTTTATGAACCCCAGTTTGGGAAACGTTGATGTAATATAATGTTTAATGCACTTGATGTTGTTAATTACAATGAAAGAAATATATTTTCTCACTCTTTGTATTTTTACATCATTATGGTACATGATTATCCTGTTTAAATCAATGTGATAAGTTAGGTCAAAAGTAATCTAAAAGTAATCTGATTATATTACCTAAAATGTGTAATGTAATGGATTACGTTACTGACTACAATTTTTGTCATGTAATTTGGAATCAGTAACGGATTACAATTTGTAAGTAATCTACCCAGCTCTGGTGGTATGAATGTTACAGTAAAATTAATGTGTATACTGTTTTTGGGAATTACTCAATATGCATCCTACTATATTGACACATTGTGATACACAAAAATGTGAGAATTAATGTTGGAATATTTCCTTTTTTTTTTTTTTTTTTTAACAGTGTTGAACTGTAATTCATTATCATCCGTAGTACTTTTAACCTCTGATTTACAAGTACTGTAGTCCTTTCAGGGGATACAAAATCCAGTTTACAATTTGTATTTTTGAACTGTTGCTTGATGAATAAAACATTTCTTACATTTATTACTGTTGTGTTGTTATTTTGGTGGTCTAGAATAGGACATCAATGTGTGGATGTCAAATTGACCAAGTTTTTGATGTCAATTTGATTTACGTTTTTGACCTGTTTTTTGACGTCAATGTTTGATGTCAATTTGACATCTTTTTGACATCGATTGCCCACTGGGAGATTTTTATTTTCTTAAAACTTGTATTTTGGCTCTTTGCAGATGGTTTCATCAGTCTTGCCAAATGATACATCAGCTCTGATGGTGGCAATTATAAAACAATCCAGAAAGAAAATGATGGTTTTGACTAAAGCATCACTTTCCTTCACAGCAGTGATGGCACATTGATTTCATTTAACACAGAGAGAGTGACAAAAACATTTTCAGAATAACATCTTGTACACTGTTTATTTCACTTAATAACAAAACCTTGTGTGTGTGTGTGTGTGTGTGTGTGTGTGGAGCACAAAAGGGTATATTAGTTCGATTGTTCATGCTGGTCTTTCCATGTCAGTGACTGAATGCACCAAAAAAAAAAAATGACACACAACATGTGAATCACACCTTAAGTTCACTTAAAGAGATAGTTCACCTAAAAAAGAAAATTTTGTCATTAATTACTCACGTCACCTCATGTCATTACAAACCCCGTAAGACCTTCATTCATCTTCGGAACACAAATTAAGATATTTTGGATGAGAACCGGGAGGCTTGTGACTGTCCCATTGACTGCCAAACAATTAACACTTTCAAGGCCCAGAAAAGTATGAAAGACACCATCAGAATAGTCCATCTGCCATCAGAGGTTCAATCTGAATTTTATGAAGCAACAAGAATACTTTTTGTACGCAAAGAAAACAAAAATAACGACTCTATTCAACAATTCATCTCCGTGTGGTGCGGCTGACACAGAACAGCGTACACTGTTTGCGTCTGGAGGATACTCTCCAAAATGGCGCTACGCTGACGCAGAGGAGACAAATTGTTGAATAAAGTCTTTATTTTTGTTTTCTTTGCGTACAAAAAGTATTCTCGTAGCTTCGTAAAATGACGGTTGAACCACTGATGGCAGATGGACTATTTTGACAATGTCTTTCATACTGTTCTGGGCCTTGACAGTGTTACATGTTTGGCAGTCAATGGGACAGTCACAAGCCTCCCGGTTTTCATCCAAAATATTTTAAATTGTGTTCCAAAGATGAACAAAGCTTTTATGGGGTTGGAACGACACGGAGGTAAGTGATTAATGACAATTTTCATTTTGGGGTGGAGCAACCCTTTAAGGAATTACAGCTCTTTAATATGTGCCTCCCCCCTTTTTCAAGGGACCATAAGTAATTGCACAGTTGACTCAAAAGCCATTTCATGGACAGATGTGGGCTATGGCTTCGTTATTTCTACATAAATTAAGCAGATACAAGGTCTGGAGTTGATTCTAAGTGTGTCATTTGCATTTGGAAGCTGTTGCTCTGAACCCACATCATGCAGTCAAAGGAGCTCTACATACAAGTAAAACAAACAATTGTTAGGCTTTAAAAACAAAACAAATCCTATTAGAGAGATAGCAGGAGCATAAGGAGTGGCCAAATCAACAGTTTGGTACATTCTGAGATAAAAAAAAAAAAAATGCACTGGTGCGCTCATCAACATAGAAAGGCATGGACGTCCACGGAGGACAACAGTGGTGGATGATCGGAGGATCCTCTACATTGTAAAGAAAAACCCTTTCACAACATCCAGCCAAGTGAAGAACACTCTCCAGGAGGTAGACGTGCCACTGTCAAAGTCTGTAATCAAGAGAAGACTTCACGAGAGCAAATGCAGAGGGTTCACCTCAAGGTGCAAACAAGGCCAGATTATACTTTGTCAAAAAATATCTAAAAAAGCCAGACCACTTCTGGAAAAGTTTTCTTTGAATGGCTAAAATTAAGATCAACCTGTACCAGAATGACAGGAAGAAAAAAAAAAGTATGGAGAAGGCTTGGAACAGCTCATGATCCAAAACATACAACATCATCTGTGAAACACGGTGGAGCAGTGTGATGGCATAAGCATGCATGACTTCCAGTGGCACTGGGTGTGACAAAGTGATCTTTCCCTGTTGGTTAGCGCAGCACATACACACCGCATTTTACCTCACTCCCCCTCTGTAATCCCCTGCTGAGGCGATGTGGGTGCACACACATGCCATTAACATACTGGTTTCACATACACGCAAACATATCCACTCCATCTGCATCCCGGCAGAGATCCACGCTGCACATAACCACACACACACACACATATATATAATATGTTGAAGTTGTCCTTCGTCTTCTTTTGATTTTGTTTTGTGTTGTAAATACTTGTATTCTGTGTTTGTTTGCATCTGTGTAGTCGGTCCTTCGTGTTTCTCTCCTTCCAGCGGCCTGGCTATATAGCGCCAGTGTTACGTTGTGCTGGTGCGAAGCAACCGGAAGCTGACTCATCCATTGTTTGTCTTAAAGGGGAAATAGGAAATGTTGTGTTGTTGTTGTAATGTGTTTATTTCTGTTATCTTTGTATATATTCATTTATTTTAAAGTGTGAATACATGTAAACATGGAGTGGATGTTATATTTATATGTATATTCATGTGTTATTGTAAATATGTACTTACTTACTCTTTTATACTAACCTCATTATTTGGTCAACCTGGTTTAATCCGCGGGGCTTAGGCTTTAAAAAAGGACCCCAAACCAGTATGCAGTTGTCAGTTTATCTAGCGAGTGAGCGTGCAACTGTGGTGCCATTAGAAATTCCTTACAACAAAATCGGCATGTATATATTTATCTGTTTGTTTTGTTCTTTTGTACAGTGTTTTCTTTGTTACTTTGTATATAGCTTTGTTCATTTTTTCTACTGGAATTGTTTCACCTCTCTACTGGAACTGTTTCACCTCTCGAGCACTGTAAATAAATCATCACTTTTCATTTAACATTTTTGCGAGTATTACTATCATTTTGAAATCCTCACAGAACAAGGGACCAATTTCATGTCACAGCTGATGAAGCTACTGCATCGACAGCTAGGCATCACCACGATCAAGACCAGCCCATACCATCCCCAGACTGATGGACTGGTGGAGCGTTTTAACCAGACACTCAAGAACATGCTCTGCAAGTTTGTCTCTGACACTGGAAGGGACTGGGACAAGTGGCTATCATTCTTACTGTTCACCCATAGGGGGGTACCACAAGCATCAACAGGCTTTTCTCCATTCAAGCTGCTGTATTGATGGCGAGTCCAAGGGCCGCTGGATCTCCTGCAGAAGTGCTGGGAAGCCTCTTCGTCTGATAAGATGGCGAAGTCTGAGAAGGGCATTGTCCAGTTCGTCCTTGAGATGAGAGACTGCCTGGAGCACTACAGAGAAATGGCCCAAGAGAACCTCTGACAGGCCCAACGAGCTCAAAAGAAATGGTATGACCAGCACGCCAGAACCAGAGAGATGCAACCTGGACAAAAGGTACTGTTACTGCTTCCTACCTCAATGAACAAACTGTTGATGAAGTGGCAAGGACCCTACCCTGTTGTTCGCAAGATGGGACCAGTGACATACAAAATTCATCACCCTGACAAAGGCAAGGCAACACAGACTTACCACATTAATCTGCTGAAGGAGTGGAAAGAGCCATCCAGCAAACCTGAAATATCGCTGCTAGTTTGGGAAGTGGAAGGGGATCAGGAGGACGAACAACCAGAACTGCCAGTGAGAGAGCCAGCACAGCCAGCAGGTGTTGACCTGCTTCATCTGGAAGAGTCTAAACAAGCTGAGCTGCACCACCTTCTGGACCAGTACCCTTTGTTGTTTCGTCAGAGTCCTGGGTGGACTAACCTGGTACAAATCAAATCCACCTTCTTGATCCAACACCTTCCCGACAGTGACCGTACAGAGTACCCGGAAGGCTGGTGGCACACCTGAAGGCAGAGATCGAGACGATGCTGGAGTTGGGAGTTATTGAACCCTCCAAGAGTGAGTGGAGTAGCTCAATTGTCATCGTCCCGATGAAAGACAACACCTTTAGCATCTGCATTTGACTTTCAAAAACTGAATGCCCAGTCAAGATTTGATGCTTACCTTATGCCACGCATCGATGATCTTCTGGAGAGTATCGGCCAAGCGAAATGCATCAACACTTTGGATCTTTGCAAAGGGTATTAGCAAGTTCCCCTGGAGGAGGCGTCCAGACCCTACACAGCATTCCGGACCCCGCTGGAGCTATTTAATTTCACGGTTCTACCATTTGGGTTGCATGGGACAGAAGCAGCTGGAAGAATTCTGTAGTGTGTAGGGATATACTCTATGCCCAGATTCAGCCAAATGCAGCAAAGTTGACTAGGCAGCGCTTCATAGTACAAATGGATGATGACGCAAAACATACAGTAAAAGCAACCCAGGAGTCTTTGAAGGTAAAAAAAAAAGTGGAAAATTCTGCAATGGCGAAGTCAGTCTACTGATCTCAGCCCGATTGTGCATGTATTTCACTTGCTAACGACAAAACAAAATGCAGAAAGACCCACAAACAAACAACAACTGAAGTCAGCTGCAGAAAAAAGCATCACAAAGGAGGAAACCCTCCCAGTCAACACGAGATCATGCGATGATCACAGTGACATCACACGATCCTCATACTGTGATCCTCACCATGTGAGTAGTATGTGAGCTCATTGTGAGTTCAAATGATCCTCATACTGTGATCCTCACCATGTGAGTAATGCGTGAGCTCATTGTGAGTTCAAATGATCCTCATACTGTGATCCTTACCTTGTGAGTAGTATGTGAGCTCATTGTGATTTCAAATGATCCTCATACTGTGATCCTCACCTTGTGAGTAGTAAGTGAGCTCATTGTGAGTTCAAATGATCCTCATACTGTGATCCTCACCTTGTGAGTAATGCGTGAGCTCATTGTGAGTTCAAATGATTCTCATACTGTGATCCTCACCGTGTGAGTAAAGCGTGAGCTCATTGTGAGTTCAAATGATTCTCATACTGTGATCCTCACCGTGTGAGTAAAGCGTGAGCTCATTGTGAGTTGAAATGATCCTCATCTGTGATCCTCACCGTGTGAGTAATGCGTGAGCTCATTGCGAGTTCAAATGATCCTCATACTGTGATCCTCACCGTGTGAGTAGTATGTGAGCTCATTGTGAGTTCAAATGATCCTCATACTGTGATCCTCACCGGGTGAGTAATGCTTGAGCTCATTGTGAGTTTAAAATTTTGAGCAGGTTGAGAGGAGGCAGTTCAAATGTCGGTCACCGGGGATAAGATCATCTACATCTTGGATGAGATTACTAAAAGTTTCGCACCTACAGCACACATTACATACATTCATGCAGAAATGCAGATATGTTCTACATGTCTAAAGTATATAGAGAGATAAACCTTATAAACTCCTTGATTTTGTGTTACAACTTAAAATATAATCTGCATATACAATAAACTATAGCACAATTAATTTACATCTCTCTACAGAAAGGATTCTGCAGGTTTTAATAAAATGTTATTTAATAACATTAGTAAGCTATATAGGCATATTTCCAGTATGTGCCTCAGGCTTGCAAAGTATCGTAAACTCCTTCATGAGCATCAACAGTAATCCTCAGCAAACTTCGACACTTCGACAGTCAGCAAACTTTGGCTGTGCGTCTTGCGTCATCAGCCCGGAAATAAAGTTTGAGTCAGTTCGGTTACTTCCTATGAACAGGCTCAAAGAACAATTTGTTCAGGAATTGAACATCTAATTTGAAGCAAAAGCAATAATTAAAACATTGTTAAGGAGTGGCAACAAAAATGGGATATGTGGAACACAGGTTGTCATCTATATAAAATAAAGCGAGAAGTAGGAGTAGTGAGGATATCAAAAAGAAGCACCAAAGAGGAAATTATTTTATCAAGATTAAGGGTTGGTCACATGTTGAATAAAACTTTAAAAATAATAAATAAACATCCAAAAGGATTATGTGAGCAGTGTAGAGTAGAGTGTTGCACACTTGAAATAAGAGACCATAGACAAGTGTAATGAAATGAAGATCAGGTTCATCTTTAATAAACAAAACAAGCGAAAACAAAACAGAGCACAAACATGGCACATCTCTGGCCCTGTTTACACCTGGTATTAATGTGTTTTCATCGATCCGATCACAAGTGGACAAAGAAGACAAATTACCATCCACACCTGGCGTTTAAATGCATCTCTTTTGTCCACTTTTGACCACTTCTGTCCTGATTCCATCGAGGGGCGGGTCCCTCTGCTTTTGTCAGAACTACAGTGGGAGGATTAAACGCACGGTTACATGTGGATTCACACTAATATTATGTCAGAGTCCAGCTTTTTGTGTTGTTATCAAACGAAGATGCCCAACAATGTGCTGTGCATGTTTATGTATAGGCTGTTTCAGTTATTTCAATCCAGTGGACGAAATGCACTCACACAACTGTCATATAATCACAAAATGAGATGACGGAAAAAGACGAGGAGAGCATGCCACTTTTGTTTCTGTAGTGTTAGCCGCAAGACCACACAGAATGATGTGGACTCGAGCTAGTGCTTCGAAATAAACTTTCTAGTTCAACCTGGCAAAGTTTAAATCCCGCTTGACTAGTGTGCTTCCCAGCAACACGTCCCACAATGATTAGATGGTTTTGGTCAGTAGGCGGAGAGAAGGCGGTCTTCAGCAGCTGTTCGAACGCATTCGACCAAATGCGCGTCTACACTACAACAGCAATCCGATCGAATGCGTTTTCGACCAACTCTGGATGTGGTCGAAAGTGGACAAGATCAAAACTTTTACACCCCGTTTACACCTGTACTTAGCGTTGTCCACTTGTGATCGGATCGACGAAAACGCATGTTAATACCAGGTGTAAACAGGGTCTCCCTGTCTTGCTCACCGCATAATGTTCAGGACCCCGAAACTTTTTCTAGCGGCCCACATAGTGCTATGTGTATTTCACAATGTCCTTGAATCAAAATAAATTAACAGTTGTAAATAAAGTAACAGTAAATAAAACACGGTTCTACCGGGAGGGGGAGGGGGAGGGGGAGGGGAGGGGGGATTTTATGTTTGCCACAAGAGGAGTCAGTGGAACATGTATGTGTTTGTCAAAAGTGTTTTAATGAAAGAGAAACGATGAAGAAGGAACTTAGAAAGGTGGGAGTGGAAGGAATAAAGCTAAAAAAAAGTATAATCACTTATGGATTAGAGAGCTTATTTCTTTATCTCAAAATTACAGAACTGATAAAGAGAATGTAGGGATTTTTTATGAAATGTGTAAACTTTGGTCCACACTCCAACACTGAAGGTGGCAATAATGCACATTAACGCTGGTGCTACCCACCATATAACAGAAAAAGAAGAAAAAGAATCAAACATCACTATTATGATGTACATTTGTGTTAGGGACTGTTGACCATGGAATTGTTACACTGGAGAAATGGTGAGTGGTTTCTTTATTGCTATTCACATACGCTGATATAATATTATAATACCAATATGCACTGTGGCCTGGGCCCGTGTTAGCCAGGTACATGTGAACCAGCCATCTTGCCAACTGAGATGGAGAATTAGTTAAGCCAGGAACACACTGAACAACTGTTAGGCTGATTATGAATGTAATGTGATACTTAAAATTGATAACACCCAAATGCATCAGAGCCAGTTGCGTTCACTCAGTGTTTACAGTCAGCATTTAAAATCATAAGTGTGTTCAGTTCAGTCTTAGAATGTCTCAGCTAGTCGTTAAGTGTGTCCCAGACTTTAGATTGCATATCGGTATTTATGATTTGTTATACTTCCCATAACAGATCATTACTAGACTACATTACTAACTTGGGATCTCATTTCAGTAACTATACAAGCACGTTAGTTACTGAAATGAGTTGTGGCCTAATGGTTAGGGAGTCAGGCTTGTAACCTGAAGGTTGCCGGTTCGATTCTCGCACCGGCAGGAATTGAAGGTGGGGACTGTAAATGAACAGCACTCTCTCTGCCTTCGATACCATGACTGAGGTGCCCTTGAGCAAGGCACTGAACCCCCAATTGCTCCCCGGGCGCTGGTGTTCACGGTGTGTGTGTGCGTTTGTTCACTATTCACTGCTGTGTGTGTGCACTTGGATGGGTTAAATGCAGAGCACCAATTTCGAGTATGGGCCACCATACTTGACAATACGTCACGACTTTCACTTTTCACTTATGTTTTGTGGAAGCATGGATGCATGATTTGTTTCATATTTTGTTTAACTAATAGTTATTTTCACCTGTTAGGTTGTTAGCAACTGATTGCAATAACATATTGTTCTCTGTGTTTCAGGATGCGTCAAATCTTTTCAAGAGGACAAAGAAATAGAAGTTAAGAATCGAAAAGGAGTCAACAAAACAACACCAGAAGCAGAATGTATCTGTCAAATTGAAATGTTTGTGTCAAATGCCAACACCAAACTGAAAATAAATCAAAATAAACAAGGAAACTGAATTGTAGAAATACTTTGAATGAAATAAAATAAGAAATTCTACATGTTTGTGATATTACTGACAAATATTAGAGAACATTTAGATCACAGTTAACTCACACTAAACTAACAGAATGAGTTTAACACAATGATATGACTGGTCTCACATGTTGAGTTTACAGTATGAACACACGATGAGTGTGCTGTGACCTCACATTGACCACAGTATGAGCACACAGTGAGTGTGCTGTGACCTCACATTGACCACAGTATGAGTGCACAGTGAGTGTGCTGTGATCTCACATTGACCACAGTATGAGCGCACATTGATATAAATACTGTGTACCTTTTACCCTGTGTGTGGGTAAAATGCCCCTATTGCCACCTCATGCATTTATAAGATTTTTAAACAAAGTAAACAACTTGATTTATTTTCACACAAAATCTGTTGCTCCATTAATGTTCAATACAACGTATATATTTTTCCTGCAATTATACATTTTAGGCACAGTGAATAGCACATTTTTTTTCTTAAGGTGGGTCTTTAGCCCTGTTGTACCCTGTAATCTCAGTTTTACTACAAATACCATGGTTAATCTATGGCTAGTATAGCAAAACCATGGTTAATGTGTTGTTACTTTATTTATGTATGTATGTATGTATGTATGTATGTATGTATGTATGTATGTGTTTGTTTGTTTGTTTGTTTGTTTGTTTGTTTGGTTGTTTATTTGTTTATTTTTTTATTTTTTTATTTATAGTAAAGCCATGTTTAATTTCCGTAAAGGTACATTAAAACATTATGTAAGTGAGTGCAGAACTGAAGGTGAGTAATCTTACCTGCCACTTGTCATGAATCTGGTCCATGGACTTAGATCTGCTTGCCACCAGAGATCACACTTCCGTTACATTGACTCTGACACTACACAGACTGTTACATGTCACTCTGGACTACATTTCCCAGAAGCCATTTAACTAATCACATGCTCACACCTGAGACCCATCACACAATCATACACCCTACATAAGCCATGGACTTCCTTGTTCACATCTCCGAGTATTGTTCTGTGTTTATCGCTCTCCTAGTGATAGCTGCGATACGGAGCCAGTTTTAGTTTTCCGAGTCTAGTCTTAGTTTTGCCTTCCCTGTTTTTCACGTGTTCTGATTCTAGCCTGTGTTTCCTGGATTTACCCTTGTCTCGCCATTCAGACTCTGTTTATGTCTCGCTTGGACTATTTCTCGTGTACCTGGATTATCTCGTTGTCTCGCCCTGTTGGATATTGTTCGCCGATCGAGGACCCACGCTTGCCCTAGGATTACTCTTTGTCTTGCCTGTGTTATACCTGTTTGCCACTGTTTGAACCATGCCTGTTTTGACAACATCTCTGTCTAATAAAAGTCTGCAAATGGATCCGCATATATCTCGTCTCAGTCACCCTGTTACAACACTGATATTACAGTAGCCAGTCTTAACAGTTTACTTTCACGAATCCTGCCCGTATTTTTCAGTCTGCTCACCACCTTCCAGTTACATTTACTCTCACACTACAAAAACTGTTGCATGTCACCCCGGACTACATATCCCATCATCCATTGCACTGATTACACACACAGCTGCAACCAATCACACACACTTTATAAGACATGGACTTCCTCTTCCTGATCACCGAGTATTGTTTAGCATTTCCCTCTCCTAGTGATAGCTACTTTACGGAGCCAGTTCCCGGTCCTAGTTTCTAGTCTAAGTCTAGTCACGTCGTGTTGCCTTATTGTCTGTTTCCTGATCTTCTGCCTGTCTTGGATTTCTCTCTCGTCTTGTCATTTGGACTCTGTTTGTACCTCACCTGGATTATCGTCTGACTGTTGGATTACCCGTTTGATTCACCCTCTGGATTATGTTCGCCGTCGTTTGACCCACGCCTGTCTCTGGATTACTCTTTTGCCTTGCCTGTGCTATAATTGTGTTGTTGTCTGACCCTTGCCTGCTTTGATCATTTCTGGGAATAAAAGCCTTACAAATGGATCCATACATCTCTCATCTCGTTCGCACCGTAACATTTACGTGATCTGGCTCTTGACTTTACTATTATTTTATTTATTCACCAGGAGCATAGACTGGGAGGCAAACATCAAAAATGTGCACGGTAAGAGCATCCACGGTAGGTCATTTTGGCCAGAACACACAAGGAAACGCGTTGTGAAAAAAATAGTCTCACAATCACAGAGATTCGCATTTGGATGGGATTAGTTTTCTCAGAGGAACAGCTCATGATCCAAAACATACAACATCATCTGTGAAACACGGTGGAGCAGTGTGATGGCATAAGCATGCATGACTTCCAGTGGCACTGGGTGTGACAAAGTGATCTTTCCCTGTTGGTTAGCGCAGCACATACACACCGCATTTTACCTCACTCCCCCTCTGTAATCCCCTGCTGAGGCGATGTGGGTGCACACACATGCCATTAACATACTGGTTTCACATACACGCAAACATATCCACTCCATCTGCATCCCGGCAGAGATCCACGCTGCACATAACCACACACACACACACATATATATAATATGTTGAAGTTGTCCTTCGTCTTCTTTTGATTTTGTTTTGTGTTGTAAATACTTGTATTCTGTGTTTGTTTGCATCTGTGTAGTCGGTCCTTCGTGTTTCTCTCCTTCCAGCGGCCTGGCTATATAGCGCCAGTGTTACGTTGTGCTGGTGCGAAGCAACCGGAAGCTGACTCATCCATTGTTTGTCTTAAAGGGGAAATAGGAAATGTTGTGTTGTTGTTGTAATGTGTTTATTTCTGTTATCTTTGTATATATTCATTTATTTTAAAGTGTGAATACATGTAAACATGGAGTGGATGTTATATTTATATGTATATTCATGTGTTATTGTAAATATGTACTTACTTACTCTTTTATACTAACCTCATTATTTGGTCAACCTGGTTTAATCCGCGGGGCTTAGGCTTTAAAAAAGGACCCCAAACCAGTATGCAGTTGTCAGTTTATCTAGCGAGTGAGCGTGCAACTGTGGTGCCATTAGAAATTCCTTACAACAAAATCGGCATGTATATATTTATCTGTTTGTTTTGTTCTTTTGTACAGTGTTTTCTTTGTTACTTTGTATATAGCTTTGTTCATTTTTTCTACTGGAATTGTTTCACCTCTCTACTGGAACTGTTTCACCTCTCGAGCACTGTAAATAAATCATCACTTTTCATTTAACATTTTTGCGAGTATTACTATCATTTTGAAATCCTCACAGAACAAGGGACCAATTTCATGTCACAGCTGATGAAGCTACTGCATCGACAGCTAGGCATCACCACGATCAAGACCAGCCCATACCATCCCCAGACTGATGGACTGGTGGAGCGTTTTAACCAGACACTCAAGAACATGCTCTGCAAGTTTGTCTCTGACACTGGAAGGGACTGGGACAAGTGGCTATCATTCTTACTGTTCACCCATAGGGGGGTACCACAAGCATCAACAGGCTTTTCTCCATTCAAGCTGCTGTATTGATGGCGAGTCCAAGGGCCGCTGGATCTCCTGCAGAAGTGCTGGGAAGCCTCTTCGTCTGATAAGATGGCGAAGTCTGAGAAGGGCATTGTCCAGTTCGTCCTTGAGATGAGAGACTGCCTGGAGCACTACAGAGAAATGGCCCAAGAGAACCTCTGACAGGCCCAACGAGCTCAAAAGAAATGGTATGACCAGCACGCCAGAACCAGAGAGATGCAACCTGGACAAAAGGTACTGTTACTGCTTCCTACCTCAATGAACAAACTGTTGATGAAGTGGCAAGGACCCTACCCTGTTGTTCGCAAGATGGGACCAGTGACATACAAAATTCATCACCCTGACAAAGGCAAGGCAACACAGACTTACCACATTAATCTGCTGAAGGAGTGGAAAGAGCCATCCAGCAAACCTGAAATATCGCTGCTAGTTTGGGAAGTGGAAGGGGATCAGGAGGACGAACAACCAGAACTGCCAGTGAGAGAGCCAGCACAGCCAGCAGGTGTTGACCTGCTTCATCTGGAAGAGTCTAAACAAGCTGAGCTGCACCACCTTCTGGACCAGTACCCTTTGTTGTTTCGTCAGAGTCCTGGGTGGACTAACCTGGTACAAATCAAATCCACCTTCTTGATCCAACACCTTCCCGACAGTGACCGTACAGAGTACCCGGAAGGCTGGTGGCACACCTGAAGGCAGAGATCGAGACGATGCTGGAGTTGGGAGTTATTGAACCCTCCAAGAGTGAGTGGAGTAGCTCAATTGTCATCGTCCCGATGAAAGACAACACCTTTAGCATCTGCATTTGACTTTCAAAAACTGAATGCCCAGTCAAGATTTGATGCTTACCTTATGCCACGCATCGATGATCTTCTGGAGAGTATCGGCCAAGCGAAATGCATCAACACTTTGGATCTTTGCAAAGGGTATTAGCAAGTTCCCCTGGAGGAGGCGTCCAGACCCTACACAGCATTCCGGACCCCGCTGGAGCTATTTAATTTCACGGTTCTACCATTTGGGTTGCATGGGACAGAAGCAGCTGGAAGAATTCTGTAGTGTGTAGGGATATACTCTATGCCCAGATTCAGCCAAATGCAGCAAAGTTGACTAGGCAGCGCTTCATAGTACAAATGGATGATGACGCAAAACATACAGTAAAAGCAACCCAGGAGTCTTTGAAGGTAAAAAAAAAAGTGGAAAATTCTGCAATGGCGAAGTCAGTCTACTGATCTCAGCCCGATTGTGCATGTATTTCACTTGCTAACGACAAAACAAAATGCAGAAAGACCCACAAACAAACAACAACTGAAGTCAGCTGCAGAAAAAAGCATCACAAAGGAGGAAACCCTCCCAGTCAACACGAGATCATGCGATGATCACAGTGACATCACACGATCCTCATACTGTGATCCTCACCATGTGAGTAGTATGTGAGCTCATTGTGAGTTCAAATGATCCTCATACTGTGATCCTCACCATGTGAGTAATGCGTGAGCTCATTGTGAGTTCAAATGATCCTCATACTGTGATCCTTACCTTGTGAGTAGTATGTGAGCTCATTGTGATTTCAAATGATCCTCATACTGTGATCCTCACCTTGTGAGTAGTAAGTGAGCTCATTGTGAGTTCAAATGATCCTCATACTGTGATCCTCACCTTGTGAGTAATGCGTGAGCTCATTGTGAGTTCAAATGATTCTCATACTGTGATCCTCACCGTGTGAGTAAAGCGTGAGCTCATTGTGAGTTCAAATGATTCTCATACTGTGATCCTCACCGTGTGAGTAAAGCGTGAGCTCATTGTGAGTTGAAATGATCCTCATCTGTGATCCTCACCGTGTGAGTAATGCGTGAGCTCATTGCGAGTTCAAATGATCCTCATACTGTGATCCTCACCGTGTGAGTAGTATGTGAGCTCATTGTGAGTTCAAATGATCCTCATACTGTGATCCTCACCGGGTGAGTAATGCTTGAGCTCATTGTGAGTTTAAAATTTTGAGCAGGTTGAGAGGAGGCAGTTCAAATGTCGGTCACCGGGGATAAGATCATCTACATCTTGGATGAGATTACTAAAAGTTTCGCACCTACAGCACACATTACATACATTCATGCAGAAATGCAGATATGTTCTACATGTCTAAAGTATATAGAGAGATAAACCTTATAAACTCCTTGATTTTGTGTTACAACTTAAAATATAATCTGCATATACAATAAACTATAGCACAATTAATTTACATCTCTCTACAGAAAGGATTCTGCAGGTTTTAATAAAATGTTATTTAATAACATTAGTAAGCTATATAGGCATATTTCCAGTATGTGCCTCAGGCTTGCAAAGTATCGTAAACTCCTTCATGAGCATCAACAGTAATCCTCAGCAAACTTCGACACTTCGACAGTCAGCAAACTTTGGCTGTGCGTCTTGCGTCATCAGCCCGGAAATAAAGTTTGAGTCAGTTCGGTTACTTCCTATGAACAGGCTCAAAGAACAATTTGTTCAGGAATTGAACATCTAATTTGAAGCAAAAGCAATAATTAAAACATTGTTAAGGAGTGGCAACAAAAATGGGATATGTGGAACACAGGTTGTCATCTATATAAAATAAAGCGAGAAGTAGGAGTAGTGAGGATATCAAAAAGAAGCACCAAAGAGGAAATTATTTTATCAAGATTAAGGGTTGGTCACATGTTGAATAAAACTTTAAAAATAATAAATAAACATCCAAAAGGATTATGTGAGCAGTGTAGAGTAGAGTGTTGCACACTTGAAATAAGAGACCATAGACAAGTGTAATGAAATGAAGATCAGGTTCATCTTTAATAAACAAAACAAGCGAAAACAAAACAGAGCACAAACATGGCACATCTCTGGCCCTGTTTACACCTGGTATTAATGTGTTTTCATCGATCCGATCACAAGTGGACAAAGAAGACAAATTACCATCCACACCTGGCGTTTAAATGCATCTCTTTTGTCCACTTTTGACCACTTCTGTCCTGATTCCATCGAGGGGCGGGTCCCTCTGCTTTTGTCAGAACTACAGTGGGAGGATTAAACGCACGGTTACATGTGGATTCACACTAATATTATGTCAGAGTCCAGCTTTTTGTGTTGTTATCAAACGAAGATGCCCAACAATGTGCTGTGCATGTTTATGTATAGGCTGTTTCAGTTATTTCAATCCAGTGGACGAAATGCACTCACACAACTGTCATATAATCACAAAATGAGATGACGGAAAAAGACGAGGAGAGCATGCCACTTTTGTTTCTGTAGTGTTAGCCGCAAGACCACACAGAATGATGTGGACTCGAGCTAGTGCTTCGAAATAAACTTTCTAGTTCAACCTGGCAAAGTTTAAATCCCGCTTGACTAGTGTGCTTCCCAGCAACACGTCCCACAATGATTAGATGGTTTTGGTCAGTAGGCGGAGAGAAGGCGGTCTTCAGCAGCTGTTCGAACGCATTCGACCAAATGCGCGTCTACACTACAACAGCAATCCGATCGAATGCGTTTTCGACCAACTCTGGATGTGGTCGAAAGTGGACAAGATCAAAACTTTTACACCCCGTTTACACCTGTACTTAGCGTTGTCCACTTGTGATTGGATCGACGAAAACGCATGTTAATACCAGGTGTAAACAGGGTCTCCCTGTCTTGCTCACCGCATAATGTTCAGGACCCCGAAACTTTTTCTAGCGGCCCACATAGTGCTATGTGTATTTCACAATGTCCTTGAATCAAAATAAATTAACAGTTGTAAATAAAGTAACAGTAAATAAAACACGGTTCTACCGGGAGGGGGAGGGGGAGGGGGAGGGGAGGGGGGATTTTATGTTTGCCACAAGAGGAGTCAGTGGAACATGTATGTGTTTGTCAAAAGTGTTTTAATGAAAGAGAAACGATGAAGAAGGAACTTAGAAAGGTGGGAGTGGAAGGAATAAAGCTAAAAAAAAGTATAATCACTTATGGATTAGAGAGCTTATTTCTTTATCTCAAAATTACAGAACTGATAAAGAGAATGTAGGGATTTTTTATGAAATGTGTAAACTTTGGTCCACACTCCAACACTGAAGGTGGCAATAATGCACATTAACGCTGGTGCTACCCACCATATAACAGAAAAAGAAGAAAAAGAATCAAACATCACTATTATGATGTACATTTGTGTTAGGGACTGTTGACCATGGAATTGTTACACTGGAGAAATGGTGAGTGGTTTCTTTATTGCTATTCACATACGCTGATATAATATTATAATACCAATATGCACTGTGGCCTGGGCCCGTGTTAGCCAGGTACATGTGAACCAGCCATCTTGCCAACTGAGATGGAGAATTAGTTAAGCCAGGAACACACTGAACAACTGTTAGGCTGATTATGAATGTAATGTGATACTTAAAATTGATAACACCCAAATGCATCAGAGCCAGTTGCGTTCACTCAGTGTTTACAGTCAGCATTTAAAATCATAAGTGTGTTCAGTTCAGTCTTAGAATGTCTCAGCTAGTCGTTAAGTGTGTCCCAGACTTTAGATTGCATATCGGTATTTATGATTTGTTATACTTCCCATAACAGATCATTACTAGACTACATTACTAACTTGGGATCTCATTTCAGTAACTATACAAGCACGTTAGTTACTGAAATGAGTTGTGGCCTAATGGTTAGGGAGTCAGGCTTGTAACCTGAAGGTTGCCGGTTCGATTCTCGCACCGGCAGGAATTGAAGGTGGGGACTGTAAATGAACAGCACTCTCTCTGCCTTCGATACCATGACTGAGGTGCCCTTGAGCAAGGCACTGAACCCCCAATTGCTCCCCGGGCGCTGGTGTTCACGGTGTGTGTGTGCGTTTGTTCACTATTCACTGCTGTGTGTGTGCACTTGGATGGGTTAAATGCAGAGCACCAATTTCGAGTATGGGCCACCATACTTGACAATACGTCACGACTTTCACTTTTCACTTATGTTTTGTGGAAGCATGGATGCATGATTTGTTTCATATTTTGTTTAACTAATAGTTATTTTCACCTGTTAGGTTGTTAGCAACTGATTGCAATAACATATTGTTCTCTGTGTTTCAGGATGCGTCAAATCTTTTCAAGAGGACAAAGAAATAGAAGTTAAGAATCGAAAAGGAGTCAACAAAACAACACCAGAAGCAGAATGTATCTGTCAAATTGAAATGTTTGTGTCAAATGCCAACACCAAACTGAAAATAAATCAAAATAAACAAGGAAACTGAATTGTAGAAATACTTTGAATGAAATAAAATAAGAAATTCTACATGTTTGTGATATTACTGACAAATATTAGAGAACATTTAGATCACAGTTAACTCACACTAAACTAACAGAATGAGTTTAACACAATGATATGACTGGTCTCACATGTTGAGTTTACAGTATGAACACACGATGAGTGTGCTGTGACCTCACATTGACCACAGTATGAGCACACAGTGAGTGTGCTGTGACCTCACATTGACCACAGTATGAGTGCACAGTGAGTGTGCTGTGATCTCACATTGACCACAGTATGAGCGCACATTGATATAAATACTGTGTACCTTTTACCCTGTGTGTGGGTAAAATGCCCCTATTGCCACCTCATGCATTTATAAGATTTTTAAACAAAGTAAACAACTTGATTTATTTTCACACAAAATCTGTTGCTCCATTAATGTTCAATACAACGTATATATTTTTCCTGCAATTATACATTTTAGGCACAGTGAATAGCACATTTTTTTTCTTAAGGTGGGTCTTTAGCCCTGTTGTACCCTGTAATCTCAGTTTTACTACAAATACCATGGTTAATCTATGGCTAGTATAGCAAAACCATGGTTAATGTGTTGTTACTTTATTTATGTATGTATGTATGTATGTATGTATGTGTTTGTTTGTTTGTTTGTTTGTTTGTTTGGTTGTTTATTTGTTTATTTTTTTATTTTTTTATTTATAGTAAAGCCATGTTTAATTTCCGTAAAGGTACATTAAAACATTATGTAAGTGAGTGCAGAACTGAAGGTGAGTAATCTTACCTGCCACTTGTCATGAATCTGGTCCATGGACTTAGATCTGCTTGCCACCAGAGATCACACTTCCGTTACATTGACTCTGACACTACACAGACTGTTACATGTCACTCTGGACTACATTTCCCAGAAGCCATTTAACTAATCACATGCTCACACCTGAGACCCATCACACAATCATACACCCTACATAAGCCATGGACTTCCTTGTTCACATCTCCGAGTATTGTTCTGTGTTTATCGCTCTCCTAGTGATAGCTGCGATACGGAGCCAGTTTTAGTTTTCCGAGTCTAGTCTTAGTTTTGCCTTCCCTGTTTTTCACGTGTTCTGATTCTAGCCTGTGTTTCCTGGATTTACCCTTGTCTCGCCATTCAGACTCTGTTTATGTCTCGCTTGGACTATTTCTCGTGTACCTGGATTATCTCGTTGTCTCGCCCTGTTGGATATTGTTCGCCGATCGAGGACCCACGCTTGCCCTAGGATTACTCTTTGTCTTGCCTGTGTTATACCTGTTTGCCACTGTTTGAACCATGCCTGTTTTGACAACATCTCTGTCTAATAAAAGTCTGCAAATGGATCCGCATATATCTCGTCTCAGTCACCCTGTTACAACACTGATATTACAGTAGCCAGTCTTAACAGTTTACTTTCACGAATCCTGCCCGTATTTTTCAGTCTGCTCACCACCTTCCAGTTACATTTACTCTCACACTACAAAAACTGTTGCATGTCACCCCGGACTACATATCCCATCATCCATTGCACTGATTACACACACAGCTGCAACCAATCACACACACTTTATAAGACATGGACTTCCTCTTCCTGATCACCGAGTATTGTTTAGCATTTCCCTCTCCTAGTGATAGCTACTTTACGGAGCCAGTTCCCGGTCCTAGTTTCTAGTCTAAGTCTAGTCACGTCGTGTTGCCTTATTGTCTGTTTCCTGATCTTCTGCCTGTCTTGGATTTCTCTCTCGTCTTGTCATTTGGACTCTGTTTGTACCTCACCTGGATTATCGTCTGACTGTTGGATTACCCGTTTGATTCACCCTCTGGATTATGTTCGCCGTCGTTTGACCCACGCCTGTCTCTGGATTACTCTTTTGCCTTGCCTGTGCTATAATTGTGTTGTTGTCTGACCCTTGCCTGCTTTGATCATTTCTGGGAATAAAAGCCTTACAAATGGATCCATACATCTCTCATCTCGTTCGCACCGTAACATTTACGTGATCTGGCTCTTGACTTTACTATTATTTTATTTATTCACCAGGAGCATAGACTGGGAGGCAAACATCAAAAATGTGCACGGTAAGAGCATCCACGGTAGGTCATTTTGGCCAGAACACACAAGGAAACGCGTTGTGAAAAAAATAGTCTCACAATCACAGAGATTCGCATTTGGATGGGATTAGTTTTCTCAGAGGATCACTGAGTTTGCCGAAAAACAGTAGGCAATTTGATTACCATTAGTATAACCACATTGTTACTACAAATACCATGGTTAAGCTATGGGTAGTATAGCAAAACCATGGTTAATTTTTGGTTACTTTAACTATTATATATATTTATTTGTAGTAAAACCATGTTTAATTTTCGTAAAGTTACATATGAAGAGTTCGAGCCTTTAAGTGCATCTGAATTTTTTCTCAGGCTCCAACGTTTATGTTCAGTTATTTCACTTTAATGGCAATGAAAAGAACCTATTCATTGCCAAAAAAGTGAAATTACTGAACATGCACATAGGAGCCTGATAAAACTGCTCAATGTAGAAGAAAATTTCAGATGGCACTTAGAGGTTTTTGCATTTGAACTCTTCATATGTAATTGAGTGCAGAAATGAAGGTGAGTAATCTTATCTGATGTTGATATTACAGTAGACAGTCTCAACAGTTTACGTGATCTGGCTCTTGATTTTATTATTATTGTTATTATTTTTATTTCTTTGCTGGGAGGCAAACATATCAAAAATGTGCACCGTAAGAGTGTCTACGGTAGTTCATGTTGGCCAAAACACACAAGCAAATGCGTTGTGAAAAAAAAATATTGTCTGCAATCACAGACATTTGCATTCGGATGCGATTAGTTTTCTCAGAGGATTGCTGAATTTGCCAAAAAAAAAAAAAAAAAAACAGTAGGTAATTTGCTCTGGAATTATTAGAGACATTGTGTGAGAAAAACACAGATGTGGCAGATTCGGACAGGATTAAAATTGCACACATAATCAGTTTATTAATCAAATTAATAATTTATATGCTACAGTGACAATAAATAAATATTTACTGTACTTGCTATGTCACGCCACTTTCAAATCAATCCAATCAATCAATCAATCAATCAATCAATAAAAAAAGAAAAAAAGAGAAAATGAATTAAATGAAATTGGATGTGTTTCTGAAGAAGAAACTTTGCAAGTTCGTCATATTGATTGAAATCCAAATATCCTATCAAATTCCTCCATCTTGTAAAAACACTGCCAATATTTTCCTTTGTTTTACCTGTCTCTGTATATTTTGGAAAATCTTTGAAATTAATTTTGACTTGCATGTCTCAAACAGAATCTGAATTTCTTTTATCACACCAGCTAAACACCCACTGGCTCAGGCAGTCATCCAGGTGCTCCAACGTGAAACCAATGGAAAAGCCAAGGGACTCCTCTGTCATTCCCTTCTCTGCAGGATTTCCTGTATCTCAAAGCATCATTTTAACACACTGGATCAAATTACTCTAATAGCTTTTTAAAGAAGTATGGGCCATATACTCACTGTCTCTATGATGAACAATGAAAATAAGTTATGACCCATAATTTCTCCACTGGCTACTTTATGATAGATTCGTGGGTTTTGGGACTAACGCTTCACACCAGCTTTAATATTTCATTTTGAGAGAAAGACTTACAAGGAATTTTTATGTCTTCAATTTAACTTTGCTTAATGTAATTGTAGAATACAGCTTAGAAATATACATATAATAAAGCACACTGAGTTTTCAATGCAGACTCTTTGAAAAAAAATATAAATAAATAAATAAAAATAATAAAAATAAAAACACGTAACATTTCTGCAAAACAAAATTACATTGCTTATAGCATGTCCAAAATGTCCAGTGATTGGCAAAATTATTTAAGTTATTTAATTATTTAAACATTATGTTGGTTGAAAGTCTCTTCACATCCCAAAAGCAATCATCAATTTAAGTGGACTAAATGTATTGATATAAATTTATATCAAATCTTTAAAGCGTAGGACCGTAAAATGTCCATCCAATCATATCCCTCGGTCTGAGGACTATGATAGGCTGTACTACGTTATTATTGTAATATTATGTGCTTTGTACTGTAATGTTTTCTCACTGGTGAATGAGACATGAGGTGACAGCATTGCATTCAACCTTTCATCAAAGCTTTCTCTCATTTTGTCGCTGGTTAGCGTCTGGTCTGCCTGTGCGCATTCTTGTATTTGGAGGCGGTGTGGTTTTGGAGAGTGATTATGCAAGGAGGGTGGGATCTTGCTTTCTAATCTAGCTCTCTGAAATCAACTACCCCACATTTAAATTGCATTCAGTTCTATAAGAAACAGATGAATGTGAGTCAGGCAATGTTTTATTGTGCTGATTATTGTATGCATCACAGCATTTCGGAAATGAAATGTCCGGTGAGTGACATTAAAAGGTTAATGCTCCACTGCATTTGAAAATAGCATACCACCTACACTAAACCTAAAGGATAATGATAACAAAAGAAAATTGGGGTGTCCCCGACTAAGGATTTTCATGGTCGAATCGGAATTTTCGAATCTCGCCAATAGTCAACTGATAGTCGAATCATATTTTTGGGTGTGGGGGGATACATTACCAAGAGTCAAGTAAGACATTCGACAGCCATAATCACTGACGTTAACACACAGGGAAAATGTGTTACAGACGCCTAGCAGCTACAAAAAAAAAAAAAAAAAAAAATTATGTTTTGATTAGAAGATAGCATTAAACGTCAGCGAAACCCTAAGAATTCACAACATGTTTTACAATAGTGCTCTCATTATAACGTTATATACAGTGGGTACGGAAAGTATTCAGACCCCCTTAAATTTTTCACTCTTTGTTATATTGCAGCCATTTGCTAAAATCATTTAAGTTCTTTTTTTTTTTCCTCATTAATGTACACACAGCACCCCATATTGACAGAAAAACACAGAATTGTTGACATTTTTGCAGATTTATTAAAAAAGAAAAACTGAAATATCACATGGTCCTAAGTATTCAGACCCTTTGCTGTGACACTCATATATTTAACTCAGATGCTGTCCATTTCTTCTGATCATCCTTGAGATGGTTCTACACCTTCATTTGATTCCAGCTGTGTTTGATTATACTGGTTGGACTTGATTAGGAAAGCCACACACCTGTCTATATAAGACCTGAGAATCATGAGGTCAAAGGAACTGCCTGAAGAGCTCAGAGACAGAATTGTGGCAAGGCACAGATCTGGCCAAGGTTACAAAAAAAATTCTGCTGCACTTAAGGTTCCTAAGAGCACAGTGGCATCCATAATCCTTAAATGGAAGACGTTTGGGATGACCAGAACCGTTCCTAGAGCTGGCCGTCCGGCCAAACTGAGCTATCGGGGGAGAAGTGCCTTGGTGAGAGAGATAAAGAAGAACTCAAAGATCACTGTGGCTGAGCTCCAGAGATGCAGTCGGGAGATGGGAGAAAGTTGTAGAAAGTCAACCATCACTGCAGCCCTCCACCAGTCGGGGCTTTATGGCAGAGTGGCCCGACGGAAGCCTCTCCTCAGTGCAAGACACAAGAAAGCCCGCATGAAGGACTCCAAGATGGTGAGAAATAAGATTCTCTGGTCTGATGAGACCAAGATAGAACTTTTTGGTCTTAATTCTAAGTGGTATGTGTGGAGAAAATCAGGCACTGCTCATCACCTGTCCAATACAGTCCCAACAGTGAAGCATGGTGGTGGCAGCATCATGCTGTGGGGGTGTTTTTTCAGCTGCAGGGACAGGACGACTGGTTGCAATCGAGGGAAAGATGAATGCGGCCAAGAACAGGGATATCCTGGACGAAAAACTTCTCCAGAGTGCTCAGGACCTCAGACTGGGCCGAAGGTTTACCTTCCAACAAGACAATGACCCTAAGCACACAGCTAAAATAATGAAGGAGTGGCTTCACAACAACTCCGTGACTGTTCTTGAATGGCCCAGCCAGAGCCCTGACTTAAACCCAATTGAGCATCTCTAGAGAGACCTAAAAATGGCTGTCCACCAGCATTTACCATCCAACCTGACAGAACTGGAGAGGATCTACAAGGAGGAATGGCAGAGGATCCCCAAATCCAGGTGTGAAAAACTTGTTGCATCTTTCCCATAAAGGCTCATGGCTGTATTAGATCAAAAGGGTGCTTCTACTAAATACTGAGCAAAGAGTCTGAATACTTAGGACCATGTGATATTTCAGTTTTTCTTTTTTAATAAATCTGCAAAAATGTCAACAATTCTGTGTTTTTCTGTCAATATGGGGTGCTATGTGTACATTAATGAGGGAAAAAAATGAACTTAAATGATTTTAACAAATGGCTGCAATATAACAAAGAGTGAAAAATTTAAGGGGGTCTGAATACTTTCCGTACCCACTGTATATGACAGAAGTTCTATGTGAAATCAGACATTGAGCACCCCCATATATCCAAAATGACATGATCATAACACCTCTACGAATATTCGACTGTGAGTTGGTAGTCGAATCAGGCTCCTCCTACTGAAGCATCAAATCTTCGACTATTCAGGGTCACCCCTAAAAGCAAACATGAGATGAAAAGACATTTGCTGAAATAATTATGCCATTTTATCTTGCTTATACAAGTATTTCATCTTGACTTGTGTTTCATGGGACATGTGCTTCCCATCACAAGAGCAATGCTGTACCGGGTGCACTAACGAGTAAGTTTACTACATCAGAAAAGCCTTACATGTGGTGCTGGTTATGTGAAGCCAACATCAAAATGTATTCGTTACAAATCATGCACTATGGTAAAAATGTTTTAAAAAAATGTTTCATAACACAGTATTGTGCAATGAATAATAGATATATATATATATATATATATATATATATATAGAGCGAGAGAGAAAGAGAGAAAAGAGAGAGAAAAAGAGAGAGAGAGAGCCTAAGTTTGCTGACTGATGAGATTTTATGGCTATTGCATTCCATTTTTTCCTTCGTCTCTAAAACTTATCTGACTCAAAGCAAAACTGATATAAAGAGAAAATTGAGCTAGGAGATGATACACAGATTGACTATCTAAATTGAAATGGAAAGTTGAGGTTGCCTGAATAAATGTGTAAATGTGTAAGAAGTGATTTTAAGGTAGTGAAGAATCCTAACTTATTGGTAAAATTAACTAATCTGGTTTTATTCAGTCTTGCAGAACTGGACATGATCTGTATTCTAGGCTGGCACCTTAGATTTAATCAGAAAGTAAATCAAATCATATCCCAAAATACTCCAAAATATAAAATCTAAAATCTAAAAAAAAAAAAATAATAATAATTAAATAAATAAAAAAAAAAAAATAAAAAATACTTGCAGAAAAGAGTCAGAGATGGGAAATCTTCCAAATATAATCTCAGGAATTAGAAATAAATATCAGTGGCAGTGCTACTTATTAGATTACAATGAGAGCAAACTTAAAAGGCTTAACAGGCACATGACTAAAACACGTATGAAAAAATAAATAAATAAATAAAATAAATATTATATATATATATATATATATATATATATATATATATATATATATATATATATGTGACAAAATATTTATACAAAATAATTAAATAAATAAAATGGTTTTTTTTTTTTTTTAAATGAAGAAATAAGCCACTCATGCCTGTGCTTTTTAGCAATTTTACCATCATTTAGGGATGATTATGACAACACTCTGCCTCACGTGGCTTGCTCCTTTTATAGTATTGCAGTTTCTCGCATTTAAGACTGCAGTGTTAGAAAAAATATTAATAATAATAATAAAACATAACAATATTAATCATCATCGCCATCATCACAATGAACAGTTTTTCTGCTAAATCTATTTTTAAACAGCTTCAAACATCTGCTCATACAGATAGATTAAAAAAAAAAAAAAAGATTTAATTTCATGCAATATCAAAACATAGCAATGTGAGCAAATACAGCAAATCTTAAATGGTTACATTTATTTCAATAGTTACATATGCAATCTTCCATGAAGTACTGCAGTTCATCAGTCCGACTGTAGGCTGTTTATGGTTTCTAAGCAACTTGCCAAAATTATAATTCAATACGAGGTCACAAATGTATTATAGGATAAAGCTACTACAGCTTCAAACATGACACGTATATATGCATTTTATATTACTTTTTTTTATCATTTTATTATGTTTTTATCATAATAAAATGTACTATATATATATTTTATTCTTTTTTATCTTTGTGGTTCTTAATAAGAGGAAAATAAAAACTCTTGCATGCATTCTAATTAGCGAATATAAAGAAATTGGAGTTCTTTTTATCTATCTTCTGTCAGATACTGTAGGGTGATGTCAAGATAGTGAAGTTTATTCCTGTCAATGTATGTGGTTGTTAAAGTTTAGCTTTTTAAATTAAATCAAAGCTACTCACTGCAAACAAACTGGCAGTCGGATCTCACTGGCGAAGTGAATGGGATTTTGATTTCGCTGAAGGCCACAGCAGCAATGCAGAGTAGTGCAATGATTTGGAATTGCAATGCAAACTCTACAGTTTCCATGAATAAGCAGTTCTACTCACTGAAGCACTGCTTCACTGGCATCTGTATCCATCTAAAAGCCAATTCAGCTTCAAATGTACTATATGGCTTTCAGTCGTTGTGTGTTATCTTTGCTGAACCAGACCCACTCTCTGCTTTCCAACAATTTCCCTGTCAAATGCAAACGTCTTGATGGTTTAGACATACCCAGGTGTGAGCTTTACACTCAATTAACCTCCAATGATAGGAACGCTTTTCTTATAGAGAATTGTATTTATTCTGTGTTTAACCATAGTGGATAGGTCAAACAAACACAATAATCACAGAGTAATAACCATGCTGAATGGTGCAGTTGTCTTGAAAATGACTGTAAGTCATTCTGGTTTTATTACAGGCGTGAAGACAATCAAGGCCCAGTTGCTGGATTTAGATCAAAGATTCTTTTGTTTCAACCCCTAGATTGCTTGAAAATGGACAATTTCAATGACAGTTCCTTGCACTTTGGTTGAAATGCAATTTGAAGAAATTGTAAAATTATGAAGTAACATGGTTAAAAACTATGCAAGATCAGTCCAGAATGTGACTGAAACATTTCCTCCTTTGAAAGTGATCACATTAGCTTAATTGAATGGAATGGTTACTAATGTTTCGATAACATATTCTCTATAATAAATGCAGGTGTTTTTGCCATAAATTGTAAAATAATATTCTGTATTTTCAAAATAACAGCATGGTGTTGTGTTTTACTGTTTGTACTGGTCTCAACAGTTTATTGCAGAATTTATATAAGCTCACAGAAAAAAAAGGCATATTGGGATGAAAAACACTGAAAATCCTCAGAGACCAAGCTGGGATAGTACTAAAGGTTAAATAACTGACTTGTAAATCAAAAGGTAACAGGTTCAAATAACATGTGGGTTGTTACTGACACAGATGTATCATCAAATAATGTATTAAGTAGATTTCCCATAATTACACAATAAAATACTGTAAGTATCAATAAAGTGTATATATATATATATATATATATATATATATATATATATATATAAACAGAGTAACAGATTACCCTGCATCACAGGATCCCTAAATGATAGTAACAGTGCCAATGCCATGGGTTTGATTTCCAAGGTACAAACATTTTGATAAATGGCTGCCAGATGCATAAATGTTAATGGAGGTTTGTCTCTATTTAATGGTGTTTCTTTAGTACTACTTGTTTAAGTCACCGTTATGGTGATCAGTGTTTGCTTAGGATCTTGCATCTGATATATTCATGCTTAAATATCTCTTCTAACCATGTCATTAGTATAACAACTGTCATAGTGTCAGTTGTTTTGACACTATGGCAAGATGGAAATAAAGTTAGTTAACTGACTGAAGTCCATTCCTTTTAGTTGAAGTTCATTGCATCAAACATTTGTCTGTTAACTTTAATTATGAACGAACATGAACAAACTATGACAAAACATAAATAAATAAATAAATATATGTATATTGCTATTTTTTGATATATCAAAAAATGACTTATTTCTTCATTAAAAAAAAAAAAAAAAACTTTATTTTGTATAAATATTTTGTCACACACACACACGCACACACACACACACACACACACATTATATATATATATATAAAATATTTATTTTATTTTAATTTTTTTATTTATTTATTTTTTCATACGTATTTTAGTCATGTGCCTGTTAAGCCTTTTAAGTTTGCTCTCATTGTAATCTAATAAGTAGTACTGCCACTGATATTTACTGTATTTCTAATTCCTGAGATTATATTTGGAAGATTTCCCATCTCTGACTCTTTTCTGCTGGTATTTTTTTTTTTTTTTTTTTTGTTATTATTATTATTATTATTATTATTATTATTATTTTAGATTTTAGAGTATTTTGGAGTATTTTGGGATATGATTTGATTTACTTTCTGATTAAATCTAAGGTGCCAGCCTAGAATACAGATCATGTCCAGTTCTGCAAGACTGAATAAGACCAGATTAGTTCATTTTACCAATAAATTAGGATGCTTCACTACCTTAAAATCACTTCTTACACATTTACACATTTATTCAGGAAACCTCAACTTTCCATTTCAATTATATACATATGTCAATCGGTTAAAAAAATTAATTGAGTTAATCACAGTGACTAATCACTGTGATTAATCACGATTAATCGCAAATTTAAAATACTAGGATTTACCTGTAAATGTGTTCAAATAAAGAAATGCATGACAGACTAGTTTAAGCACATTGGGACGCAAGCAATGATAGATTACCTTCCACACTGCGATGACGGCAAGAAATTCAAACCTTATCAAACGATTAATTTGCGTAAAAAAAAATATTAACGCTTTAACATTTTTAGATTAATCGCATGTGTTAACATGTTAATATTGACAGCCCTAATATATTATATTATATTATATTATATTATATATATGAGGTACGAGGCTTTCGGTTGCATCTAAATGCAATTCAGATGCAATTTCTATGTTTTCTCTGCATTGCACAGATGAGTTGTGTCAATACTGACTCCATTTGCTTGGTAACAGCCCAAATGTCCAATTGACTGATTAAATGTAAAGAAAAGAAGAAGAAGAAAAAGAAAGGCTCAAAAGGTAATGGACACTTTTAGAAAAAAAAAAAAAATAAAAAAAAAAATAAAAATGCTTTATAAAGGTAAAAAGTGCCCAAGAAAGGTAAAAATAAATTTAAACTTATTGGAAAAGATTAATCTGCTACATGACAATAGGCAACATCAGCTGGAATACTTCAAACCGGAGCAGTTTTTGTTTTATATGCTGCTAAGAAGACACCCCAGAAGATGGGTCAAGTATAGCTCCATCATTGTTCAAAGTAAAAAAAAAAAAAAAAGTCAAGGAAATTTCTCTGGCATTTCTTTCTTTTTGCTGTATCGAAAACATACCGAACCGTGACACCACTGTATCGTATCAAACCGAACCATGAATTTTGTGAACCGTTACACCCCTAATATATATATATATATATATATATATATATATATACACTGCTCACTCATCATCATCATCATCATTTATTATCGTAAAGTGTAACAACTAATTCAGCATTTCAAATGCTGACTGCAACACAACACTTATTTAATTATAAGCAGTATCTAGACATGCACAGACATGTTCAACATACAAAAGACAACAATTGTGACATTCCACAAAATTTACAGATAAATATTAAATTGTGAAAATTGCAAAACAGACTGTTAAAAGTGATCAGATTTCAATAATTCAATGAATCACTCAACTTGTTTTGTTCTTGAAAGAATCAGTGTTTTTGAACAATTCAGTTGAGTGAATCATTAAATGACTAACTATAACGACTTACTTGTCTTGTTACTTGTCATCACCTTCAGGTTTGTTGATGTAGCATCCTGAAATAGTGTAAAATCCCCACCATTAGCACAGAGACTGACAGACTGACTGGAACAAACACAGACAAGAAGGGTGAATCAAATGGCCAAATGCTTCAATGCTGCTGGACTGTTATATCATACTAAAACTAAAACACTAAACATTTGAACTATGGGCAACAATGTTTTTAAGGTGGGGCTTAGTGAAGGGTCAATTTGCAATTCAAATAACATTTATGCTTTTTACAGTAACAGTGATGATTGGTGACTTTGCATTGCAAGTTAACCAGATGCTGCACACTGGTGGTGGTTGAGGAGAGACCCCCCACATGATTGTAAAGCGGTTTGGGTGTACGACAATACACAATAAAAAGTGCTATATAAATGCATCATTCATTCATTCATTCATTCATTCATTCATTCATTTATTTATTTATTTATTTATGTTAACAACTGTTTATTAAATTTTCTTCTGGGAATAGTAGTATAAAACAAAAAGCAGCTGTGCAAATTTAGAACCCACCCCACTCCAACCCATCCTACCCCCTGGTAGACTTTAAAAAAATAAAAAAATAAATAAATAAAACAAACAAAAAAAATTAAATAAAATAAATAATAAAAAATAATTAATTAATATTCATTAGTGCTTGGCGGTATACTGGTTCATACCGAATACCGGTGTTTATTTTTGTTATGATATGATTTTTTAATATACCGCAATACATGTCGCTTAACCCTTAAATGCATACCTCGGGTCTTTAGCGACCCTGTACATCATTCTCTACCCTCTCCCGCCTTCATTTTTTTAAAGTTAGCCATCAACTTTCTTAGTATTCCTCAATCTATTCATTATAAACAATATAAGAAGAAAAAAATAGTAAAATATAAAAGAATGCCTGTTTTGTATAGGGTCGCTAGAGACCTGAGGTATGTAAATGAGTAAGTATTCTTTTTTTTAGGGCTGTCAAAATTAATGCGTTCATAACACGTTAACACAAATTCATTTTAACGGTGCTAATTTTATTAACGCGCGATTAAAGCAGCGGGCATTTTCTGTTTGAGCCGTGGCCTAACCCGTAGTTGGAGAAATGGATGGAGATGCTGTCAGTGTTGCCAACTTAACAACTTAGCGACCGATCTTTAGTTTTTGCCCAAACCTTATTTAGTTTCTGAGACTAGCCGGTGCTGTACAACGCACAAGCGAGAGGTCTCTTTTTCCCGCTGTGCACACACCTCTCCCTCTCTCTCTCACTCTCTGCGTCTGCTCTGTTCAGCATGTAACTTTTTCTGTGTTCAGAATTTGCAAAATGCCTATAATGAGCGAGCACATTATGAATTAATCTTCCAAACTGCGTTTTTGTCTTATCCCGAATCACTAGGGTACACTGTTAATAAGTGCTTATATTCTGACTATTGTAGCCTGGTCAGGTTGTCACCGCTGTGGAGTAAAACATACTTGCGTGAATTGCCATAGACATAAACTTAGAGAAGTAGCTCCGGTTAGAATGTTCTTCCGCAGGATGTGTGCAGTTCTGTTTATTAACAGCTAGAGCGCCAAAAGTTACATAGTGCTGCTTTAAAACCGATATTATGTTGCTTCTCTAATTTTACATGCAAGTATAGCCGAAATCACAGGACAGCTGTTGTCTTTATCTTATGTTTAGGCTATTTGATTTTTATCAGATGACGGCTCGATTACAAATCAGAATTTTTGTGCAGATTAACATCTTGGAAGGTAGAGCTGGTTATGTAGTCTTAATGGGTCGCGTTTTAGTCACTATTTCATATTCATCCCGTTGTCTGACAACAGAAAATATATCTATGAAAAAATATATATATCAATGAAAACAGTTTTATTGAGAATTTAGCTGCATCAAAATACAGTATGTGGGCACAGAGAGGCAAACAAATGTAATAATAAATAATAAATGTACATTTAGCATGTTCAGAAGAAGTGACCTGCCCTGTAGTGTGAAAATGTAAACAGGCTTGTCTAAGTCAATTGCTCAGTGCAAATAAAGAGAAGTAATGGGAACCTGGTATTTCTATGTTCTTTTTTAATGTGTGTAATAGACATGAACAAGTTCTTCGAAAAAACATCTATGACCTTTGAAACATGTCCAGTCTTCATGCTCTAGATTAACTATGGTTTCACTAATAATAATCATATATTGCATAAAGCATCCATATTTGTCCATGCCCATGTCAATTAGAGTATTAAAAACTTGAAAAGTATTAATTTAAGGTACATTTAGAACAGATAAAAAAGTGTGATTAAATTGTGATTAATCGCGCGTTAACTCATGACAGTCATGCGATTAATCACAATTAAATATTTTAATCGATTGACAGCCCTGTTTTTTTCTGCCCAACTATATTTACATATCTGATGACTCAATACGTGCAATGCATATTTTTTCCTCAAGATGGCACTGTTTGATACACAATGATGACGTGACGTTTCACTCATAATTATAGCAGGCATAAAACAAACGAATATCATCAGCAAAAAAATTTAACTGGTTTGAATGGCTTTACTGCAGAGCAATTACTATATGCAATGAAATATAAAAGTCTCTGCCATTTGATGCTGGATGTAGTGAATAAGTGATCACTGGCAAGTAATCAAAATATTGAATATCAAGTCATTGAAAACAATCGTTTTGAGAATATGGTTGAGTTTGCGAATACGAGCCAGATTCTGAATGTATGTAGAAGTGCGCTCTGACGATGACAGCGATGGTAAAATCATCTGCTCAGATTGAACCCTTTTAAAGTCGGCATGAAACGGAAGTTGCGACTGTCTTTTTTTTTTCTACTGTGACGTATATCCGAGTGAAACGGCATCTGAAATGAGAGGGCGGGACTTGATTTCGTCCTTCGAGAATTGATTGGATCATTGGAAGTTGGGGCGTTACTAACAAAATGGAGGCAGATCTGAAATGCCAGTTTGCAGCTAGTGGTGGGGGAATTTCTCGCCACTGGATTCACCGCCGACACCCAAGCATGAATAAATGAGTTATTTATTAGGGATGACGACCACGATCAACAGCACAAAACATGCCTAAACAGCGAGAGAGAGAGAGAGAGAGAGAGAGAGAGAGAGAGAGAGAGAGAGAATGAGATTGCCTGAATGACTGAACGTGTCCTCCATCAGGTTAAGTCATATTCATGAAACAAATTAGTTTGCGATGTCCTAAGAGTAATGTTCTCGTAATATCCTAATATCTTTTCAGTGTTTAAGGGTAACGTACACCCTTATGTCTGGTGTCAGTGCTATAAAGTGAAGCATCAGCTTCAGCTCTTCCCCTGTCATTTATCCCAGCGTTTACCCCTTACGTCACTACCTCCGCCCTTGCGCCATCACTTGTGACCAGAAGACTAGAGGAGTTATTTTGAGGGGGAGGGGAGGTTAACATTTTTGATTAAAGATTACGAGGGCACATGAATTTTAAAAAAATAATGAAGTGCACGGATTAATTATTTATAATAAAAACTACAGTATTCCATCAAAAAATAATATTCAATTTTGATTTCATGCTGAATTTAAGTTTCAAAAGGTAACAAAATATGCTTCATTTTATTCTTCTGTAATTCTTTCTTTAAAAAATCAAGATAATTTTTTGCTATTGCAGCAGTTAGAGATCCATCCGTGCTGGATATATAGGTCCGGGTCGCTAAAGACCCTAATATGTAAGAATGATTGGCGAAAAATTCATGCATTTAAGGGTTAAACAACGTTCAGAACGCAGCACGGCGCGACACTGTAGTGAGCGCATAGCTGTATGTGTTACAAAGTGTGATGGTGAAGATTACAACCCTCTAAAATGCAAGTAAATCACTCGCATATGCGACTAAATGATGTCTAATATTAGCGACTGGCTAATAAATTCTCACATTTTACTCGCCAGTGTTTGAGTTAGAGGCTAAGTATAAATATTCAGTCGCCTAACACACTTGACTGAGCACTTCAGAGTTTCACTGAAGTCTCTCCGTCAAGCGATCTGTGATATTCTTCAGTTCATCTAAATGGATGCGCAGCGCACCTGTATTTGGCGTACGGTAAACTCTAGTGTGTGAAGGTGCACTCCTCGCCATCTCTTTGTCTCAAACAGGCAAAGAGAAAGAAAAAGAGAGAGAGAGCGAGTCTTACATACCATGCAGAATTGATGCGCTACATGTAAACGATATTCTTTGTTGCAGCTTTTAAGAACTGCCAGGTCCTCTGGCAGTGGGCGGAACTAACGCACGAACGGCAATCTCATTGGCTGGCGCTCACCTAATATCGTCCCTGTTTTGATTTCAGCAAATCAATTCGAGCGAACGCAGGCAACGGGATTAATATTCATGAACCCAGCAGCTCATTAACCCTTACTGTGTTTTATATTGTTATTAGCAGTAGAATTCGTTGCAGTGTTATCTTATCAGTATTTTTTTTTCCTTTTTCTTTTTTAATAGAAAAACTAAACGACAAACAATATCTTTAGTTAAAATGACAAATTTAAGTCAATCTACTGCATTAGGCCTATTTCCACTCTCAATCAGTAGAAAAAGTGGTTAACACCCGGTCATGCAAGAAAAAAAAAAAAAAAAAATACCGCCATATACCGTGAAACTGGTGTAATTTTGAAAAATACAGTGATATAAATTTTGGTCACATTGCCTAGTACTAATATTAATAGATAAATAAATGACAATAAAATTATTTTTACAAAGATTTTAGAAAAGATAACACAACATTTAAAAGCTGAATGCCATAAATTTACAGTTTTCACATTTCACATTCTCATGTACACGAGAAGTTGAGAGTTCCATCGAGATGATGTTCAACAAATACACAGTCCAGGTTCGTCTGTCCATTGAGTGAGGAGGATTCCAACAGTTGACTAGCATTTTTTTTTTTTTGCTGCTGCTGTGAGAGCAGCTAACAGTAAACATCTTTGCTGGACGGACAAGGTGAAGTCCCAAAAGTCATTCATGAAAAAATGGCGCGGAGTCAAACATATCTCAGTACCCAACAAATATGATAGGTCCAAAAAGTGTGAGAGAGAGGGGCACTACAGTACTACAGTATAGGGATGTGCCCGAAGCCGAATACCTTATTCGGAAAGGCACGGATAATGGCTTCAAATCAAATAACGAATTTATCCGAATAACAGAAAAAAAATATTCGGCAGACACAATCACGTTTGCTGGAACAGCACTACATTAGTGAGGTCTGCAGTTGTTAAGATTTGTGCAATAATAATGGCTAGTACTGCTTTGATAGCGTTTGACACAGTTTCATACAGATAATATCATGGTGATCATTGCGTTTGTCTAACGAATGTGGTCTCCTCAGCAATAAACTATCCGCGCGCTCCTTTTTTGATTGCTGCCTGTCAGTGCCGGTGTTCTGACGATTTGTGCTACCCGCTCAGATTGTGCTACCTCCCATTAAAAAGATAGGTAGCACATATCGATAGCGAAAAATGCTACCTATCAGATTGTGCTACCAGCATCTTATTCATGTGGTTTGAGGCTTTTTTTAATGTCCATACCTACCCCTACCCTAAACCTACCAGTCCACACCTACCCTTACCCCAAACTTACCCTTAAAAGAATGCAAATATATTATTGGTAGCACAATCTGATAGGTAGGATGTTTCGTCGATACACCGGCGAAGCAGTGTTGCCAGATATTGCTACAAAAAACAAACTCATCCAATCCACTGAAAAATGCATCAAAATAAGTTTAAATCTTGTATTTTGCAAATAGGATACAGAATCTCTAACCTCAACCTTCATCTTCCCAGTTTATTAATGCCCTAATTACTTTATTAACTCTGTTACATTAAGTAGTAAAACAAGTCCAGCGACGCTTATAATAAGAACGGAGTGGAGGCTGCACTTACACGAAGCTCCTTGATTCGCAGCTGCTGCGAGTCAGCCACATGAATTTATTCAGCGACATGATTTTAAATAATTTTTCATATGTTTTCAAATTTTATTTTTGAACATGAAACATTTACGGAGATGTCTGGACCTCATAGCTGGCA
Source organism: Spinibarbus caldwelli (assembly GCA_039654775.1). NCBI lineage: Eukaryota > Metazoa > Chordata > Actinopteri > Cypriniformes > Cyprinidae > Spinibarbus > Spinibarbus caldwelli. Next base: position 9,401,770 of record CM077222.1, on the reverse strand, counting down.
ATGGGCCTGGATGTGTAAAGTGAATGAATGTAAACTAGCCTATGAATGAAATGAACGCAAATCAATAGCCGTGTTGGGGTCTATGCACGTCTCTCAGAAATCAGAGCTTTGTCTGGAGTTATATCAACTAACTCCACAAAAATATCCTAAAAATGGTCCTAACTTCAATCCATTTCGAAATCCAACTGTAAAAACAAATTACATTAGCCCTTTTCGTGAATGGCGTTACATTAAATTATACAAGACGAAGAAAAGCGATGTTTGATCAAGGCTTTTGGAGGGCCCAAATAATTTGTTGCGCTCTGTTGATAAAAAAAAAAAAAAAAAAAAAAAAAAAACTCGTAAATGATCACAGACTCCCATAACACATGATCTAGGATACTTAAAGTTCAAGCAAGTTTTATTGTGATTCTGCTATGAGTAGACTACTGAACACTTTCGTTCCATTTCTATTTTTTTTTTTTCTACTAGTGCTCTTATTTAAGATTGTGGATGCTTGTCTCTTGTCAAATTTGTACACAAAGTTTTACTGGAAAATAAGATGAATAAAGTTATTTTTCTTTTCTGAGAAAGTTTTAAAAAGAAGATATATACAAATTTATGTTTAATAAAAAATAATTATTTCTTTAGTTATACAAGGCATATTTGTTAAATGAAAACTACGAATCTTACAGATTTGCATTTAAAATGGTATTTTGTAATTTGACGAACTTCCGGTTTAAGCCACGCCCACTTCCGAATCTATCCGATTACAGATACAAATAATTTTGAGATTGTTACAGATACAGATACAAATAATGGCTCCGCTGCACACTCCTACTACAGTAACACGTGTTCAATACAGTTTTGCATGTGCATGAGCCTGTTTACAGACCTGTTGTCCTACAAAGATATAATTTATTGACATGCTTTTTTCTCCAAATTAACTTAATAACATAGTCCAGTGGTTGAAATTACTTCCATTTGTGACCAGACATGGTTCCATATTACAGAATGGTAGCATTTTAATACAGTGATAAAGGCTATGTCGATTAGCATTGCATTATAAATATACTTATATACTTATACTCCTTATTAAAAAAATACCCAATATTGTTTGAAGAACACAAATAAGCCATATATTTTGTGCAATCGTATGTATTTTGTCTTCAAGTTTCATCAGTTAAAATATCCTTTGTGTGCTTTATTCAGCAATAACTGGATACCTTTGTCCATATTAGGGATTTCATGGAGCGTCGTCAGTAGTTTTACTTCTGCTATGGATATGTGGAGTTTCTGTGCAAGGGCGCCCTCGGGCTTCCAGTATGAATTAAACAGTCATTACATTACGTGTGTCCTCAGTAATGCTCACAACACCCTATTGTGGGTAAAAATTGGAAATATAATTGTTTTCTCTAAAGAAACAGGATTCCCTGTATTATCGTCATTGATATCGTTATTGCAATAAATACCAGAAATATCGTGATATATTTTTAAGCCCATATCACCCAACCCTATTTTCTATAATAGTCCTTTTGTTATATTATCTGTCTAGTTACCCTGGAGATGATGGCAATCTCCCTTTCTTTCACAGTGAACCTATTCTTCTTTTAAATGACTTTTCAGACATTTTCAGAAGAAAAGAGGTTAGATTCAGCCCCTTTGATGATGAGAAACTCCAAAAAATTTGTCATTTTAATGTTCCTCTCACTTATTACGTACAATTATGCACCATACATTTTACTTTATTTGCACGAAGCCCTTTCTTTCTGTTAATAAAATCAAATCTAGCTTGTTGAAGTCAGGGAAAATAAGCCAATTGGTATCACGGTTCACAAAGGATGAGACATAATAGGTTCAATTTAAAAAGGGCATCATATAACAAGCATTAATTGCGGTGCCTTTATTAACAACGCCCAGGGCAGACAACTTAAAAGCCGTTCGCCGTCCATTTATATAACGATCAAATATGATGGGTTATTCATGAGGGCGAATGGAAATGAACATTATCTGACCAGGATGTTATTTACTAGTTTTCTTTTAGAAGCCTTGAAGGCTAAATAAAATATCTGTATATACAGGACAGATTATAGAATAAGTATGTGGTTAGCTCTCATGAAATGCTTTCAAAAAGATGTCCTGTGGTGTGACAAGCATCTTTATAAGTCTTATATAATATTTTTACATGCTCATACATGCATACATATATATAAAACCTAAAATATTGTTTTTGTTGAAAAAGAAAGATAAATATATAAATAAATAAGTCATGTAATTTTTCAACTGTATACACAAATACTGTATTTCCCTAGTAAGCTCATATATGCTCCAAAGTTTTTCATTGTTTTATATAGTCGTCCATATGCTCTGCCTTCGTTAATCTAATCAGTCTTCTACAGAATGTATTTCGATCACATAGTGCTATGATTAAATGGCTACACCACTGAGAATTTTCCCAACCTGTTATTTTCAATATGAATATAAACTGTTGGACATATGCTTCTGGTTTATTGCCTCCAGATGGCTTGAGATTGTACATCACCGGTGTCCCCATCCAACCATCGTCTGTTTCGCTTAGTGTAGGAAGAGGAAAGCAGTTACGGTCGTGTCTCAAATGGATAGCTTGTCCCTAAATACCGTGAGTTCATGTATAATTGATTGGTGAAGAGCAATTTAAATGGTCCCAAATTCAGAATGGATTCAACCTGTCGATTTTTATCTCATAATCATTCACAAACATAAACTTCTTTCTGCAGGGCAAATTAAGAGAGGAGCTGACCATGCATGAATAATTCCATGTAGAATTTAATGGTAAAAAAATAAACTGAATGCCAGAGATCTGAGGCCATATAAAATATAAAATATAATGGCAGCTTGTATAAAGACATTGTAGGGAAAAAAAAATAAAATAAAAAACTTTAACGCAACATTTTTCTATAACTGAATTGATTGGCTTTTTAGATTTAAAGTCAAAGCAAATTATTAATATCCTTCCAAAGCAGTTTTATAGAGAATATACAGTGAGCAAGCTGAAGGTAAAAACTATGTAGACAGACAGACACTAAAGCTATCCTTGTACATCACAAAGAAGGAGAGATGAAAACTGATAGAACAGGGATGTCAATAGAATAAAATGACCAAGACTTGTGGCATGATTTCCAACCTGTTTTCATAAAACTGAATGAATTTGGTAAATTTGGTAATTATGTATCTGTATTACAATTTGTTAGCCATACCTCAAAGATATACCTTACTGTCTTACCTTATTGTTTTAAATACATATATTCCAGTTCAAATTCTGAAGAAACATTGACTGGAATGTCAGGAAGGGGAATATATATGCAAATGTATTTCCTTCTTTTTACATACAGCACCAAGTAAGTAAGTAAGTAAATATTGACACCCAATCAAAATGTGATTATCCACATACATGTAATAGTGATGAATGTCTATCAGAAAACTCCATAGTCTATTAATTCTGCAATTCTAATAAAATAAAAGTTGATTAAATACAACAAATCCTATAAATCAAATACAAATGTCTACAGGTTGCATTTCAACTGACTGATTATTCTCCCATTTTTAATTCTACTTGCTTATATTTGAAATTCTAATTATTCTTCTGCAATGAGTTTTCAACCTTGATACCCACTTAGAAATTGAAGCAAAATATAAGAGGCATCTCACAAATGGTGCATAACCCAGGCCACAATTTACACAAGACACCCATTGTTGCTTTCATGTCCACATCTGTCTCATTCAACCATCTATAACTCTTTCTCGGCTCAATCTTGTACTCATTGATCGCCGACTGCCGTCTCAGCAGTCTATAGACACTGAAGACACCTTCACTAATCATTGGCCACAAGGATCCATAAGGTCTAATTGTTGCTTTCCTGATGCACTCTCGTTTTAGATAGATGCCTAGTAACTTTGCTACATCATGAATGTACTTCAGTCCTACCTATAGTCAGTCACATCGGAAATTGGATTGCACAAAGAGATAAAAATCACTCCCCACGTTCAGCTGAGAGCATCGAACACTCTAAACTGAGCTCGGCAAGGGTTTCAGGGTATAAGGCACCTTACACGAGTGCAATGGTCTGCACAAACCTCATAATGACAAATGGAGGACAGAGGGAAGGTGGAAATAAAGCGACTGAACCATAAGGAGGTGACGAGGGTAGAAAGAAACGTGACAGTTGGGGAGAGATCGAACACAGAACTTTAAATTGGCTCAAGGGGAGAAGAAAGTTGGGATGGATTCACTAGAAATCTTCTTTTAAAAAAAAGAGAGATAGTAGGACTGCCATAGATAAGGGCGTCTCGTCACAAGCTTCCTTTTGTTCCGTTTGTTCTTCTTTTGGCAAGATCAAAACAGAGTTTATTTAATGTGTATATATGTGTGGCGTACAAGATGAGAAAACACGGGCGAGGGATTTACAGGAGCCGTTCTGCTGATGTGCTGATAAGAGTATTGTGTGAAGAACTGCTCGAGCATTCAAACAAGCCAAACCACGAAAGATAAGAGCAGAAAACTGGAGGGGGAGACAGAAAGAAAACAAACAAAACAAAACAGGTAAAGACATTTAATACTTGCCACAGAAACAGTGTTGTGATGACAGAAAAAAACACACAATGACCCAATACTATTTTATTTCATTTGAGGTGACTTTATTACCGTAAATAATCAGTGCTGCTTGTATGTTTGAAAACACTATAGCGGGGTTTCTCAAACTGGGGTTCATGAGTTGATTAAAATCAAACATTAAATTTACAAATGCAGCTGCGTGGTAGTTGATGTATAGCTTAGTGTGATTGTCAAATCAAATGCTGTGATTTAATTGTATACCTGCATAGTTTGATTTGCTGCGTGTTTCAGAGTGAAGCATCTGCGTTGCACTGTGTTCATTTACATGGGAGCAGCTCGTTATTCTGTGTTTTCAGCCTCTCACAGCAGCTCAGTTCACAGTAAATGCTGTAAACTCTATCTATGAGTTGCATTTGGTAATGCAATGTGCCCTTGGTTTACTTTATTTACACATTCATATGACTTCCTGCATTTTTATGGGCAGAAAGTTACAGCATCTCCCCAGTATTCTGCCAAAATAAAAGCTAGAGGATTTGTTTGAATGTGAAGGATTTAAGAAATAAATATTGGTATATTTCTGTCGTCATTGTATAATCAGAGTTAAAACCTACTACTATACTACTACTAATCAGTTTGATTAGGTTCCTAACACCAGTGTGAATGAAGGCAGAATAAGTATAAGTGTATTAGTATATTAGTACACCACTGAAAAATTACCCCAAATAAAATCAAAACTGCTATTTATATTTAAGTTTTATTGCTGCATGACTACAGACAGAGCGAAGGGGAATGACCTCACAATCCAAAAGCATGAGTAATACAAAACACACACACACACACACACACACACACAAACCAGTTTTTGAAGTGCTACACGATGTCTTAAGAGGGATGTGTTTTCTTCTTTGTTGAGGTGGTTGAGGATATTTGATTCTATAGACTTGTCCTTCAACAGAAGATGTAAGCAGAAACAGCCATGAACATCCCCTTGCTTTTCATGGGAGATGTTTGCACTGAAAACTTGTTTGATTGTGCAGTCCTCTTTTCTCCTTATAAGCACTGAGAAAATGGAAAACAATTGCATTAGGATGTTGCAGCTCTCAAATCTATATAGGTCGAGTGATTAAATGTATTGATCTGTTTTTAACATCCATTAGAACAAAGACAAAAAATTATAATAAGATGTAGGACCATGGTCACATCAGTCTATTGATGAATGAGTATTTACTATAATTATCACACGGCAGTTGCATGAAAATTGTAGATACATTTATAAGACATTTATAATTTTGCTTCTAACACATCATCCTATCTAACTGACTAAGACTTGTATTTTAATTCATGCAAGACTTGTTTTAATTTTGTATTAAAAAAAAATGAAAAGAAATACCTAGGTCAGACTTAAATGATGACATTTTGAAACTTTTTTTTTTTTCTTATGTGATGCATCAATTTGTTTCTTTCTTTCATATTTCCTTGTGTATAATTGATGCATAATTAAAGTAAACCATTACCAGGCTGATCCCCCTGTTAAGTATAAACACAGTGCAAAATGCATGAATCTAAGTATTATTTTTGACTTGAATAAAGCCTATTATTTTTGATGTTACAATCAAAGGCCGTTTGCATCTGTTGTGGTTTGAATGTGATTCAGCACGTCTGATTTAGGAACAGGAGGAGAAGAAGGACAAGTCAAAGGCAGGCAGGCGTTCAAGTGAAGAAGATTGGTCTTATTAGTCGGGGTCCTGGGGGGTTATTTGGCAGCAACCTCATTAAGGAGTATAACTGTGTGGAGTCTGTCAGTGTTTGTATGCGCCGTCGCTGGTGTGAATGCCACATTCCCTGTGTCATCTGTAATGGCAGCCTGTAGCAGTGGGCCTTAGTCACCAAAGAGTCCCAGCGCCTGCTCCCCGTCTCAGAACGCCACAGCAGCGGAACTTTGTGAAAAACATGTTGTTAGCTTTCTTTTCTCTCTGATTTTTTCTCTTCTGGTCTTAAAGTACACCACTACTGTGCAGCTAGAGCGCCTGCCGGCATGTCAACCCAATACAGATCAGTGAATGTGCACTGCTAACAATCAGTATTTCAGTATTTTCCTGTTTTCCAGAATATATAGATTTCCTTACTTGAGAAGCAAAACTGTGTAAGAATGTATCTTGAATTTATTTATTTACTGTGCCATTTTGCAAATAGTTTTGTCTTTTTGAATGATGGATGTCTTTGACCGTTGCACTTCATCTAACACTATAGTGCCATGTTTTGTTTTCCCTTTTCTAGCTAGGGGTAGACACATAGCTTTTAGATTTGTGGAGTCATTGTGATATTGTTATTAATTTTAAGGAAATATAAAATTAGACCCTTGGGTAAGATGGGCCATCGAGAATTACACAAAATGTGGGATGTTGTTATCAGTGTTCATTTAATTCACGTGATTATTATTGAGTAATAGCTATGTGTGCATTTCAAATAACATATTCTGTAATTAAAACCTAATTGAGTGAAATAATTCAGTTTGAATTCACAGTTTTGACATATTTTCAATTAAATATGGGCAATTAACTATGTAAATATTTATATGCCTGTATTTAAGTAGAATAAAGTTCCCTTTCAGATGAATCTATTTTACTGGGATTCTGCGTTGTATGTCATTGGTTATTCAGTTATTCACCTAAATTGTCAAAGCACAATTTTAAAAAGTTGATTTCATATTTTGCATTAATGTAACTTTAAAAAATCGGAATAAATATCAATAATATAATAAATTATTTATATTAATACCAGTCATTTCATTACTGAGTCATTTCATTACCCCAGTAATGAAATGATTTTAAATTTTGTGCTATGATTAAATTAGCTAATATTTTCATTTATTTCCATTAATAACACACTGGCTGGCTGATGTATCATCATACTTCACATGCTCAACTTATATCTAAATATGTTACAGTTTAAGAAGTAAATGTATTTTCTCCTATCTTTCTCCCATCACCATGTTTTTACAGTACCTACTGGTTTAAATAGTCTGTAGATTTTTTAGATTTTAGTTAGAGACAACACTAAATGGTGCCACAGAAGAAGAAGAAGAAGAAGAAGAAGAAGAAGAAGAAGAAAAAAAAACATATATTGCATTTGTAGATATTTAATTTATTTGCCACTCCGTGCATCAAACAAAACTTAATCTTTTTCAAACATTTGATATCACTGATTAGTAAATCCAGTGATTATTATTATTTTTTTTTCCTTGAAGGTTGTTTTTTTTTTTTTTTTCCTTAATTAATCCAATAAACCTTAGTGGGAATTATGCTTAAGATAAATAAATAAATAAATAAATTTAAAAAAGGAAAAAATTGCAACAAATGCACTACGTGATAGCTTTTCATATTCGGTTTGCTGAAGCTCTGCAATCATTCAAGGTACATACTGAATTAATGCATGACCCCTGGGATTACGAGCAGTTTTTGTCAGTGTTCACAGGCTGACGTTGTCATAATTTGCTCCAAACATATTTTGAACTCACTATTGATTGGAGGCCATGACAGCAAAGGATCATGCATGTATTTCTGTGATTCCATAACAATAATGTAATATTCTTTCTCCTGTCCTTATCATATATTCCCTCTAGCCCTTTTATGCTTCAAATAAAGAACTTTTATGCCCGCCATTAACATGCTTTTATGTGGACGTTAAGAGATAATTGCTACCATCGAAATTCCATTCAAACCGTTTGCGTTGATCGAGAGGGTAGAGCAAACAGGCCAGAGCAAAGCCAACAGTGTTGACTTCCCCATTTATCAAAGGCTCTCATTAACAGAGACAATATCGATCTGCGAGCGCTAACGCCACTGGGAATCTGCATCGGCGACATCTCTGTTCTGCAAAGCAGTCACGCCCTCCCACCTCGCCTTGCCAACCAGCACCCTGCTCTAATTAGATGGAGTGAAAGTCGTCCGCCACGCCACATCTAACACGAGCGAGTGGAGCGATCCGATGAACTCTGGAAGGAAGAGCTCCTGTCTTTAATCAGGAGTCCAAGGCTATTAGCTGCATGTGCTTGTGTCCTTGTGTAAAGGTCACATGTCATGTCCCAGAGCTCTGAGGGACAAAAGGGCATTTGTCTGTTAAGTGTGCTGGAGAAACTGGTAATGATCTGGCTTCAAACTTTTGGCACTATAATGCAAAACCGGTGTGAAGTATTTTATTGTGACCAAGGAATATAGAGTTGCAGTCTGCTTTATAAATGAGATTTAAATCAGATCCAAACTGCTGAAAATTGCTAAATAAAACTAAATAAACTAAAATTTATTTTAATTTACAAAGCAAGTAGAGTTTGGTTGACTTTTTAGGCCAGACCTATTCTGCAGTCTTGGGGCCAGATTTACTAAACAGCGCAAATTAGCGTTAGAGCGCAATTCTATACAAGTGCCGTTGGGAGGGGAAAATTCTGCGGGTGATTTACTAACAATGTGCACATTCAAGAACACAGCCGCAGTCAGATCATATCCATAATGACCAGCGCAATCTACCAATAGCAGTGCAAAATTACCACCTGCTTTAAGACATGTTGTTTTGGGCGTTAAATGATGGCGCAAATACCAGTAATTCGATGAGCACAAACGTTGGTAAATCGTATTGCACGATTCATTTTAATACTCTCTTTCCATAAATTTTGCGTCTGAAATGGAAGTTAGTTAATTTCGGTGTCTTTAGTAAATCCTGACAGTACTATTTTAACACCAAAAGACTGTTAGTAAATCTGACTCTAAATTCTTTATTTATTGAGCCATGATTATATGAATGTAAAACATTCCCTTGGTAAAACACTACAATAGACTCTGCAAACAACAAAACATTATGCATTGAATTGTTTTACACTCTGTATGCCTAAACAGGCCAGATTAGCATGAGAGAGTAATCCCATAAAAGTGCAGATGGGAGTGGAAAGTTCTGTGCTTGTTCTACTGACAATGCACAAATTAAAGGGATAGTTCACCCAAAAATGAAAATTCTATAATTAACTACTCAACCTCATGTCGTTCCAAACCCATAAAACCGTCATTCATCTTCGGAACACAAATTATGATATTTTTTGATGAAATCCGAGAGCTTTTCTGACCCTGCACAGACAGCTCCCCAACTAACACGTTCAAGGTTCAGAAAGTTAGTAAGGACATCATTAAAATAGTCCATGTGACATCAGTGGTTCAGCCGTAATGTTATGATGGAACAAGAATCCATTTTGTGCACCAAAAAAAATAAAATAAAATAAAATAAAGACTTTATTCAACAATGTCTTCTTTTCCATGTCAGAACACTATTTATTTAGTTAACTGCTTGCTTATTTGCATGCATATTAATAGCATATTGGTTGATTATTAATACTTTGGAAAAAAGTGTATGCAAAGTAGCAATTATTGCAATAAACAAACAGAAACATTTATTTAATTATATTATTTTGCATCACATTATACGTTTGACCCACAACCAAAGCTGTAACCAGTTGAGGTCACTGAGGCCCAGACCTTGGTACACTTTTTTTTCTTTTTTTTTCATATTCAGAAATCAAATTTTAAGCACTCTAAATGAAAAATAAGCAGTTTAAAACTCCTCCTTTGTGTCTGCATGTACAATTCAGTTTAGACAGTTTCTAGGGACAACACATAAATTTATTGAGCCAATGGTCATAAAAAATTGTGCCAGTCTTTGAGAGTCTGTCTCAAACTTACACTGCATGAGATTACAGTATCATTCACTGACAATTCAAGTCATTATCTTGTTTCTTGCACCAAATTGTGTCAATCCTTTGCTCTCATTTTGTTCCTAAACAGCAAACTTTACCAGGTTAAAATTTTCCAATCACCCATATCAAACAGGAGTCTTGTTTTGACAGCACTTACTTTTCTGAGCCAAACAAGCAGCGGTCACTAACATGCTGCTGTGACAACACGCTGACTCCAACAACACATGACCTTGAGGTTATTTTTCCATCGAGGCAGTATCCCTCCAGCTGCACATCTGGGGAATTTCAGGAGGGAAAACAAGATGGCTTTAGATTTCTAGAATCTTTAAAAGGTCACACATCCAAACAAATGCTAGCAATGCCAAGTCTTTTCCCCCAAGAAATAGCGATCTGGCAAACAAAGAGTCAGACTGCATGCGGAGAGACATTTTTATGACGGAAAATGTTTTATTATGAGTTTGGCCTTTAATTAAATACTTTGGATTGATTATTTTGCGAAAGTCGAACAGGAAGAAAGCAGAGCAGCGTTTCCTGTAACAGGTTCAGGCTTATAATAACAACCTTTTTAAATGGCTTATATATATACATACACACACACACACACACACACACATACACATTTAAGAGTACTTAGTATGGGAATAACACAGGCCTATTTAAAAATAAATATTTCTGTTGTCTTTGAAGTACGGTTGAACTGCTGTTACTGACAAGCATTTATGATAAATTGAAATATACTTTCACAAGTTGTTGCTTGGTACATTTAAAACATAATATTATTAAAATAATATTTAATAACACTACAGCTATTAATATTACAATTTATAAATTGGGGTCTTTAACAATTGCTTTTTACCTGCATACTTGTACATGTGTAGTCAACACATCAACATAAATGTACTTTAAAGGATAACAACATATTATTAAAGCACAATGTACTTTAAATAAAATAAATAAATAAATAAAATAAATAAATAAATAAAAACTTTACTTCAAAGTGCACTTTATTTAAAGTTTTCACAGAGTTGAATAATGAATGCTGTATCAGATGTGGGTAATCACACTCGCTCAGTCCATCTCTCTCATAATACTCTACTCTACATAATACATTGAGCTTATAAAGTAATACAATAAAATCAATCAAGCAACTCAGCGTTCCTTCATTACTAGTTCTAAAGTGACGTTTTGGAATTAGTAACGGAGGCTTGGGGTCAGCTGTTAAACTGTCAACTTGAGATTTGAATCTGTGGCAGAAGGAAGTAGTTCTGCACAAAAGAGGGTTTTTAAAGACACTCCGTTGTTGTTTCGTATGTATTTACACATTCATGCCATCGAACTGTCGTACAAATGCAATATCACACTCATAGCTGTGAAATATGGCTGTATATCGGCATGCTGTGATTACCTACGGCCGAACCATATCGCACTTTCACGCGTTCACAGTGTGCACAAAAAATCTGTTAGACTCCATAAGCAAATTAGTACCCATTATTTGTGTACAAGTAAATCAGGCTATTATCACATATGCAGCAGATACTGGAAAGGACAGAAATGTCTGTTCCAGATGTGTAAAAAAAAAAAAAAAAAAAAAAAAAAGGACCATCATTAGATTGATATTTTTCCCATTGAAAAAGGGCAACTTTTTTTGTTTGCACTGGCACATTTGAAGCATTCAACCCTTGACTTCTGGTTGACAGAAAATGCTTTATAAGTTCTCTGGGCGTGACATTTAATACTGAGGTTAGCACAATGTAAAGGTGGCCCCAGCAACTTCAAAGAAAGGTTGACTTCAGCCAAGCATCACAACCTGCAAACCAGTCCATTGCCTTCAGGGTTTCCTTTCCTACACTGTGCAAGCATGGCCTTCTGGATTTTAACTCACTCAGCCATTTTTTTTTTTTTTTTTAAATGTGCATTGATTCATTTCTGATGTATTGTTCCGGTGTTTTTGATAGTTTCACCAACACTTTCCACCTGGGATGTGTACTAAGTTTCCTGGAGAATATTTCACATTAGAAATGTTAGTTGGTTGACAGTAGGTTGGTCCTGTTGTTATCTAATCAATCTCTACATGTTTGTCCATACAATCCACTGCAGTTTTCAGCTGTAATGAACACCAGAGGCAGTAAAACACATTTTTGTTTCCTTTTCACACGAATTATGATTACGAAAGGTACAATAATACTAATCCTTGCACAATACTGATCTAAAAAAAACTTTTAGCATAGTGCATGATTTAAAGCTTGTTCCCAAGTATCAAATTTAGGTTATAAAAAAATTGTGGGAACATTGTTTTGAAATGTGTCTAAAATGTTTAAATGTCCGGTTTTCTCATTGTGATTATAATGTTATTTAAATGTTATTTAAATTTCCCAAATTATGAGAATGTATATCAAATATTAATGAATGACCCCAACCAGAACTGCAAGATTTAACCTCAAAATTGTGAGAAAAAAAAAAATAAAATGGCTGAATTGTGATATAAACACAAAATTGTAATGAAAAAAAATGGAAAATGAATGTATATAAAAAGTGTGACAGAACTATATATAAATATAAATATAATTTAAAAATCAGTGAAAACCCAGTGTGAAAAAAGAAAAAAAAAAAGAAAAATAAATGATAGGGATATATATTTTAAATAGGGCCTACATATATAGGCCCTACATGTCAAATAACACAGAGAGCATATCTTTAGTCAACAGGTTAGATGATAGTTGGTCAGGACTGTGTTTCCCAAAAGCATTGTAAGCCTAAATTGATCATAGCTCCATTGGTTTCAATGGGTCTACAATGTACTTAAGCTTACGATGCTTTTGGGAAATGCAGCCCAGGTTAGTTGTTGATTAGTCTTTAATTCATTCTACAAAAAATGCTTCATTTATGTCCATCATAAATATTTGAATGTGATGACCATTAAACATGACAACATTTTGCCAGTATTTCATTACGGTACCCTTGTTAAGTTATTAAAAAAAACATCCTTATTTATTCCTAACTGGTTTGTTTGTGTTGATGTAGAGGACAGAGTATCTCTCTGAGCTGCATTCGCCATCTTCAACAGTGACCTGCACAAGCCTCAAAGATGCATGTGAGCGTGTGAGACAGAGCAGAATTTCCACTTCCCAGTTCTTTTTATGGCCCATGTTTTGCAGAAGGTAAATGAGGCCTGCAATGCAACATATCTGAAGTCATAATTCTAGCTCTGGTTGAAGCCTGGAATTAATTCAGGCAAAGAGTCCTGTTGCTTTTCTCCAACTTCATGTTAGTAATGGGCTATTTTGTCAACATAATGCAGCAGCAAATGGAGTGCGGTAATGACTGCATTTGCTGATTGAAATGGAAAATGAAAGGTGGATATAGGGGTTCTTTGCCCAGACCCATTTGAGGTAAGGCCTCCCAGCAAATGGTCTGTGCACTCATTTTTCCCAACATGGATCAAAAGGACCGGACGGAGGGGCCGAGAAACCATTGCACTAGGTTTTGTTGCGTTGTTTTTCTTGTCTCCATCATTGTATTTCAATGTTGAACTCGTCAGGGGTTTATCAGCAGGGTTAATTGTCTAACAACTCTTATGGAAGCGTAAATGTCTAACTAATGAGTGAAAGGACAAAATAAGAACCATATATTTAGAACAAAAGCAGTCAAAGGTCAAAAGTTCCAAAAAGAAGCATTTAAATTGTAATATTTAACTTACAAGCAAAAGAGTGGAAATATGTGGAAATACTTCATTTAATGTCTAACTTCCGAAATAAATTAAGCTTTTTTTCACAAAACTTGTAATTTTCTCTGGCTGTTTGGATGTAATAAAACACCCACAGATAGCACAAAACATGAGGCTTATATTTGCATTTTTCTGTCACTGGCAGTAATTGTAACCTTGAAATCAGGATTAGGCATAAAATAATGTCTTCAGAATCATTCACACGTGTTAAAATGGGCTGAAAATTGAACAAGTCGTTGTAGTCTGGTTCAGAGTCACACAGGAATCATGTGTTTGTGGCAGTTTTTCTGAAGATTAAGGAAGAATACCTCACAAATGGTTGTCTCAATCAAAAATGCTACAAAACGCACATTATATTTTGTGGTAACAATAGATAAGGGAAAACATATTCATTATTTACTAAGGTATTTCAGTCAGTAAATTGATTTGCAGCTTATAAATAGTTAGTAAAGTAGAGGTTTAGGTATGGGGTATGATTAAGGGATCTAAAATATGGTCATGCAGATGCCTTATAAGCACTAATATAGCCTTATAGTCAATATTCTAGTAATAACATGCTAGCAAACAACCACTTATTAGTGAATAGTGTTCCATATTCTAAAGGGTTACCTATATTTGGAGAAAGTGTGACATGTTGAAGTATAACAGACATTTTTTTTTTTTGGAATCAGCAGCCCAAAATGAGTAAGAAACACATTTTGGATTTCATTCAGCAAATATGATGCAGGGTAGTGAATGTTATCGATTTAATGTTCTGTTCAGTGTCCTTTGAGAATCTGTACATTTAAAAGTCAGTTATTGCAATGATTCATTCCTCAGGCAAATTGGCATCCATTTTGCACCAGATGAAAATACATGCTGTAAACTGTAATCAAACTTTTGAGGTTTATGCAATGTTATTTAAAACCGCATCGGCCATGACAATAAAAATTAACTACGTTAATTAATTAATGCATCAATCAATAGTGTTTCCACTAGGATGACCATCAAGTTTTCTCTCCATTATGTCTCCATCACATCCATTATGTCAGAAAAAAAATAAAATAATGAAGTCATTGTCTAGTAAGGTATTTCTGTTCCCCTTTCAGACGGTCACTCTGAGTCACCGACAAAACCGGGATCTCGCCAAGGAAACCAATCCACTTCGAGTGTAACTAAACGAGCCAATGGACATTGGCATGTGATTATTGCATCCAGCTGCCGCTGATCACAGCGTAAGTATAAGAGGGAGCAGATGCACCGCATTAATTCATCCCTTCGCTTCGGAGCCGAGCGGTGATGCATCAGCGATCGACCTGAAGGACGCGTACTTTCATGTCTCGATCCTCCCGCGACACAGGCCATTCCTGCGATTCGCGTTCGAGGGTCGGGCACATCAGTACAAGGTCCTGCCCTTCGGGCTGTCCCTGTCACCTCGCGTCTTCACCAAAGTCACGAAGGCGGCCCTTGCTCCCCTGAGAGAACGAGGTGTGCGCATTCTCAACGCATTCTCAACTACCTCGACGACTGGCTCATACTTGCACAGTCTCGCAAGCAGTTGTGCGCACACAGGGACCTGGTGCTCAGACACCTCAGCCAGTTGGGTCTTCGGGTCAACTGCGAAAAGAGCAAACTCGTGCCAACGCAGAGGATCTATTTTCTTAGCATGGAGTTGGATTCGGTCATCCAGACAGCACGCCTCACCCAGGAACGTGCTCAGTCGGTGCTGAACTGCCTCAAGACCTTATCAGGCAGGACAGCGGTCCCACTGAAATTTTTTCAGAGGCTCCTGGGGCATATGGCGGTAGCGGTGGCGGTAGTTCCGCTTGGTCTGCTCCATATGAGACCGCTTCAGCACTGGCTTCATGGCCGAGTCCCGAGGTGGGCGTGGCAACGTGGTACTCACCGGGTTCAGATTACAGCGGCCTGCCACAGAACCTTCAGCCTGTGGACAGATCCCTCGTTCCTTCGGGCAGGAGTGCCCCTTGAGCAGGTATCCAGGCATGCTGTGGTATTCACGGATGCCTCGGCCACCGGCTGGGGTGCCACGTACAACAGGCACGCAGTGTCAGGGGTATGGACGGGTCCCCAACCTCCTCCTCTGGAGTCAGAAGCATCTGAGGTCCCTTCGTGCCATTCACATCCCAGGAGTGTTCAATCAGGCGGCCAACGAGCTGTCTCGAGCGTCACTTCCTGGGGAGTGGAGACTCCATCCCCAGGCAGTCCAGCTGATTTGGAGTCGGTTCGGAGTTGCTCAGGTAGACCTGTTTACATCTCCGGAAACCACCCGCTGCCAGTGGTTCTAGTCCCTATCCGAGGTAATGCTCAGCACAGATGCACTAGCACACAGCTGGCCCCAGGGCCTGCGCAAATATGCGTTTCCCCCAGTGAGCCTGCTAGCACAGACACTGTGCAAGATCAAGGAGGACGAGGAGCAGGTCCTGTTAGTGACTCCATATTGGCCCAACAGGACCTGGTTCCCGGAACTCATGCTCCTCGCGACAGCCCTCCCTGGCCGATTCCTCTGAGGAAGGATCTGCTTTCTCATAGATGGAGCACCATCTGGCACCCTTGTCCAGACTTGTGGAAACTCCATGTCTGGTCCCTGGACGGGATGCAGAGTTTCTAGGTGACCTGTCCCAGGAGGTAGCTCTCACTATCGCTTCAGCACGACCACCGTCCACAAGACGGGCCTATGTGCTGAAGAGGAACCTGTTCGTCGAATGGTGTTCCTCTCACCATGACGACCCCCGGAGATGTTCGATCAGAGCCGTGCTTTCCTTTTTTGCAACAAGGGTTGGAGCGTAGGCTGTCCCCTCCACCCTTAAGGTATACGTTGCTGCTATTTCTGCCCACCACGACCCCATAGACGGGAGGTCGGTGGGGAAGCGCGATCTGGTCGTCAGGTTTCTTAGGGGGGCCAGGAGGTTAAATCCTCCTAGGCCTCCCTCCCTACCCTCTTGGGATTTGGCACTGGTGCTAAGAGCCCTACAAACTGCCCCCTTTGAGCCGCTGCAGTCAGTCGAGTTGAAGTTTCTCTCTATGAAAACCCTACTCCTGACTGCGTTGGTCTCGATCAAGAGGGTGGGGGACCTGCAGGCATTTTCGGTCGACGAGTCGTGTCTTGAGTTTGGGCCGGCTGACTCCAGTGCAACACTGAGGCCCCGGCCCAGCTATGTGCCCAAGGTTCCTACCACTCCCTTCAGGGACCAGGTGGTGAACCTGCAAGCACTGCCCCTGGAGGAGGCAGACCCAGCCCTAGCTTTGCTCTGTCCTGTACGCGCACTGCGACAGTACGTGGATAGAACTCAGAGCTTCAGGACCTCAGAACAGCTCTTTGTCTGTTACGGAGTACAGCAGAAGGGAAGGCTGTCTCCAAGCAGAGGATGGCCTACTGGATAGTGGATGCCATCACCTTAGCCTACGAAGCACAAGGTGTGCCCTTCCCGCTCAGGTTGCGTGCTCACGCCACTAGGGGCGTCGCATCGTCCTGGGCGCTGGCTCATGGTGCCTCGCTAGCAGACATCTGTAGAGCTGCTGGTTGGGCGACTCCCAACACGTTCACTAGGTTTTATAGCCTACGTGTCGAACCAGTTTCCTCCTGTGTTCTCACTTCAAACGGGTAGTGACACTGAGAGGCCCGGCTCTGAGTCGGCTTGTGGCGTTCTTACGCCTAATTCTCCAGAGAGTTCCTTAACCAGGCAACCCTGTCGAGTCCTCCAGCACTCTGGCGTCTGGACGTGGCGGGGCATCCGGCGCCAGGCCTTTCAACCAATGAATTCTTGAAATCTGATGTGAGGCTAGTGCCCATATGAAAGACCCTGCTGGGATCCCATATGTGTATTCCACGGTATGCTTATTAGAGCTGTGTTTCCCCTGGCAGACCACGTTCTGCCGTCTCTAATGATGCAGCCTAAGCCATCTCAGAGACTTCCATGTGCAATAGGGCCCTACGGGGTTACTTCACATGTCTAAAGGTCACTTAAACCCCTTTCTGGGAGGAGGTGACTCCACAGTATGCCTCTTCCAAGCGGAAAGGCACGCTTCGCAGTGTTATCCTAGTCCTACTGTTTGGGTTGCTCAAGGAACAACAGTAGTTGACCTTCTCTGTGTAGAGCCCAGTCCTATTGTCTGCCTTATAGGAAGGATCAGGAGGTCTACACAGGGCACTGGAAGGGGCAGCTCCTGTGGCGCTTTGGTAGGGATCCCAATTTCGTCGGTCATCCAACGTGACTTGGAGTGACTGACTGAAAGGGGAACATCTCGGTTACGTATGTAACCCACGTTCCCTGAAGGAGGGAACGGAGACATCATGTCCCGTCGCCACAGTCGCTGTACCACCGCTGAGCTGCCAGGTCACCGGCTCGGCTCCTTAACGAAAGCATGAATTAATGTGGCGCATCTGCTGCCTCTTATACTCACGCTGTGATCAGCGGCAGCTGGATGCAATAATCGCATGCCAATGTCCATTGGCTCGTTTAGTTACACTCGAAGTGGATTGGTCTCTCTGGCTAGAGCCCAATTTCATCGGTCATCCAACGTGATCCATCGGTCATCCAACGTCTCCGTTCCCTCCTTCAGGGAACGAGGGTTACATACAGAACTGAGACGTTCTTTTAGAATTTATTTTTATAAATATTTAGCAGAATATGTTTACCACTCAAATCAAGTCATATCAAATCTGTCAAACAAAGTGAATTTTTCTCTTTCCTGAAAGATCTTGTTTGAGTCTTATATGATCTCCACTATGATCTGATCTAAACAGCATCAAGAGAAGAAAAAAAAAAAAAAGCATGACATAAGAGCTGACATTTCTCACAGGGCAGAGAAATAAGTGTGCCTGGCTCTGTTGGCCTGCAGTTGAACAGGTGTTGATTGATGGCAGGGATGAGATGTCATGCCTTACAAAGCTTGTCAAGAGTTTAAGCTGAAAATTGCCTTTTCCAAACAACTCTGGAGTTGAGAGGCTGTTTGGAGGGTTGAACGTGCGCAATGCTGCGTGTGCGCGATATATAAAACTCTATTAAATTTAAATTGATTGCTGTGATGCGCTGCTGGGATATGATCATTTCTAACACAAGGAAATTATCAGCGTGTGTCTGTTTGCTTAAATTGATGAATTCAGTCATTGAACCCATCCATATTATCTACACCACACGCAGTGTAAGAGATGTTGACTATGAATATGAATAAAACAGCAACTGTAAATGTATGCACTATTTCTCTAAAAAATATGTGTAGAACAGAATAATTAACACTTTGAGTTCAAATCATGCCTGTTATCACTCATAATCATATTCTCACCAATCTTATCCTCTAACATGTCTTTTTTTTTTTTAAATCAATAACAACATCACGATTTCCTTGCAAGTTCACATTTAGTCTCTTGCTAAAATCTTCCTTTAATTCAACTCATGTAATAATACAACAGAATGTGCCATGCAATTTTACATCTCTTTTACAATTGAGAATTTAGGCAAATGCAAATGAATGCATTTCTATGTGAAAGATAACAGAATGTGGGGAAAAAAAAAAAGGTGATTTTATTTATTTATTCATACATTCATTCATTCATTCATTCATTCATTCATTCGTTCGTTCATTTATAGGATTATTTGATTAATAGTGTGTTCAATAATAAATACTTTTCTTAAGTTTCTTTCTTTCTTTTCTATTTATTTATTAATTTACTTTATGTCATTGATTATATTATTTATTTAATTTTTTAACTTATTTAGCCCAAACGTTTCAATGGTAGTGTTTCATGGTTTCCACAACAAACAAACTAACAAATAAATAAACATCTGTTTTCAAGATTAATAATAATCAGAAATGTTTCTCGAACAGCAAATCAGCATATTAGAATGATTTCTGATGGATCATGTGACATAAATGCACAAATGCAGCCTTGGTGACTTTTCAAAAACTAAAAAAAAAAAATTAAATTCTCCAAACCTTTTCCAAACTTTTGACCGCCAGTGTAAGTTCTAGTAGCATTTTGCATCTATGTTTTCTGGTAGTAGAAGACATCTTCACACATGGAGTTTTATCTGAGTCCTCTTGGTGAACGCCTTTGCTGCTGTAGCATCATTATGGAAATTACAAACGGCCCCTCCAAGTGGGTTTGCACATTTGCAGAAAGCTTTATTTGATTTCAGCTTTATTAGTCCTACAGCTATATTCATTCTGCCAACAGTAGCAAACCAAATGCTTATTAGGGGTTGAGGTAGTATCTGTGTATAAAAAGCATTTAGCAATTAAATAAACCAGACTGTACTAAAGAATTTGTCATAATTTTATTGTATGGTCTTCTACGTCTATATCTCTAAATAATATATAATAAATTATTGATTCTGAATTAGCATTATGTGTTACTGTATTAGGCTCAGCCACATATTAATCAATATTTAATTTTATACCCCACATACAGCCTAAATCATTTTTGGGGATTATAACACACATTAGAAAATGATTTTTCAAAGGTGTAAATAAAGTAAATAGTACTGGTATATGTTTTCAGTATTTCTACTTCCAAATTTCACATTTAATTAAATGTTTAATTATTTGTGAAATTTACTACTAGTCTTTTTTTTTCCATCACCAAATTGTTCTCAAATTGTGTACCATGTTGAATTTCGTTTGAACTGTAATCCATTAAATTGCTCTTTTTGTCATTCCTATTTAAAACCCAGTTTACTGAAAAATTCAAATTCACACTAATCGACTGAAAGAGAGAGATTTCCAAATCTGAATTTTGCCCAGACCTGAAGTTTGTACCACAACCAGCTCCATATGTCAAATAGTTACACTAAATTTCTGATAAACACCTGCAGTAAAATAATGCTTCATCTTTAGTATTCCTCTCAAATGAAACTCATTTAGCTGTCCAAACACTAGCCTCTCGCTCACTGACACCAAGGCCAGATTTAAAACAAGACTGGTCTGAAACCTGCTGTCAAAACAAAAAACACTGACCTGCTCTTCTCTTTGTCGGGCCAATTTATTCAGTGTTACATGCAGACATAAGTGGAACGGCGACCCCTGACCCACTCTTCTCCCAAGAAGAACATTGAGCTCCCTGTCATCTGCAGAAGAACACAAGCCTGGAAACTCGAGGTGATGAACTGCTGCTTATTTGATAAAAGATCTATTTCCTCAATCATGGTGATGTTGATTTTAGACTTGGTAGGGATAATAAATAATGGATCTGGTTCATCATTGTTTACGGTTTGAGAGCAGTGCCTGACTTTAAACAGATTTCTCATTTTATTCTTTTATTTATTTCATTTCTTGAACACTGTTGCTGAGTAGAAAATACAAATTCAAATTCATGTGTTTTAAACCATGAATTGCTTACTGAATAAATAGATATACAGTAATAAATAATGTGCACTTTTTTTTTTTTTTTTCAATTGTTACTTTTGGAAAATAAATAATGGCACTTGATATCCAATCTAAATTCTGTGTTCCCCCCATTATATATTTTAGTAATTATCCTGATGTGTATATCATTCAAAAGCTTAAAAACTCAAAATTCATCCTGTGGAACCAGTTTTTAAATCAGCACTGTGTTATCATTGAAATTGTACTTTAAAGTAGTCATCGGCAGTGGTGTATAAAGTACCTGAAAGCCATACTCAAGTAAAAGTACAGATATCTTACCAGAAAATGACTTTGGTAGAAGTTGAAGTCACAGTTTAGAATATTAATTGAGTAAAAGTCTTAAAGTATGTGATATTTATTGTACTTAAGTACGAAAAGTATTTTTTAAATCTTAAACGTACTTAAGTATTGATTGTAAAAGTACAAGTAAATGCAAAATGGAAAAAAAAAAAAAATGCAAGTAAATATAAAAAATGTTCACACAGCTTGAGTAGCAAGATTGTGTTCAGTTTTAACTCTCCATTTTGTATCTTTGGGTAAGAATAAGAAGCACTTCATCAGGAACTTAGTGTCTTTCATTCCAACATAAGAACACATTTCTGGAATCTGCATCTGAAATAGCATTTAGATGTATTTACACAGTTCAATGTATCTCAGAGGGGACATGGATGTATTTAACCTGCAGTTACAGATGGATAAATGTTTTGTTTTTTAACATAAAACGTTGAATACTGTTATTTGAAATGATTTAAAACTTGAAAAAAATAGTCGAAATGTGAAATTAAAACCGGCAGTAGGTGGCAGCAAGTGACTGTTAAAGAGTGAGTCATTGAGATTCAACCGATTTGTTCAAACGGCTGATACATTCAGGAATAAAGCATTTGACTGTCTTAATGAATGAATCATTCTTATCAACCAATTCGTTCAAAAAGCTGATTCATTCAATAAGTAAACACCGTCCATTGCTCAGAGACACAAAACAGTGCTGTGATCTTTGTTTGGAACTATTTTCATTGGCAAAATTGAGCAAAAACAAGCGATATTATGTCTAAAATGTAAGTCACTTAATGCTAACTTTACTGAACTTGTATAAAATGATTATTAAATGTGTTATGTTGATATCTGCAGAAAAACGGTAGGCTACTCTGTGTGTGATATAGATTAAGTTAACTGATATTAAATTATATAAATATAAAAGCATACAGAAGCATTTTTGCCCTCTACAATTTAGAATGCTTTGAATTTTGAATTTTAATAGACTAATAAATCAATGTGCATGTACTCTGTGTGTGTGATTTGGTGATATAGCCTACCTGATAATGTCAGATCGCACATCATTACAACAACCATATTAATGCAGAAGATATACTGTATATCGCACATGCCTGACTCGACTTGAGTGAAGAATGAAATCATCTGCGGTTGTGTGCGCACTTACAGTCTATGGTATGCACATGAGCACAGGTGTTTTTAGGAGTCTAACTTGCAGACGCCAGACCACTGATTCGTCAAACATGCTTTCCTGCAGTCTGTGTTCTTCTGACTTCTGACTATTTTGTAGTAAGTAACGAATATGCATCGGGGAAATGTATCGGAGTAAAAGTATACATTTTAATTAGGAAATGTAGTGGAGTAAAAGTAAAAGTTGGCTGAAATATAAAAACTCAAGTAAAGTACAGATACTCCCAAAAAATACTTGAGTACTGTAACAAAGTATTATTAATTCGTTACATTACACCACTGGTCATCGGATGCCCATTTTCCACAAGTTTATATGATTCTTTAGGGTCTTAATGAAAAGTCTGTAACATAGTTTGGTTAAAAGTCCTGTACTGTAAAACAACACTGTCTTTGCACTGTCAAAAACAGCTCTGTCTACAGCAAGCCGTTTTATTGCATGCTGCTTTAAATGCAAATGAGCTCTGCTCACCCCGCCTCGCTCTTCTGAGCCACTCTCTGAGAGACGGTAACTTTAGCCGCATTCATCATGAAACTTGCTAACTAGCACGTTATTAGGAAAGGCGATTTGCAAAGATTAATTAAAAAAAATAAATAAATAAAAAAATTTTTTTACATTTTTTTACATTTGCATGTAATGCCATTTTTCCTGATTGTTTTGCGATCACATCTTTTGTTATCTTCACATATTAAACTGAGATGATGCGCATGAAAGTTTTAGTGGAAAAAAGAGTTTCAAACAGTCCTCATCTCTGCACAGCAGCATTGACGGCACACCTGCTAAACGCAGTTCAGTTTTACAGCGCGAGAGAGATCGGAATGACAGAGATGTGGAAGTAAAAGTACGCAAAAGCGGCGTCTATTTCGTGCACAACTTGAACAAACTACAACAGATAAAGCTGTCAGCTGTGTGGATATTGGCAATATCGTTAACAATTTTCGTTTATAATCGTTACTAATATGGCTTCTTGTTATCTAGATCTCAGTCTATATGCTATGTTCTGTTAATGCGTGAACTTATTTGAAGCGCACTTGCCATCCAGTAATCTCAAAAAGCTTTGTGCTTTTTTTAATTTTTTTTAATTTATTTATTTATTTATGTTTTTTATAAAGTATCAACTTTAAAATTATGCCAAATTCATAACGAAATACAAACAAGAAATAGGTTTTGGCGCTCTTTAATGCAGCAGGCGCAATTGCTTCAGCGCCTCACTTCAAGCGGCAAGTGAACCCATTAAGTTATATCTTTCTCTTTAATACTATAGTACATAATGAACATGAATTAACATCAAAACGTAGGCTGTTTTATAAGATAGCCTACAGTACAACTGAAAGGTCTCATGTAATCACTCATTCAGTGTTTGAAACTGCAGAAAACATGTAAATCTACTGAATATTGCAAGGTAAAGGGCTTTTCACACTGAAAGCGAAAATTCGGCAAGATGACGCTTTTGAATCGAAACAATAGATCCCTATGGGGCTATTATCACACCAGGTGCGAACATAAACGGCGCGAAAACACGAAGATTTTTTTTTTCGTCCTGTGTGTCGACTTTTTCCCCGTCGCTCCGCGATGAAATGGGCCGTCCAATCAGATTTGAGCTTAGATCATGCGCGTGGAGCAGCTGCTGTTGCACAAAAAGGGAAAGAGTGGTGGCGCTGTTTCGAAAACCAGTGTAAACAAACACAGAAGAAGAGTATTACGAGAGAGAAGAGAGTGGATGCCGAGTTCTTGTTATCTTTGGTATCTGAGAACAGATTTATTCGCATGTTCTTAATATAATTTCTATTAATTCTACTCTGAATTATGTGATCTGGAGTGTCCGTTCTCTTCTACGTTAACTCTCTAGATCTTCAGTATTAAAACGTGAAATATGAAAGCAAATAGACACGATTATGACGATATATTTTCTGTATGTGTTTTGTATGCAGCTCATGATATTTTTATAACAATGAAGGATGTTTATGACAATAAGCAGTGTAGTGTTATTAAACATACAAAGAGTGCTTGTCTGCCTATTATAGAATCAAAATCAACTATAGATCAAAATCGGAAGTTATTACAAGCACTCGATGATGGCTTAAAGTGGGTTTTAAGCAAAAACATTAATAATTAACACATACATTTTCAAATGTGGCTTGATGCTACTTCTCTTTGTATTTTAAGATGTTTTCTTGTAAGCATTATAGATAGTTTGTGTTTCTGGCATAGAACCAAACTTTATTTATCTTAATTTAATGCTGCATATTGAGCAGCAGATGATGTTAATTCCATATATGAGACACATATCTGAGGAAAAATGCATTGTTGGTCAGCGCCACCTAGCGTGCAGGCGTGAATTAGCAGAAGGTGATCAATCGTTTCACGCTCGGTGTGAAAGCAACGTTAGTCGGCGATTCGCCTCGCTTTTTCGCTTCGCGCTCAGTGTGAAACGTCCTTAATAATACATTTACCTCAGAATAACCATTCGGTGACCATGAGTTCATCAATTACCTAGAAAAATAACTATAAAGAGGAGCATTTTGATAAATATATGAGCTATTGCATATTGATATTTTTACACTGTCTACATGATTCAACTAGTCTAAAAAAAACAGACTGGATGCGTGAAAGACATATGACAACATTTATAGGATGCTTTGAGGATGAGCCCAAACTACACTGGCCAAGTGATGCTTATGGTCCATGATATTGGTACAGATTCTGTGTAATGAACAATTCATTGCGGCTGTATATTTCAAATTGGAAAAGACATTTAGTTCCCACTTTAAGTGAACCTTAGTTCCCAGGTCATCTACAAGATGGATTAAAATGCTTATAAAGTCAAGAAAAGATTAGACATACACATGGCAGTATGATTGAAATGTTAAAATGTAATAAATAAATAAATACAATAATAATAATAATAATAATAATAATAAATTAATAAAATAAAACATGTTTATACTGTGGCACCTAAAAATAAATAAATAAATAAATAAATAAATAGATAAATAAATAAATATATATATATATATATATATATATATATATATATATATATATATATATATATATATTTGGTGCCTAAGCTCTTTTTCTTATAGGAGCCATTGGCTCCTTACTCGATTATTTTGTCTGGAGCCCTGCCCCAACACATCCCCCATGCAGGGAATGCTAGTTTGCTTTTCATTGTAAATTACAAGATGACTATTTTTACTTCTGGGATTTTACAGTAAAATGTCTCTTTAGATCTATTTTCACCATATATATTAAGGGAAATTACTATTAACCAATTGACAGGTTTTACCAAAGTCCTTTTAAATATTTATTCATTTTTATTTATTCATTTTATTTATATTTTTATAAATTACAAGATGATAATTTTTACTTCGGGGATTTTACAGTAACATGTCTCTTTAGATCTATTTTCACCATGCATATTAAGGGAAATCACTGTTAACTAATTGACGGGTTTTACCATAGTGGTTTTGAATATTTATTTATTTTTATTTTATTTTTTATAATTTTTTTTTATTATTATTTTATTATTATTTAATTTTATTTATTTATTTTTATTATTTATTTCATTTATTTATTTATTTTTATTTATTTTATTTTATTTATTTTTTTTTTTGGACAATGCATATCTCATTTGCTCTCTTTAATTTGCTTATGTGCCAGTATGTTCTCTCTTCACTGGGCCAAAACCTTTGTGCCCTAATTACATTCATCATTACATTAGAAATATCCAAGTCTCAAACTATTTGACCTCTGTTTTAGGCAACAAAAATGCTTTAGATGATGTTGATTTTATACTATTCAAGCTTTTACTTAAACTTTTTCTTTATGATTCAAATTAGTTCTGACTTGTGTTTCTGTAAAATGGCTGTATTTTAAAGGCTTCTTAACTGTAATTGCTTTAGTTAGCATGCCATTTATTGTATTCAAGTATTAACAGGTTATTTAAGGTTTTTAGGCTGGCAATAATAATAACAGAAAGACAATCACAGTCTGATTCATAATGCAATGTTCAGTCTCAAAAACTTTTTTTAAATGTTCTTTTACCTTCCTCAACTTTTCTTCGTGTCCTTCCATCAAACTCTGTTGAAGGTAAACAGATCTAAATCACATTAAAGTTTCAGAAAGTTTCAAGGTACAGCTGATTCTTTCTTTCTTTCTTTCTTTCTTTCTTTCTTATTTTGCTAAGATATACAGGTGCATCTCAATAAATTAGAATGTCATGGAAAAGTTAATTTATTTCAGTAATTCAACTCAAATTGTGAAACTCGTGTATTAAATAAATTCATTGCACACAGACTGAAGTAGTTTAAGTCTTTTGTTCTTTTAACCTCTTAAGACCCTGCGGCCTCATATGAGGACATTATATTTTTGTGAATTTCTCTGAGACTATACATGCCACAGTTTTAAGTCTGAATGTCCTGTACAGAGCACATTCAGGGCTTTTCAGAGATACCAAATGATTGGATGTTTCACCATGACCACTCCCTCTCCTTGGTCTTCAGAAATGTCTGAAATTAATTTAGTGACACTCTTATGGAGATATGATAATATTTTGTAATTATTTAAATCTGTCTAATTTTTTAAATTGTATGTCATAAATTAACATCTCAGGAAAATGTGATGGGGTTTCAAATCAAAATATGACTTTCTGTTATGAAACAGGACGTTGATTTCCTACATGTCATCATATGAGGACACCAGGACTAAAAGCATGTTTATTACACATTTTGGGAGACATAACAAATGAATAGGGAAAGAAATTATATTTCAATATTCTATGAAATATTATATATAATTATGAAAATCTTGTCAATTATTACTCCCATTATTACACTTCTTTTTTCATTACATGTTGCCCCAAAAACACATTAATATGCAAATTAGATTTAGTTTATAGAAACATTGTATATAATGAGAAAACCTGTTTATGGCCATTTTACTCACATTTTGCAGAAAGAAAAATGGTATATCGAATCATTCTGTTACATAGTTAAGTAACATAGTTAAGAATCATCTTTATACAAAGTTTGGTAAAAAAATAAAAAAATAAAAAAATAAATCTTGAAAACTAAAAATGTATTGGCGATTTAAAAAAAATAAATTGTTTTTGCCTTTGCAAGTTCATTCATGTATTTTTTTTTTTTTTTTTTTTTTTTTTTTTTTTTTTTTTTTTTTAAGAAACTGAGTTCCAATGTCCTCAAACGAGGACATAGCATACCTTATGAACGAAATATTGTTTTTTAATTTTTTTTTTTACATTATTTTTAATGCTCTAAACAATGTAAAGACATGAAAAAAAAAAAAAAAAAAAAAAACTATTTTTTTCCTAAAACTTTTTTCTTGGGTCTTAAGAGGTTAATTGTGATGATTTTGGCTCAGATTTAACAAAAACCCACCAAATCACTATCTCAACAATTTAGAATATGGTGACATGCCAATCAGCTAATCAACTCAAAACACCTGCAAAGGTTTCCTGAGCCTTCAAAATGGTCTCTCAGTTTGGTTCACTAGGCTACACAATCATGGGGAAGACTGCTGATCTGACAGTTGTCCACAAGACAATCACTGACACCCTTCACAAGTAGGGTAAGCCACAAACATTCATTGCCAAAGAAGCTGGCTGTTCACAGAGTGCTGTATCCAAGCATGTTAACAGAAAGTTGAGTGGAAGGAAAAAGTGTGGAAGAAAAAGATGCACAACCAACCAAGAGAACCGCAGCATTATGAGGATTGTCAAGCAAAATCGATTCAAGAATTTGGGTGAACTTCACAAGGAATGGACTGAGGCTGGGGTCAAGGCATCAAGAGCCACCACACACAGACGTGTCAAGGAATTTGGCTACAGTTGTTGTATTCCTCTTGTTAAGCCACTCCTGAACCACAGACAACATCAGAGGCGTCTTACCTGGGCTAAGGAGAAGAAGAACTGGACTGTTGCCCAGTGGTCCAAAGTCCTCTTTTCAGATGAGAGCAAGTTTTGTATTTCATTTGGAAACCAAGGTCCTAGAATCTGGAGGAAGGGTGGAGAAGCTCATAGCCCAAGTTGCTTGAAGTCCAGTGTTAAGTTTCCACAGTCTGTGATGATTTGGGGTGCAATGTCATCTGCTGGTGTTGGTCCATTGTGTTTTTTTTTTTGTTTTTTTTTTGTTTTTTTTTTATTGGTCTTATGAAGTATTCTAATTTGTTGAGATAGTGAATTGGTGGGTTTTTGTTAAATGTGAGCCAAAATCATCAAAATTAAAAGAACCAAAGACTTAAACTACTTCAGTCTGTGTGCACTGAATTTATTTAATATACAAGTTTCACAATTTGAATTGAATTACTGAAATGAATGAACTTTTCCACGACATTCTAATTTATTGAGATGCACCTGTATAATACTGGTTAATTAGAGCTACTGATATAATATACAGAGTTATAGTATCTTAAAATAACAAACTCACCCGCATAGATACTGTGACTCACATAAACACAAACACATCTTCCATCTTCCAGTGCAGACTTACAAGTATCACCCTTCAGTTTGTCTTATGGTAATTTATCCCAGAATTGATGGTTAATTTGATTAATTAATTGACACATTATGCAATTATTTAGATTAAAATTTTTAATTGCTTGACTGACCTAATTAGAAGAATACACTTTAAACAACCCCCCCCCCCCCCCCCCCCATTCACTCAGTTATTACTCATTATTATTGTTATACATACACTGCATTATGTTCCATCATTAAACAGTTATATAAACTAAAATTATTCTTTGCAACCTTTCTTATTCCATTCTTTATGTGCATAAAGCTGCAATTTTGCTCATATTCAGAACTAAAAACTTTTTTCTTTTTTTTTTTTTTTTCACAAGCTAATTAATGCACTTGCATCCCATAAACTCTGGTTTGGATTAGCAGGATTGTTTTTTTTTTGTTTTTTTTTTCCCTTTTACTCTAAATTAATAGCAATTTCTTTTACTAATACCTTTGAATTAGTTGCCGTCTGTGTCTGTGCCTCAGGTGGTTTCTCTCTTTCATTTTCCAGGAGTGTAAATGTGTATTGAGCACCTTTCATAACATGCTGTGTGTGTCTCGGGCCAATTAAAGACTTAGTAAAATGGTTTCAGACCTCTGTTTTGTGTTTTGCTCTTTGCTGCTGAG
Organism: Spinibarbus caldwelli; assembly: GCA_039654775.1. Taxonomy (NCBI): domain Eukaryota; kingdom Metazoa; phylum Chordata; class Actinopteri; order Cypriniformes; family Cyprinidae; genus Spinibarbus; species Spinibarbus caldwelli. The sequence continues at coordinate 9,371,768 of CM077222.1, read as the reverse complement.
AGGCATTTCTTAACATTAAGGAAAACATGTTACTGCAATCTAATTTTGAACCTTACAATTTAGCATGTATTCCTGGAAGAAACATATGCACCACACAACAAAGCAGAATAGACTGTGCGTGAGAGAGACTGTTTTAGATCATTTAAGCACTTTGCTGTTGTCATGACAATCACCACAGCAGGAAAATACTAATAACAATGATAAAACCACAGAAGGCATTTTGTCTAAATGTTTGGGTGAGTAAAACTTTGTTTCCTGCAATTGACTGTTCGCAAAGAGCTTGATTGACAGGCGATTTGACCAATCAGAACGCAGATATTATGTGCCGCCGCTGCTATCCGCCATCTTGCCCGACAGCTATGGCCTGTCTCCATAGAAATACATGTTAAAAAAAAAAGAAATACATGTTAAAACGGGGTAAAAAAAGATAGACTGAATTGAAACTTTTTCAGTATAACTAGATATAAAAATGTGCGGAGAGCTGTGCTGTTGTTGGCTGCCACGGTAACGTGCAGCCAATAAGCTAAGGTATTCCTTTAAAATACTTGTTTTGCGTACCAGAAAATCTGTCATGTCCAGCGCTGTATGCATGGCTTGTAGTGCTTAAGTTAAATACTGTGTTAAATAATAAAAAAATATGTTAAAAAGTGTGCTCTTATCATTCTGTGGACAAAATCCCGTGAACTTCGCCCCGAATGAGAGCTGTAATACCTTTACATATTTATGTACTTAATAGGAAAAAATAAATAAATAAATAAATAAATGGAACTCTACTCCTGATAATGTCTGCTAAATTGGAACAACAAATTTTGTGCATAATGTAGTTTAATTGTGCGGAAGTAATGCTGAAGTCCAACTAAAGATATAGTGAAGTATATTTGATTGGGCTAAAGTAGAACTTTTCCAAGTATACTTCAGGTAACTTTAAATACATTGCATTTAAATACCAATAGTATTCAAAGATAATACAGTCCTCATTTTAGTCTTAATATTATGAAATGTGCATTGTGCACAAGTAGTACTCCAAATAAAGTTTAATTATCATTTTTACATCAGTTAATCTCGAGCGATATGGCTGTAAATATGTTAATAGATTTGAACTACACTTAATATGAAATAAATGTTGGCTATTTTAAATATATTATTATGCAAAGCATGTTTGGAACTACAAATCCACTGCCTAGTTTCACTTAATGCATAACAAAAATATTCAAGTAGCATTAAATTAGCTTCCATTTTACAAATTTAGATGGAGTGAACTGAATGAAACTAAATGCAAATGACAATGACTTTATTTCATGATTACTGGAGACAGAATCTGTCACTCATGGTTGGTTTGTGTTTGTGTTAGAGCACAAGGCTTGTTTTGTTCACTTGCCATGTGTTCTTGTGTCTTGTTTTGTGAGGGCACAAGGCCTGGCTCATGTCATATTGGTGTCAAGGTTATAAACTTTAGTTTTGTCTTTTTCTGTTACGTATGCCTGTTCCTGTTTTCCCTTACAATGTTTTGTTCTTGTTTGGTTTAAGCTCTCTAGTTAATTTGCTCATTAGTCATTATTAGTTGAATCTCATCATCTGTTTCCCCTCGTCAGCTGCCCTATTTAAAGTGTCATTTCTGTTCAGTTGACTGTTGGTTATTTTTTAGAGTCACGTGTGTTTGTGTTACCCGGAGTTATTATCTTTCATGTATCGTGTGGATTATAATTAAAGGCATTTTTGTGGATGCGTCTTCATCGCCTTCATCTTCATCGCCTTCCTTGATGGAACTGTGACAGTTGGCATGTGCTTCTGCACATGGCTTTTATTTTGTTTCTGTGGATCATTTTTGTTTCTGTGCTCATCTGTCTCACATCTTGGCCTCCTTATTAGTTCATTTGCCCCACCTGTTCTCTCTCGTCACCCACCTTATTCCATCCCCAGTGTATTCTCATTGTGTGTTCTGCTCTGCACTGGTTTGTTTCTTCTTGCTTAAACATTTTTGTTCTTGGGTTTTGTTCACAAGCCTAGACACGTTAAATGCATTTACAATATAGTTCACCCATTTCTCCAAATCTGATGAAGAAACTCATCTATATCTTGGATGGCCTGAGAGTGAGGATTTCCAGCATTTTTTTTTTTTTTTTTTCATTTTTGGGTGAAATATAATGTTAATGAAACCAGTAATGTTAATGATGAAAGATTTATCATAACTGCTCTACATATCCTGTCTATGAAATACCAATGTCTCACTGACCATGACATTTAGTCAGCAACTCTATTTCCTTACCAGCAGTGCTGTCAGGACAGTTGCACCAGACACAGCACTGTCAGTAGTTTAAAAGTGTGAAAGGAAGACTGCTAAGTTGCAGCAACTTTGAGCCGAGAGCCAGGACAGCCAGATAACATCATCACAGGCCACTGTCACCCATCGGCCCCAGGAAGAGCATTAATCTGGAGAAACACAGCAGGAACACAGGGCTGACTACACAGGTTCAAGAATACTGTTGGTAAATGAATGAATTTTGACTGCAGGTGTTTATGTGTACTTTAGGACTTAATTTTATTATTTTATTTATTTATTTACTTTATTATTATTATTATTATTATTATTATTATTACTACTACTACTACTACTACTACTACTACTACTACTATTTAGTGGTCAAACGATTAATCGAGATTAATTGCATCCAAAATAATTTTTTGTTTACATAATGTGTGTATACTGTGTATATTTATTATGCATATACAAATGCAAACACATGCATGTATATATTTATGAAAAATGTTATGTTTGTTAAATATTTTATAGATAATATAAAATATAAGACTATAAATATACATGTAAATACATGTAAATATTTTCAAAATATTTACTGTATGTGTGTGTATTTATATATACCTAATAAATATATACAGTACACATACATATATTATATAAACAACAAAAACTTATCTTGGATGTGATTAATCGCGATTAATCATTTGACAGCACTATTATTATTATGATTATGATTATTATTATTATATTATTATTATTAGAAAACTGCAATTAAATGAGTAAATAAATAAATAAATAAATAAATAAATAAATAAATATATAAATGAATGAATAAATACAAATAAGTTCAGAGCTGTGTCAAGCTTGGAAATACCGTCAACTAAGAGAGCTTAACAATTACGAAGGTCAATTCGTGTTTTTTTTTTTAAATTTATTTATTTTTCTCTATGCTCTTGATACACAGGAAATAAAGTTATCTCATTTGCTGAAAATTTCCATGGACACAGGTACTATTTTTTTTATATCTTTGAGGCAATAAAGCTTTATTGAGAAATGCCACACTTCACCCTTGCTACTGTAGAGTAAATATCCAGTGCAAGACAAATTTGACTTGGAAAGCTAACCTATTATGAATGCATACTAGAAAATATAAACAAACAAACAAACAAACAAACAAATAAATAAATAAATAAATAAATAAATAAATAACTTTCTCTCTGTTAACTTTACAACTCCATGTGAACTAGCAGTCATTAAAGTATTAGTAGACTATTTGCATAATATCTGCTAAAGTAACATGCTTAATATCTGCTTAATATAAGTAACTTTGCAAGTACATGTCAACTTATTCTACTAACACTAACAGGTTACTAATACTCTAATGACTGCAAGTTGACATGAAGTTGCAAAGTTACTTATAATTAGTAAAAAGTCTAAAGTGAACTATTAAAATAAAGTGTAAAATGAGTAAGTGTAAACAATTTCATGTCATAACTATGTCCTAACCCATAGATCTGCAAGATTAAAGCCAAATACCAAGTAAAGAAACACAAACCTTTTTTAAAGGGGTCATATGACGTTGCTAAAAAGAACATTATTTTGTGTATTTGGTGTAATGCATTGTGTTTATGTGGTTTAAGGTTCAAAAAACACATTATTTTCCACATACTGTACATTATTGTTGCTCGTCTATGCTCCACCTTTCTGAATTGCATAGATTTTTCGAGGTGTGCTCTGATTGGCCAGCTATCCAGTGCGTTGTGATTGGCCGAATACCTCAAGCGTGTGACGGAAATGTTACACCCCTTACCGTATTTTGATGCCGTGTCCCGGCATAACGAGAAAAAAACAATAAAACCCATCATAAAAGATGCATCTGTTGCATCCAGTGGGGACATAATTACTGATTATAATGACTTACTGTCTTTTTACACATCGCGATGCAAACATTACCACGTCTGCATTTGTGATTGGAGAAACGACAAACAACAAGCACTACTCTACACTGCTCAAAACTCACGTTTGAAAAGTCAGTGACAAATTCTTTATATATGAAAACATACTTACAGGCTGTGAGTCAGAAGTGCCAGACTGTCCTTGCAAATTTGGAAGTGCCCCACTTTATAGAAACAGCCTTTCTGCACAGCTGGCATTGTAGGCTACTCTCCCAGATTCAGGAAGCAGTCCTCCGTAAAATGCGCTGCACACACTCTAATATTTGGGTTGAACTGTTCTGGAACAGTGTTGTAAATACAAATTAACCACTGATTTCTAATTGTGTCCTCTTTTGGAAGCCCAAACAAAGTAGTTTCACTTTCATAACGAAACACAGCGTCTCCAGGACATGGTGCTGGCGGCAGCAACAATACTACAGCGAGAATAAAAATGATGCCCTCTTTCTTTGCGAAATATATTTGGGTGGAGTTGTGCAAATCTTCCCACACAGTGACGTAGACATGTGGGTGCGTGTTTAAATGAAGCATTTTAGGAGGGCTTGGACAAGTCTTAACTTTTATAAAGAATATCTCTTTGGTTTTGAGACTTTAGTCTTTGCAACTTTAGGGATCTTATCTATGCACGAACAGCTTGTAACACTCCAAAGAGAAAGGAAAACTTGAAATTGCATTATAGGACCCCTTTAACACCTTTTTAATCAATTGTAATCACCAGTGGACATATTACTATTTTAACGCTCAATTTGTCATCATCAGTAAATTTACTCCAAAACCCAGAGTGATGTTCTGAGATATTGCAGTGCTTTATTGCATTGACGTGTGTTGTATGTGCTGTTGTATGTCCCATGGAATTGCAACATTTAGTTCTCCTACTCTGCTTAATTAAACAAACAAAATCACAAAATGCATGTTTAAATTGTTTAATTCATGAATGTTTTCAAATTAAAGTGAGTTTATGATTACTTCTGTGTAGGGTACCAGAGCGAATCAGACAATTTAAGATTCAATCAGATTGGTGTTGGAACAACCCAAAGAGCCAAATTCCACAAAGAGGCCCAGGATAACAAGACAATGTCATAAATCTGTCCACGATACCCTGGCGCCACGAGTCTGAAGTGAGCCTAATGAATTAGCAGCTTTGAATATCTTTCAACATTAAACAAAAGAACACTTATTGACAATTCCAACTCAGGAAGGAGTTTGTAAAATTTGGGGCAAGTAACCAAGATTAATGGTCAAAGAGATGCACAGCATGACCATCACTTGTAAATCTGTGATAGAAATCACAAGCTAAAGACTTCCTTGGATTGGTTTCCCCCACCCAGGACAAAGACCAGGCTCCTTCTAAACCTTCTGACCTTTTGTTCCTCACAAAGCACATCCTCACATTCACAGAATGACACAGAAACTTTTACAGATGTAGATGCACCAAAATGATCTCAAAAGGACTTATAAAAGAATATCAGTCCATTGCTTAACTCCATATCATGTAACCCACACATTTGACTATCACGTTCTAATCACTTATTGTGTATGTCATTTTGAATAACTATTTAATAGTTTATAGGTTTATAGTCGTGTTTACTATGTATGAGTTTGAAAATTCATGCTTTGAATGTTTCTATCAATCAATACTATGTAAAATGTATTATATTCTTGTTATAGAAATCATGTCCAAAATTATACTCTACAAGAGAGGGAAAATTCGGACCATGTGACTGATAAGATAACATGTTGATTTATGTATTGGGAGGAAAAACATAGCAACGCCCTGAGCTAAGACAATGTCTAATTGGTCAAGACACCATTTGGGATGTGTCAAACAGCCCAGTTTTAAAACTCAGGACACCATCAAATTATGCTTTTTGCTTTATGCTTTTAGCTGCCGCTTTTTGCTCTTAGCCATGCTTTTTTCCATCACTTTTTGTGTTCTTCGAGGACCGTTCCAGCGTGCTTCGGCCTGCACGCCCGCTGCTACTTAACCACGATGAGAATAAAAACCATCTAGTCTCATTACATCCTTTTATTCTTTACTTCAGTTTCTTTTCTTTCCATTGAGAGTTTCGTGTTCTGAGTTAAGTTCTGCCACAAAGCCGTTTTTCCGAGTCCAACTCCGACTGTGCTCACAACAAAACTTCAACCAGCCCACAACTCCGCATCTTCAGCCAACGCCCAACCATTGGCTTCCCAAGACATCACTCCGAATGACTACGGAACCTCCAGCCAATCAACAACCTTGGGAAACCCCTTTCTGCAACCAAGACAACAAAGGGAACCCCCTACACAGTAAAGAGTAGGGGTGTAACCCCTGTGTCCTGGCCAAATTCCCTCCACTGGCCCTTATCAATCATGCCCTCCTAATAATCCCCATCCACTTGATTGGCTCTATCTCTCTCTCCTCTCCACCTGTAGCTGGTGTGTGGTGAGCGCACTGGTGCCGTTGACCTGTGGCTGCTGTCGCGTCATCCACGTGGATGCTGCACACTGGTGGTGGTTGAGGAGAGACCCCCCATTTGATTGTAAAGCGCTTTGGGTGTACGGCAATACACAGTAAAGAACTATATAAATGCTTCATTCATTCATACTGTGCTAATTAATAGTGTTTTCACTATATTTGTATTTTAATATCCCTTGCAGAGTTGATGTTGTACGGCTCGTTCAATGAGTCGCTGGCCGACTCAGTGATCAGCTGTAAAATAGTGATTCTTTCCAAATTCCCTATGAAATAAAGAAATAATTCCCTTTTGAGCTAAACTGACCTGTTTCCCTTACATCTGTATTTAAAATTTGAGTTTGACAAAAAACTTGTTCAATACATATTTTTTTGTGAACACTATTCATAGTATAACAGAAAGACAATCATCTTAATTTATGCAAATGCAAGTCTCTACAATATTATAAATGTTTCAGAGGTTTTGATTATGATGTGAATGTCCAAATTGTTTGTTTTTTGCCCCTGTGGTCTTGCAACCCAATCGCAAATGTATAAATGTGTACAATGAATGAATTGCAAAAAAACATACAATTTTTAGTATGAATTCATACAAATTAGCCACCAATTCTCCAAAATGTAAAATAATTACAAATTGCCATGAAATTGTCTTGGGTCTTCTCCACAACGACTCCCAGTGAAAAAAGGCTGAATACCAGTTCGGTCTTTCCTGTCTTTTGTTCTCCGTAAAGGTCTTTTGTCATTATACAAATTTTCTGATTTACGTGGTGCAGCTGAACTTTTACTGCTGAAACCCAAAAATACCAAATAAACAAATTAGACAATTTATTTTGTTTTGGGGCCTAATTAATTTTGTTTGATTACTGTTCTTTCATTGAAAATCTATTTCAATTATATTTCTATTCCCATTTCCTTTTCTCTTCTATTAAGTTGCACTTTTCCAATTCTGAAAGGAATTGCACAATAAAATTATTGCAATTGTTTGCTTTAATTATAGTATTGTTATACTCTACTTACTGCCTCCTAAAGCCTAGAGATATTGATATACAGGAAGTGGTTCTAACAGTTTTATACTTATCAATAGCTTTATACTTAAATAAATAAACAATTTCTTCATTTGTGTGTGTGTGTGTGTGTGTGTGTGTGTGTGTGGTTCATATGGAAAGTCATAACATGAGGGTAAGTGAAGATGGAATTTTCCACTTTCCTGTACCACTATAACTCTGCCACTATTAAATTTTCATAACTAGCACATCCAGCTATCTGCTAATCTTCATTCCATCCAACATATTTTAATTTGATGCATATAAATAAGCACCACTTCACAAACCCAATCAGAACAACACAGAGCAGCAGTGTCGTGTCCTGTCGAGTGGCACTGGTGAAGCTCGGAAGTCTCTCGCACCGTCACTGCTTTTATCCGGAGGTGTGAAATTCATGTTTATGTGCTGCCATAGAGGCCAAGCCAAGCGTCAGCCTGACACCAGGGATCACAGACGGGAGACCTGGGGCAGCTGTCAGCCTGATGACAGGAGGATGGTGTTTAAAGATCACCCCTGTCCCTCTTCTGTGCTCTTGGCCACTCTTTCAAGTGCTCTCTCTCTACACCACCCTGCCTACGACCCATAGATAGCTGTGATTTCTAAGTACATGGCTGGAAGACCTGCCTCTCCTGAGCCGAGATTACATAGCCAACATTCCCATTGATGCACGGACACAGTCCCCATGCCTGGCCTTCGTATAGAGAGAAGCTCCATACCTCATCAAAGCGAAATCCCAAGGTGTCTTCAAAAGCAGCCCAGACTCTGCAGGCTGCATGGGGAAAGGTCACAGTTTCAAAAGTGCTGCATGAGTTATGTTCGGCAAGACTGCTTCCATCTCAGAGCTAAATGTGATTCATTATGGAAGTGAATCAAAACTTCATTAAGAATGTGTCATTGTACTAATAGCACAGAGACTCGTTTTAATACGAAATACTTTTGAGGGTACATGTGATTATTAATTGAACATTCTCAGAGCACCTTTTTTTCTCCAATTACAGACATTCGATACGTCAAGACCAGACGTTTAGTGGTTTGGGGCAGTGTTGTGTTGTGGAAACAAATGTTGTGTTACCTCATTACCATGGAACTGATGGATTGCATTAAAATTTAAGCTTTAAGCAATAGTCCACCCATAATTAACTAAGTCACTTTTACCTACTGTACTTTTAAATACGGTATTGCAGCATGACAATTACATCAAATACTGTTGGTGTTTGTGTGACTCGTAACCGAATGCCATTGATATCAAACCTAGCATAGCATGTCGTGAATTTATGTGAACATGAATCAGAATTACAACAGAAGGGTTGATTTACAATGAGCAAAAAATTCAATTTCCATCTGTTCCTCACAGAGAGCTAGTGTATGGCTTCATAGGCCTTGAAATATAGCATAAATTGGATTTATTTATTTATTTATTTTTTTTTAGCTTGACAGCATCCAACTCCGGTTGGATGTAAAAACGAACAGCTTGCAAATATCTCCTTTTGAAGTCATTTGGGTTTGGAAAAAATACAAGGGTGATGAAAAAATTTGACTGTTTTTCTTCCTTTTGGATGAACAAACCCTTAACAACAACAGAACAACAAGTACAGTGTAAGGCAATATTGTACCTTTTTCATCAAAATAAAATGAAGCCCATGCCAATCTGTATTTTTTATTTATTATTTTTTTTTTATTGTTCTCACATATTTGTGACTGAACACATATGCCATTGAACAAAATTTACAAAACATATGCACATAAGTCAGAATGTTTAGATAAAAGGATCTTGTAGGTGAAGAGGAATTGAAAATATAGAATGGCAATGTGATGTTAAACCATTCAATTTTAAATGTGCTATTATTCAAACAACTGTTTTAAATAAAACAATGTGAACAATAGAATTCCGGGGGGGGGGGGGGGAATCAGAGTGGGCTTATTTGCCCACTCTGATTATTTACCCACAGCATCCACTGAGTTAGTGCCTATAAATCCAATTCAACCAGAAAGAATATGTTTGACAAATGAAGAATAATTGATGCAGCCGTTGGCGTCCTCTTGTCCAGCCATCAGTCGATCCACCTCATCCTCTGTCATCCGCTCACCCAGCGTGGCCAGAACGTGCCGCAGCTCAGCCCCCATGATGGTCCCATTGCCCTCCTTGTCAAAAACTCTCAGTCCTTCCACAAAATCCTCAAAGTTGCCCTGATTCTTTGAGCGGGAGATATGTTGCAGCATTGGCAAGAAAGTCTCAAAGTCCACCAGCTTGGAGTTCATTTCCTCCGGTCTGGGTTTCCCCAGGACCTTCAGCACATCGGCGTTGGTTGGGTTTTGGCCCAGAGCTCGCATCACATCCCCACACTGGGCGTACGTAATCTTCATTTCTCCTTTGGGTGTACGGTCGAACAGTTGAAATGCCTCTTTGAACTCTTCAATCTGATCGGCCGTGTACTCCAGCGTGATGGCCTTGGGATCGAATGCAGGTTCTTTGGGGACTTCTGGTTCGGGTGGAGGAGCTTGTTTGGGGGCTGTTGGGGCCGGAGCGGCCTCCTTCTTGGGTTCCGGCTTCTTGGGTTCCGGCTTCTTGGGTTCTGGCTTCTTGGACTCGACTTTCTTGGGAGCCATGGTGATGGTGTGAAGAGCCTCCTGGATGAGCAGGGAAGTCAGAAAGTGCAGACTGGATGGGAGGGAGCTGCTCAGGGCAGATTGTCTGTTAAAGCTTTTATATTATTTGACCTCAGGGAGGAGAGATCGGCCTGACAAGCAGGTCCTATAACACACTATAAAAGGAAGAAATCCAAAATAGACCTGGGCAGCAGTGGCGTCAACAATGAGCTATTGTTCCCAGCTGCCACTGATAGTGACAGAGAGACTCCTAACAAAGCCCTACTCGGCCCAGACCGAACAACTCATTCATGAGCAATGCTTGTATTAACAACAAACCATCCAAGCACTCTCAATACATTTACATGAGTTTACTGTATGTATGGAGGTAAAGTTGAAGGACACTGAAACTGCAATACCTGTATTCCTGAAAAATGGGGATATTTTCACTTATTTAAATGTCATTAATTAGATGTTATTATAGGCTAATTTTGCATTCATTGTTTGTACCTATTACCAAACAAGTCATTCTTCACTTTAAATGTAGAATTATTGCAAGCATACACTTACCTGTGTCTTGTTTAATCTGAGGATCAATTCTAGGCTAAATATAACCACAGTTAATGTTCTATTCTGTCGGAGTGTGTGACAGCTGGACTTTCAGAACATAGCTATTTCAGACCTGAGACATAAGGAGGCACCCAACAATGTGTTTGGTTTAGCTATCTTGAGTTTACACAAACAGAACATGCCTTAACTGGGAACCAACTCGGAATGTAATAATGAATTTTGACAGCTGTGCCTCAGGTGTCATTCCACTTACAGCAGTCAAATGTGACAAGTCACAGAGCACTTTTCACAATACTTTGTTTCAAAGCACCTTTAGAAAAGATCATGATGTTAATGTTTATAATATCCTAACAGCTTCATGTCTTATAGCCACATTTAGCAGATTAGAGCTGGTCAATAATATTGTTCGATTTTGCTATATATATATATATATATATATATATATATATATATATATATATATATATATACACACACACACACACACACACACACACACAGTCGGACATACTATATCAAACTTTATATAAAAAGCCGTGTAATATAAAATACATACAATTTTGTGACAATAAACAATCATGCAGTTGATATTTGCTGTACTGTATATAGATAGATAGATAGATAGAGTTTCATGTGAGTATACTGTATGTATGCAGATAAAATTTATATTTATATCTTTTGCAATGATATAAACAGTCATGCAGTTGAAATTTGCTTTTTCAGTTTATATGGTAACCCTTTATTTTAAGGACCAGTTCTCACTTACTAGTAGCTTATTAGCATGCATATTACTATCATATTGGCTGTTTACAGTTTTCATTAGACACAAATTAATACCTTATTTAGCATAAATAACATTAATCATTAATTATTCACCCTCATGTCATTCCAAACCTATAAGACCTTCGTTCATCTTCGGAACACAAATTAAGATATTATTGATTAAATGCTGTCTATGGAGGGCCAGATAGCTCTCCGATTTAATCAAAAATATCTTAATTTGTGTTCTGAAGATGAACGAAGGTCTTACGGGTTTGGAACGATATGAGGGTGAGTAATTAACGACATAATTTTCATTTTGGGGTGAACTAACCCTTTAACGTAACAACTACCTTACTATTAATAAGCAGCAAATTAGGAGTTTATTGAGGGAAAACTCTTACTACTACTACTACTATTACTACTACTACTACTACTACTACTACTAATAATAATAATAATAGTGAATAATAATAATAGTGTTATTGCTCTATGTGAGGCTATTGTACATGTGTGGATGCAGCTGGATGTACTTAAATATGCAGTTTTTTATACAGAGCTACGTGATGATATAGTTCACATTTCGTGACGATATAAACAACCATGCAATTGATATGTGCAATAAAGTATACAAAGGTTTACATGAGTGTACTGTACGTATGGTGGTAAAGATGGAGGGTACTGAAACTGCAAAGGGTTTTGCTAAAAAAAAAAAAAAAATCATATTATACACATTGACCAATGAACACTACTTAACAGAAAAGTCTATAAAATAATACAATACAATATATTAATCTGTCAATATGAGTGTCAACCAAGTGTGCTGGAAGTTCAGAAACACTTTTTTTTTTTTTTTTTTTTTATGGTATTTTTCACAAAGCTACTTATAAAGAGTGGGGGCATGTTCTACAACAGACTGACAATCATTTTGGGAAAAGACAGAGTGATGAATTCATTTAGCAAGTAATTAGCAATTATTATGCAGTGAATTACATGATCTTTCATAAAAATAAAGACAACAAACCATCTATGATGTCCATGCAGAAATATCTTGTATAGTGATTACCTGTTTGTGTTTCACTCACCAGTGTTACATTGAAAGAACAAACACAAGTAAAAATATTAAGACACTTTATTCATGACAAGAGCATGGTTAAATTAAGTTCACTTGATTAAGTTTAGATGAGAACCAGTGCATTGCTCAACTTCAATAGCCATTCACACACAAGTCACATTTGTGCTTAGATCAGATCACGCTGCTTTCCTTCCTCTGAGCAAACACCTCAATCAATCAAATATTTTTCAATATAAATCCATGACAGAGTGCAGAGGCCTTGAATGCATGGAGTCATTGCTACAGATGTTTTTGTATTCCTCAAAGGTGCATTTAATTCAAAGCTTATGGATGAATATGACATCAACACAAGACATGAGAGCATGCAAATCCTTTTAGTACATTTTCTTCATTTTCACAAGAAATATGAGCATATTTAAAAAGATGGAGTATCACATTTAAATGCCATATGTTCTATCATATACATTATTGCAAAACCACATTAAAAGTGATTGCCTGAAAGAACATCACTGCATATTAAAGGGATAGTTCACCTAAAATTGTTTACTCACCCTCATGTCTGATATTCTTTCCACTGAACACAAAAGGAGACTTTCTGAAGAATTTTTACACATTTTTTTTTCCTTCCTGACACAAACCAGCATTAACGTAGTCCATACGAGTCTTGCACCTTTCTTCTGTCATTGCATGGAAAAGAGGCTACTTTATAGCTTTTCTATAAAAAAAGAATAATAACGGCATCTTTCAGGATGCAGGGACATGAGAATTTTTAATTTTTTTTATTTTTTTTTTATTGAATTTTTGCTTCTTTTAAGAGCATCCAGTACCTGTTGGTCTGTACCTACCAATCTCAGTATTCTTCTCAACAAAGTTACCTCTAATATCAGATAATGCCTGCACACATTTCCTTTCATCAAAATGCAAAACCGCATTCAGATGTACAAGAACGACAACAGCGAGAGTGCTGATAGCGGCCAAATGTGAGTTATGTAACCGGGTAGACTTTCCCCCTGTACTCTTCAACTTAAAGGCTTCATAAATATTTATTTGCTGATGAGGGAACTGCACTTCTTTGTTCACATGGAAATGATTCAGTGCGCCTCTAGAATGAGATGACAAAGCTTGATGGAAATGCATTGAGAGCCGGTGAGTGTCCTTCTTAATCTTCTCTTCATTGGGCGGAAGGTTAATCAATGTGCAGTGGAGCACGTCTACTGTAGAGCGCAATGAAAGGGAAAATGCGCCGCGAGGAGGAAATCATTCTAATCAACTTACACTGCGCCTCAAAGATCAGGATTGGATGTCTACTTTTTCTCAACGTTTTATTTGGACTTTGGACACCTGATAACACGAATGTAAAAACAAAAATTACACATTCTCTGCTACGTTTGGCCTGCTTCATAACACCACAGTGTTTATAAAACAAGTGTTTGTATTGCTTCTCCATGAACAATCTCTGTAGAATGTGAAAATGTGTTATAGTTGGTGTGGATCACTAGTGTGCATATATTGGCTGTTTCACGACACCGTTTTATTTATTTATTTATTTTTTTAAGTCCAAATTTAAGTTTTAACATAAACTAATAAACTTAAAGTGATGCATATTTGTCAGCCATACATTCATGTAATAGTTCTAATAAACTGACTGTGCTTAAAATACAAAATATCCAGACTTATATATTTACCACTGATAAATTCACAGCTATCCATATTTTAAAATTAATTTAATAAATGTAATTGAATTAACTGGTTTTCACAATAAACTGATTTATGCTGATTTTAAGCAATTCAAATAAATGCATACAATAAGATTATTTTTTTTTCTGCATAAATCTATTTAATTTATATATGACTGGCAAATATGCATCATATTAAATGTATTACTTAGTCTCTATATGTTAAAACTGTAATTTTGAAATGTTATATGCAATTTAAATACATAAATCTTAAATGTAGGCCTATATATATATATATATATATATATATATATATATATATATATATTATATATTTACTTATTTTAAATTTGTGTGAACAAACGAACAAACAAACAAACAATCAAATGAATGAACAGATAGTACCTTTCCGTCATAAAATATTTAATTTACCAGATTATTCCAAAATACAAATTTTTACTATAACTATAGTGTCAAACCTTTGTCTCCGTGTCTTGTCTTTCCTCGCGCTCCCAGTGTTTCCATGTCCTTATTTGGTTTTTCCTGTTCCTGTCCCTGATTGTCTTGAATATTCTCCTCATCTCCTCGCTCCCTGTTGGATGTGACAGAATACTGGACCTAAAACAGAAAAGTAAGCGGCGCTCCTTCTCCCTGGTTTTCTTTTCCCCGTGTTAAAAGTGTTTTTTTTTTTTTTTTTTTGGTTTGATTTTGTTTTCTCTCCATGGCTAGTTCAGTTGGTAGTTCAGCAGGCTTGCCACAGCAACGGCACTCGATGACGCCACCATCCTCTCGCTGTTCTGGCACAGGGCCAATTCCCATCGTCCCGTGGACCTCCCAGACACCACAGGACTAAGCTGGAGGGAAAGGACCCTCCGGTGTCTGGAGAGTGTCCTGCCCCGAGCTAGAACCAGCCAGCCGTCGTCCGCAGCTCCCTCAAGCCCGCAACCGTCAGTGGCTCTCTCAAGCCCGCCGTCAGCGGGGAAAACTACGACGCCGTCTGCGGCTCCCTCAAGCCTGCCACTGTCCGTGGCTCTCTCAAGCCTGTCGTCCAGCCCGCCTGCCGATCTCCAGTCAAGCCCGCTGTCCGACGCTTACTCAAGCCCACCGCTGTGGCTCCCCCAAGCCCGCTGGCTGCTCCGAATCCAGTGCTAGCTCCTCAAAAGCGCTTTGCTGTGCCTGCTCCTCCAGAGCACCCTCCAGTGCCGGCTCCACGTAAGCGCATCCCTGATCCCGAGTTAAGCCCAGGATGGGCTCCTGTTCCCGAGTTAAGCCCAGGATGGGCTCCTGTTCCCGAGTCAAGCCCAGGATGGGCTCCTGTTCCCGAGTCAAGCCCACGGAGGGCTCCTGTTCCCGAGTCAAGCCCAGTGAGGGCTCCTGTTCCCGAGTCAAGCCCAGTGAGGGCTCCTGTTCCCGAGTCAAACCGGAACCGGAACCGGGGCCGGGGCGGGGGGCCACGGCCTCGGAGGCAGATCCGCCATGGCCTCCCGAGTCTCCTGCTCCGCCATGGCCTCCCGAGTCCCCGGACCCACCATGGCCTCCCGAGCTCCCTGCTCCGCCATGGGTCCCGAACAGGCGTCGCCCTGGAGGCCGTCTGTCCCCAAACTCTGCCCCTTGAGGCCTCCAAAGCGCCAAGTCATTATCAAATTAAATAAATTGGTTTGCTAAGATTTCACACACCAAAAAATTATAGTAAAATCATGCAGTGAATGTATGAGGTTATCTGAACTCTTTACTCTCACAAGACAATACATTAACATTAACTTTCACATTTCCAGAATTCCCATCATATTGCAGTGGATCCTTTTAGATGACCAGCTCTTGATTTCATTTTAAGTCAATGAACTTCAGGACTGTTAGGAGAATGACTGGAATCAATATTGCTGTCCATGTACATGTAACATTTGATTTCATGGATGTTGTCATGTCAATATGACCTCTTGACATGAATGCCCAAGATTAATGACCTCTGCTCTCCATGCACTCGTCTATAACAATCCCTCCATTTCTGCTGATGGACTATACATTATGCTTACAAGGTCACATAACCTCTGCTTTCCTCTCATACATTTGTTTCTTGAGATTGTCTCTGTAATTCAATTGGCAAATGATGAATTAATGAACCTGATCTATTTCGCCTGTAAGAATGAGGGCATGAGGATGAGACAGATTCCAAGTGCTAATCTATTGCAGCTACTATCATTTTTTGCAGACCATGCAATTCATCATTTTTGACAGAGGCAGTCAAACCGTTGTCTTGGATAATTGCGTTATTCATTTACCTCTGCCTGTATTGATCACACTGGTCCGTCTCAATCTCTTACAGGATATATGCACCCGAGGGTTAAGATCGTAACGTTGGCTGTCTTTATATTAGAAGTCAGCCAAGGCTGTGGTGCTTTGACGGGTTGTCTTTGCTTCTTAAACTATGGCTTTGTGTGTATGTTAAGTGTGAGTTAATGGAGACATAAGAGCTCTGTTTCAAATCCCAATGAGCTGCCTGGCAAGAAAGCATTTTACAGCATTATAGGTGGCCAGTAACTTAATGTTGCTTTTTAAGTAACTTTGTTTTGTCCAAATTCAGCAGAGAAGTTTGCAGATCCCACAATGCATTGACAAGTTTGGGGGCAAATTAAAATAACTATTTATCTCTGCTTTGACAAATAGTGGAAATTTTTGCAAATATCTGTTACGTACTTTTTTTATGCTTAGAGAATTAAGTTGTCATCTTAGCAACAAGCTAACATCAGAGTCTATTCACCTGTGCATAAATACTTGCTTTTTCTAGGTTTTAGAACAAAGGATTTTACAAGCTGCTTTAAAGGTGCAATAGAATGCATTGATATATTTTAAATTGTTCTCTGATATCTACATAGAAGGTATGTGGCTTAGGTAAGGGCAAAAATTCTCCAGAAACGGTTTTACATGTCCATTTACAACCCTAGGATTTGTCCCTAGAATGAAATGGTCTGTTATTACCTTATTTGGAAGGGTCATGAATAAAAATGCTGAGCTCTGCTCTGATTGGCTGTTTCACAGCGTGGCTCATTTCAGTAGCTCACACAGTAAACAGATCTCTACTGTCCGGCGTGAACGATGGAGAGATTAGGCATCCAACCAATGTTTGAGCCTGTATCAGACAAAGATACAGATTTTGAGAGATTTTGTAAGGATGTTTAGCGTCCGTGGTATGAACATGATCTCTGTGAGACGCTGGTGGAGTGAACAAGACTTGAGAGAGAGTTGTGAGTGAGGGCGCGGCCGTGAATGTAGCCTCTGTGTTGCCAGATCCAGCTGTTATAAGCGTTTTTGGACTTGTCTCTTCCACTTTTTTTTGACACTTTAGAAAGTTAAGAAAGTAGGATGTTGCAGTTTAGGGTTAGTGATATCTTTATCTTATCTTAATTGCAAAAGATTTGAAATAATTTAGGTTTATTTTTATTTATTTATCGGTTTTTGTTTGTTTTAATAGCAATATCTGGCAATACTGCATCGATGGTTCGGCTGTGCAGGTCCAGCTGGCCTAGAACATGGGCTGGTAGACGTTATGCAAATGTAGGGGGCATAAACATTAATGATCCCGACTGTAACGTCACAGTCTGTGTTATGTTGTGATTAGCCTCTTCTTCAGTGCTCTTTTGCACGCACGAGGAGGAAACAATGGTGTTTGAGGCTCACAGTATGTCATTTCCATGTACAAAACTCTTATTATTCAACTATGCCAAGGTAAATACAGTTTTCCATTCTATGGCACCTTTAATAGTCATCAAAAAAAAAAAAAAAATATTCTCAAGGAGGGAAGTAAAAATACATCAAGTTTCCATCTTTATGAAATTCTGTGGAAAAGAAGTACACTTTTGCAAACTTTGGAAAAGAGTGCTTGTAATGGAGATAATGTACTTTAAAAGAATATAATTAAGTGTGAACTGAATATAATGCTTTCAGACATTTCATTGCATGTTAATTCCAATGAAATGAATGTATTACAGTTTATAGTTATATTATACGCAGTTAGTCGAACTTCAACATGTTTTGACCCACATAAGTAGGACTTAATCTTTATATGTAATTTCATAATGACTTTTATTGTCTTTGAAATATGGTTAAAGCACTGCAGAATGTACTGACAAACATATATGATAAACCAAAATATACTTTAATGCAATTTCTGTTGAAACTTGTATGTCATGTATTTAAATATATTTGTAATCACACAATTGTAAAGATATGATTTAGTTCAATAGTACAACCCAAATTCCAGAACTGTTGGGACATTTTATAAATTTGAATAAAATGAAAACTAAAAGAATTTCAAATCACGTAAGCCAATATTGTATTCACAATAGAACATAGCTAACATACAAATGTTTAAACTGAGAAATTTTAAAATTGTATGCACAAAATGAGCTCATTTCAAATTTGATGCCTGCTATAGGTCTCATAACAGTTGGGATGGGGGCATGTTTACCATGGTGTAGCATCTCCTCTTCTTTTCAAAATAGTTTGAAGACGTCTGGGCATCGAGGGTATGAGTTTCTGCAGTTTTGGTGTTGGAATTTGGTCCCATTCTTGCCTGATATAGGTTTCCAGCTGCTGAAGAGTTTGTGGTGGTCTTTGACGTATTTTTCGTTTAATGATGCACCAAATGTTCTCTAAAGGTGAAAGATCTGGACTGCAGGCAGGCCAATTCAGCACCCGGACTCTTCTTCTATGAAGCCATGCTTTTTTAATAGCAGCAGTATGTGGTTCCCTTATCGAATTGGAACTTGCACTGCGTCCCCTAGAGGACACTTTGGGGAACGCCCTCAGCATGACCGGTGTCTGAACTGCATGTGGAAACACGACAATGAACTTGACACTGGCCTATGACGTGCTACTGGTGCAACCATGGGTATACAGTAAAAGGGCACCTGTAGAACACGTCATCAGCTTGTGCTCCCGCTTGGCTCTGTTTACAGAGGATGGAAGACAAACGCCTGGACCTCGTGGTGCTGGACCCGCTGCTGCCGAGGCAGAGCGCCATCTGCACTCATTAGATCTGGCTGACGAGCTTGGGATGGGTCTTTCCCTATCCCAATCCTCGGTCGCCAGCTCTGTTGCTCTTGAACCGGATCTGGAAGCCCAAACTCTGGTTTCTTCCGATCCGGCAAAGAGCATGTTACTCGAGTGGTCTAGCTCCGAGGAGTTAGATGTGACAGAAGTAAACACGTACGCAGGAACACGCTTCCAGCAGCCGTCTGGATGAGCGCTTCCTAGCGGGTCATAAATGCTCTGCCCCTCTGAGCCTTCCAATCCTCCCTCAGCTTCACAGTGAGCTGCTGAGTTCATGGAGGAATTTCCCCTTAGCAATTCCAACTACGCTAATGTGAAGGGGTTGGAAGACAGCGGGTACACAAAGATGCCTCAGATGGAGGAATCCCTTGCGAGTTATCTTGCTGCTCCCCAGGCATCTTCGTGGAAGGCTCCTACCTTGCCTTCGAAGCCATGCCAGTTTACATCTAGGCTCATGGGCAAGGCATACGTGGCGGCTGGGCAGGCGGGCGGTACCCTGCATACCATTTCTTTATTGCAGGTATACCAGGCGGACCTGCTAAGGGATGCTGATGCGGTGGGGGGCATGGCTCCTGCTGAAATCGAGGCGCTCCGCTGCTCATCTGATCTTGCCCTCTGTGCGACCAAGCAAGCGGCTCATGCCATCGGCCGCTCTCTTGCGGCACTCATTGTCACGGAGAGGCATTTATGGCTTAACCTGTCGGGGCTGAAGGAGAAGGACAGGTCCTTTCTCCTTGATGCCCCAGTTTCACCTGCCGGACTTTTCAGAACTGCTGTCGAGACAGTAGTCCGTAAGTTCAGGGAGGCGAAGGTTAAGTCAGTGGTGTTTGAGCGCTATATTCCTCGCCATAGGCAGCGTCCTTCCATTCAACCACCTGAAGCTGAGCCTGCCGCTGGGCCCAGCTGGCGGAAGGGTCAGAAGGCGAGCGTAGCTGCGAGAACCCTGCCTCCAAGGAGTCGGGGTGCTGGGCAGCGACCTCGCTCGAGGCAGAGACATGACCTCAGGGAAGTCATCGAAGCTAAGAGAGGCAAGTCGAAGCCCTGAGTCTGAGGTTTTGATTTAATTTACTGTTAACTCTCATTTCATTTTGATCCCCCTTACTATCCTTAGTTGAGAATGTTGACTTTATTTTGCAACTTCATATTGTCATTAGCAACTTGGAATAGAATATATTTCTTTCTTCTGACTACAATTTTTGTCATGTATTTGGGATCAGTCCCTGATTTCAATTCGTATTTTTACCCAGTACAACTGCGGCTTTGCATTGTATCACTATTAAGCAGTGAGATGTGTTGGGGAATGTGGGTTATTCCGCGAATTGCGTCCCACTCCTTCAGCTATTTTCCTCTCTATGATACGAATTGTGTTACGGGGTTAGAACAGGGGTGGGCAAACTCGGCCCTTCCAGGCCACTTTCCTTCAGAGTTTAGCTCCAACCCTAATCAAACACACCTGAACCTGCTAATCATTGTCTTCAAGACCACTAGAAGGCTACAGGTGTGTGAGTTTTATCAGGGTTGGATCAAATCTCTGCAGGAAAATGGCCTGGAAGGGCCAAGTTTGCCCATCACTGGGTTAGAAAGTTGGGCAGAATCACTTCTTGCTTCCCACTTCTTATTTCACGTAAACGGGACGAGGCAGGTTGCCTCCGTACTGCATAAGACTGTGAGATGTGTTGAGAAGATAGGCAGTATTGCAGCTCGCATTTCCACTTCTTAATTTGTTGTGCAATAGGGCAGGGCAGTTCCCCCTCTGTATTGCACTTTACACTGTGAGATACGTATATGCGAGAAGGGTGGGTTATTCTGCGGCTTGCATCCCACTTCCTCGGCTGTAATCCTCACAATATTATGACGGTTTAAAGTAGATGGGCAGTATCGCTTCTTGCGCTCCCACTTCTTATAACTTGCAGTGGATAGTACAGGGAGGTTTGTGCCTCCGTATTGCGCACGCAGATGTGAGAGGTATGCGGAGATGGTGGGCTATTCCGCGACTCATGTCCCACTCCTGCTGTGACCCTCAAAATACTAAACGTTTGGGAAAAGGGGTAGTTTCACCTCTCGTGTTCCCAATTCTTAGCACTTTTGTGCAATAAGGCAGGGAACCATCTTAGTGCGCTTAGGATTGTGAGGCGTATGTACGATGATGGGTGACTGTGACTGGCCTGCTTTGACTCTGACCCTCACAGTGTGTTGGCAGTTGCTAGTGTGTTCCTGGGGATGAGAACTCCTTAGAGTTTTTCTGACTTACAGTGGTGTGAAAAATTGTTTCACACCGAATAATTTTTCACACCGCTGTATGCCTGCCGATAAGGCACTCATCCCTTCAGCATGGCGGTGTGGGTATTCATCCCCCAAAGTGTCCTCTAGGAGACGCAGTGCGAGTTCCCATTCGATAAGGGAACGTCTCAGGTTACCCATGTAACCATGGTTCCCTGAGAAGGGGAACGAGACACTGCGTCCCCTTGCCATGCTTCTGGCATTCCTGTGCACATCTCCTTCAGACAAGAAGCTGGTGACGTGTTCTACAGGTGGCCGTTTATACTCATGGTCGCACCAGTAGCATGTCATAGGCCAATGGACACAGGACACGATGTCGCTTCTGGACCATGTTCATATATGACTTCCTTTTTTGCATGATAGAGCTTTAGTTGGCATCTTCATATGGCACGGGAGATTGTGTTTACCGACAGTGGTTTCTGGAAATATTTCTCGGCCCATTTAGTATTGACAATGACAGAATCATGCCGATGAGTGATGCAGTGTCGTCTGAGG
Organism: Spinibarbus caldwelli; assembly: GCA_039654775.1. NCBI lineage: Eukaryota > Metazoa > Chordata > Actinopteri > Cypriniformes > Cyprinidae > Spinibarbus > Spinibarbus caldwelli. The sequence continues at coordinate 9,349,568 of CM077222.1, read as the reverse complement.
GCCCGAAGACCACGGGCATCCAACAAAGGTCTTCGGCCTTGTGCCTTACGCACAGAGATTTCTCCAGTTTCTCTGAATCTTTTGATGATGTTATGCACTGTAGATGATGAGATTTGCAAAGCCTTTGCAATTGATGTTGAGGAACATTGTTTTAAAGTATTTCACAATCTTTTTACACACTCTTTCACAGATTGTAAAGTTTCTGCCCATCTTTACTTCTGAGAGACTCTGCCTCTCTAAGACATCATTTTTATAGCTAATCATGTTACATACCTGATGTCAATTAACTTAATTAGTTTCTTGATGTTCTCCCAGCTGAATCTTTTCAAAACGTCTTGCTCTTTCAGCCCTTTGTCACCCCCATGCCAACTTTTTTGAGACCTTTAGAAGGCATCAAATTTGAAATGAGCTCTTTTAGTGGATAAAAGTGTAAAATTTATCCGTTTAAACATTTATGTTCTCTATGGTCTATTGTGCATACAATATTGGCTCATGTGATTTGAAAGTCTTTTAGTCATTGTATTCAACTTTCAAAAAACATCCCAAGATTTCTGGAATTTGGGTTGTAAAGCTTTTTTACATTATTACAAAGTTTACTTTTAAAATTGTACTTAAGTGTGTACGAAATAGTCATGAATTGTCTCTCTTTAAGTACACTTAAGAGGGTTTTTATTTTGTAATGTCATATGTGCAAGTATTTTTTTTTCTTCTTTTTTACACTTTTAAGATTTGAAGTAATCAACAAGTGCACATTTAATACAATTAAGCACACTTCACAAGCACATACATCCCATTTAAAACAGATTTCATGCTTCCAGATAAGGAGCTAATGGGGTTTTTTGACTGTTTGTATTATTTGGGATTCTTCCACTGACTCCCAACCCACCAGATAGAATCAGTGCATGACATTGACGATTGATTACCGCCTATCCAGTGAAACCTTCAGTTTTTACTCTTCCTTTTTACTCTTCCTTTCTAACTCGAGTCTCCAGAGCGACTGTCTCCTCCCTTTTATCTGCGACTGTTTTGTCCAGCCAGACACAGAGCTCTTAAGCCCAGAGATAAGCGAAATATGGGTGTCGGGGTCTGGATACGAGAAGCATCGAGAGCAGCTGAGGGCTCAGGAGATCTCGACAGAGAAGAACATCACTGCTGTTGATGCTGACATTTTCACTAGGGCACTGAGGAGCCATGTGCTAATAAAAGACTAGCCTGATCCAGAGATCCGCGAGATCGCTGATGTCAGACTGGGGCCGGACAACTGACAGCTGGCCCACACAAAACCCCTGCAGCCGCATAGACGTCTAGTAACCCTGCCTGCCTGATTCTGCTGCATACATTCATACTCCATATGTGTGCAGCAGTGTTGGAGAATAAACTTGGACACTCAAGCTACAAGCTACTCAGAAGTCAGTGTAGTTCACAAAAGCTATTTAAGGAGACATTATCATTTCAAATATGTTCATAGTTTTCAGTCACATGGCTGGCGTGGAGACCCAGAGTGCATCAAGCAATGGATATTTAGGCCGTCTCTCAAAAGAAAGAAAACAAAGATATGCGAACCAATTGCAAGTTTTGGCAACTTGCAATCTGCACTCTTAAATAAATGCATGGTTGCAAGTTCTAATTCATTTATTTAATTGAAACTTTTTAAAGTTGTAAACATTATTTTGTTCAGTTCAGTTGACATAATAATGTAGATCATTACTTTAATAATGTGTGTAATTTAAACTTAAATTTCTGTGTTAACTGAATTTCTAGTTCCTGACATGTTTTGCATAGGACTGTATAAGAAGAGTAAATGTTGAAATTAAGTGTTTATTTATTTATTTGTTTGTTTTGTGTTTGTCATTGTTGTTTGTTTGTTTGTTTAAAGGAAAATACCTGCCAATGTTTAATTGTTTGACATTTTTACATTACTTTTTATTTATTTTTTTTTTTTTTTAATAAAATAGTTTCAAAGCTACAACTCAGGTAGTTGAAGCAATCTAATTTTAATCAATTTAAACATTTATGTTTATGTTACAGACTTAGTATAGTTTGTTGGTTGGAAATAATTGTATTCAATGTTGTCATAACTAAGTTGTCATAAAAAAAAAACTCAGTTCGTTCGTTCGTTCGTTCGTTCATTTATTCGTTCATGCATTCATTGATTTAAAGTGTATACACCGGGGGGGGGAATAAATAAATAAATACATAATAATAATAATAATAACAACAACACATTTAAAAATCTTTGTTTCCACAATCAGAAAAATGGCATCAAAATGAACATGAAAATTTGAAGTAGAAAAATGTATTTATTTGTTTGTTTGTTGATCCCATAATGAATAGTCCACTTTAGACATTCTAGTAACTACAAGTAACTTAGCTATGACATGTCAACTAACTCTCATTACAGTATTGCCAGATTGTTAGGTTAGGGTTAATAGAATAAGTTAAGGCATTGTCAGTTGAATGTGTGTTGGGGAGCATTAAAATAAAGTGTGAACATATTAAACAATCAGTCTACTAATACTCAAATGACTGCTAGTTGATATGTAGATGCAAAGTTACTCATAGCTAGCAGAATATCTAAAGTGGACTATCAAAATAAAGAGTTATCCTTTGTTTTATTTTTCACAGTGTATTCAGCATCTGCAGTATTTCCATCACTAAAAACATTAGGACGTTCTAAAACACTTAACATGGAAAATGCTTAACATGGCTTAATGTACTAATGTAAAAGTAAAATATCAGAGACAATACATACATTATTGATGATGCATTTTATATATAGGCAAGTGGATGAGCCCAGAATATGAATGCAAATGGTGAAATTGCATGTTAAGTGTTTTCTTTATAATGATTTTCTCAGTTTAACATGAAACTTTGCATGTGCCATTTATATTCTGGGTTCATCTGCTTGCCTGTACAAAGTAGGTTTTATTAATAAGTTGTATACTGAATTTAGTCTTCCATTATCACTGTATTAATGCCATGAGTCACATTAGGCATTTTCTTTATAGTGGTTTCCGAGTAAACACTTAATGTGTAACACTTAATTAGCGCGTTGCATTCATATTCTGAGCTCATCTGCTTGCATGTATACAGTGTGCATCATTAATAATGTTATATTAATGCATATTCAATTTGATATTTTAAGATCACTGACTTACCACATTGGTATTTAGTACAAACTTAGTAAATTTAACTGGCATATATGTGTGTACCGTCACATGAAAACTATAAATAACCACCAGATATCATCATCTATTTCTGCTGTATTCATCTACCACTAAAAACCATACAGATTTCAGTTTTGTGAAGAGATGCATTTACCCTGAATGCACTAAATTAATCAGATGTTCCAACACTTCACATGTGAGAGGGGCATTTTAAGAGAGCGTGTTTGATTATTATTTCCTTTGCTGTATAATTTTGTGCACATTGCAATGCAATGTGACACAAAAACTAGCAGTGGGATGTTTTGTCGCGCTACACGGCTACTCATGGGAAGAAGTAGCTTGTTACTGGAAAAGATACAACTTTTTAAAAGCAGCTGAGCTACTGTCAAACAACTAAAAAAGTTAGTACTTAGTTACTATCCAACTCTGACAGCAGCTTATTGTTAATTTTAATGTGGAAAGTGATGCATCTTGATTGCAGACACTGTCTACTGAGAAAATGTGTTGTGTTTATTTTTAACAATGAACTATGAGGTGAATTATCTCTCTTTCAAAAACAAAAGCATGGATTGCATTTTATTATGCCTATATGATAATATTATTTGCGGTTGTTAGTGTTAAAATATAGTTTCTTTGTTATTGGCATTCTGTTTTCTCATCAAGTAGGCCTATGCATACTAAGGTACTGTGAAAAATAAATGCTAACAATTGTTTATAACATTCTTTTACGACTGTGAATACATACTCTCGCCTTCACCTGCATCTCACACAGAAAGGGGACACAGCTCTCATTCAGTTTTCATCTCCATTCAGAATCTTATAGAGTAAGTGTGCATTCACTATTTTACAGATGTTACTTTCATTTGATTTATTTACTGTATGGTAAAATATGTGTGCTATGTGGTATTTGTGTTATTTTGTTTTTTTTTTTTTTTTTCTATAAATTAGTACTAGTATCAGTGACCATCACAATAACGTTAATAATGTTGTTTATTTGTTTAAACAGCATGCATACTTATTTTTTATTTATTTATTTATATTTTTTTTCAGATGTGAGAATACCACTGCAAAATAACCCGTTGCAAAGAGAGCCAAAGCAAATAAGCAGCCCACTCGGTCATGGAACAATATAAATATATGCAACATAAACATAAACAATATACACTTTGGAAATGCCAGGTATGTGATGCTCATTTATATATTTCAACATGTCACACTACAAGTCAAAAGTTTTTGAACAGTAAGATTTTTAATGTTTTTGTAAAGAATTCTCTTCTTCCCACCAAGCCTGCATTTATTTGACACAAAATACATAAAGTTGTATTTGCTACAGCAGTAATATTGTGAAATAGTTTTACTATTTAAAATAACTGCTTTCTATTTTAATATATATATATATATATATATATATATATATATATATATATATATAATTTTTTTTTTAAATGTAATTTATTCCTGTGATCAAAGCTGCATTTTCAGTCTTACTCCAAGTTTAACAATATACACTATACCATTCAAAAGCTTGGAGTCAGTGTATATAGAAATTAACACTTTTATTTAGCACACAAGTGATGATAAAAACATTTATCATGTTACAAACGATGCTGTTCTTCTGAACTTTCTATTCATCAAAAAAACTGAAAAATTTCCTCTCAGCTCTTTTCAACAACAACAACAACAACAACAACAACAACAACAACAACAACAATAATAATAGTAATAATAATAATAATAATAATAAATGTAATAAATCAGAATATTAGAATGATTTCTGAAGGATCATGTGACTGGAGTAATGCTAAAAATTCAGCTTTGAAAGTCAGCTTTGATTGTTCCTAATAAACTGTTTAACTGCACTCGCAAGTGAATCCCAAGTTATCTTGTGTGATAGCTAAATATATTCTAAATAAACTACAAACAAAAAGTATATAAATTTATTTTGTCCTCACATTCTTTCGTGTAACTCTTCCCTTTCAGTCACATACCTGACCGAATGGCTCATTATCCAGTTCATTATGCGGGCCTTTGTCTTCTCAGGTGTGAATTACTGCATTATGTAGGGTAGTTGACACCCGCTCGCATATGCCCTTTCTACCTGAAAAAGTGTCTTAGAAAATTTAAATTAATATATTGTTTTCTGTGAGCGAGTAAACAAGATGATTTTCACATAATTTTGAAGAAAAAATTCTAGGCTACAAGATCCAGTTCTCAAAAGTCTTGTGAACAAATGTTCTGTATGTGTTTTATGGCCTTATTTCAGTGACTTCAAAATTTTACTTTTTCACTAACCACGCATAAACGTTCCTTTCTCAAAAACACAATCATGTACATAAATGCTTCTAACATAGTATTTTAGCCCAGTTTGTGCTGATTACAGTGTTATTAGACTTTAGCCATTCATATGTTTATAAGCAACTGAAAAAAGCACAAATGTCAGGGAATATCAAAAGTTCTCCAGGCCCCCAAAACACCTTCAGACCCCAGAGGGTTAACAATAACTGAGAAAACAATACCACTACAATTTTACCAATCAATCAAACACAATCATTACCATGTAGAGGATTATGACACTTTATTGCACCAAAATAGAATTAAACACAGAAAAAAAGCTCATTTTGAAATGAGAAAATATACAAAATATTTTTTTTTTTTCATTACACCAGACAGAAGGACTTGTATGGCTGTGTCATAGTGAACAAATGAGCATAGCTTGAACTGTTTTATGGACATCTGTACAAACAATGTAATTGAGCGTGTAAATGATGAATTGGAGCCCTTTTCTTGCATTAATACTTTACTTTCTTAATTATGCATGTGAACATTGTGCTGCTCATTTGTATTTTTTTTGCCATTCCCATTCCTGTCTCTTCCCTTCATCCTGATTGGAATAATAGAATTTGAAAAATTACAGAAATGAAAGTGCATTTCACAGACTACTGAAGCAAGACAAGCCATTTGAAATTAATCAAAACATAATACAGTTTACAATGTGGTAAAGCGGCACTGCCAGTTGAAATGAGGTGGACTGTTTTCTTGCCACGGCACATCTCATGCTTGTGTCTCTATCTGTGAATCCTGATCCATTCCACTTTAAAAGCGAATGTAATTCTAGGATGTTGGTAAGTGGAAGTTTCCTCATGTCACGGTTTATACTTCTGTCTGGTCTGGGAGAGAGCAGCTTGTTTGGAGCATTTCAGAAAAACACAAATTTCCATCTGGCTTTGAGTCATTGAGCTGGAGTGGATCTTTAAAAGTTGATCGTGTCCCAGAGATTCTCTTCACACTCTACAAAATCCCTATGAATTCTCAAACTTCTAAGAGTGCCACAAAGGGGATGGTACTACATGTACAAGTTAGTGGGTGAACTTCATAAACCCTGTCCATGTCACAACACAGTCTAACTGGAAAAAAAAAACAAAAAACAAAATAAACACATGCATCTACCTACATTTTTTGCAAAACACAAAAAAAAAAGAAAAAAAAAAAAAAAAAAAAAAACATACCTATACATACACTGCCTGGCCAAAAAGTTGTCGTCTGGATTTAAAAAAGCAAATACTAAATAGATTTTAGGGTGATTCATATGTTTCTGGCATGTTGTTTGTTTGTCAACAATACTTTGGCTGAGATCTTGTATTGATAATGGAAGAGTTTAACCACTCTATAAAGCCGACTCCAGCACATCCTAAAGACTTTCAATAGGGTTAAGCACAGAACTCTGTGGGGGCCAATTCATACATGGAAATGATTCCTCATGCTGATTGAGCCACTATTTCACATTTTGGGCCTAATGAATCTTGGCATTTTCATCCTGGAACATGAATACAGATATATCTTCCAACGTGGTTGTTTAAGAAGTGAAAAGCAACACATTGCATCAGTTAGGGTTAAAATAATTTTTGCCAAACATATACCATACCAGAAATATATTAATCATTGCAATAATGATCTAGTCCTAGACTCTTCATTATTTGCTTATTTAAGTCCAAATGGCAACCTAAACAAATAATTTTGACATTCGCATCACATAACCAGCTCCATATGTATGTTTTTTCTGACATGATAAAATTGCTTGGTAGCTCACCCGGTAAATCATTGCACTGGTGAAGCTCCTGGGTACGTGTCCTGTGAAACACAAGACACAATAAAAGAGTCCAAAGACTAGAAAACAAATAAAATGACATGGTTGCTTAAGTAAATACATTTTTTTTTATCTCAAATTTGATTTGTTAACACTTTTGTGTACTGTTGGTTACTAGTGTAGATGCTGTGTTATATTCAGTAACACAATACAGCATTAAACTTTTATCATCACTCACTGGACATTTCATTTCTAAACTACCGTGATATATACAACAACCACTTTAATACACTTCCAGATTCACGTTCATCTGTGTCGGATAAAAATTAATGCACTTTTAGAGCTACTCACTGGATATTTCACTTTGAAAGTGCCATAAAATGTGCAAGAAGCAATGCATTACCATTTTGCAAATGTTGCCACAACAATATTTTTCCAGTGAGTCTGGGTTGTAATATTTAAATCTAATCAGTCACTCTTGAGCTGTCGTAAATTGCTGATTATCATGTCTGTGACATACTTCTTTAGGTGTCTTGGTTACTGCAAACAATCAGCAGTTAGGCTAATAAAGTCTATTAAAGGTGCTAATAAATGTAACTACCCATTACACATTGCTTTATTTTATCATATTGATGTTGCTGCAGTTTTGTACAAATTTACTTTCCCCTTCACATCTTTCCCAAGATGTAGGAAAGAGGCAAAGTGACGTTATTCATGGCCTCTCACGGCATACTGCTATAATCTATTGATGTTACGCTTTGTGCTGAACAAAGTAGGGGTCATGAATAACAACAGCTGGGCAACAAATGAAAATCACAGTCTTACACTATTCATTTTTTTTCTAAACTTTATTGAAAGAACAGTATAGTACCCGGCGATTTCAACCAACTGGCCGAGGCCAGCCTAAAAAGACACTCAGTGACAGTTGGTGGGCCAATGCTGTGCGTCGTTACGAAAGCTTATCAATTGCACGTGTTTTTAAGCCTTGCCAATTTAAACATTCAAAAGAGTTTAAAGCATTTAAACACAAGACATGGAAAAACTCTCACAGAAAGTGTGCAAACACCGAACCGAGCTCTCATGTGTGTCCTCCTGGAGGTCAAAAGAGGTCAAAGACTTAAACAAGATAAAATGGCATGGTTGCTTCAGAAAAGGTGTTTTATCTCGGGCTTGCTTTTGTTAAAACTATTGGTTAGGTTTAGTGTCGGTGCTATATTATTTCCAAACGCTATAGAGCATTTACCTTTTTAGCACCACTCACTGGACACTTTATTTCCAAACTGATTGATGTTGCTGCAGTTTTAAACAAACATACTTTTCCCTTCACGTCTTTCGCAGGAACATCCAGAGCAAAGTAACTGCAACGCACTTTCTCTCAAGGCTTACTGCTCTTATCTATCGATGTCACACTCCTACGTGCCATGAATAACAAAAACCAGGCCCCAAACGAACACGTTGCATTTATTTTTCTAAACATAGCCTAATTGAAAGAAATCTTTAAGTACAGAAACAGTAAATCAGACCGGTCACATTGATTGCAAAATGATTTGTTTCCATAACACCGTCATCACTCCATCCCAGCATTGCTCAGAAGCTCTCAACATCCAAGTGAAAAGAGCCTCTTATTTCCTCGCCCCCATCAATCTCATTTTAAGACCCAGCACTCTATAAATACTGCGAGTGCTGTGGTATATTCAGTCGCTGTTCGTTCAGAGTTGCGGGAGGCCGATGACAGCCAGAGAATGCCGAGGGCCCTAAACTCCTCTGCCCTCGGCTCGCACCCCCAGCTAAGAATAAGAATGATGTCCCCGTTCCCCTGACCAAACTTGGAATCCAGACCGGGAGATTAGTGGAGTCTGCGTGCTATTCCAGACATCTCTCATCCGTTCCCCGAGAGAGAGAACTCTCTCTACTCGGTTCTGCTCGGCTGGTCTATTTCTGCAGCTTGACTGGTTTGCGATCGTGGCCGTGAATCCGCCGTACCTGTTTATCCCATAGCGGCGGCTTACATGAGGGTTTGCGCACAGCTTATAGGAGCTTTTTTGTCCTGCAGGCTGGATTGGGTATGTTTACTCTGTGCCGTTAATCCGTGCAACACTAGTACCCGGTGTTTCTTCGGGACGACCTCGTACTGGGCAGCTCAGAGACTCCAAACCAGATGATGACCTCACCTCGGATCGGCTTTGTTTTGACTCTGAGCCACACTGCCAGTCTAGCCTTTGCCAAATTTCCTAGCTGGCGCTGTCCACAAGCATGATACAAAATAGGGCCATACAAAAAGCAATTGTCTTTTTTTTTTTTTTTATGGTTACTGAATGTGTAACTGAGTGGTTACTGAATAGAGGTAATATGATCATCAACCTCAGGTCAAATTATTAAACTAATAAAACAATACTGATTTGTTCTCTATTTATCTTATGAAAGGCTGGGACTTTTCTGTTACCACTCTGACACTTGAGAGTCAAAAAAAGCATATACTGTAGGGGTGACTCAAAATTAATACCCATGGTTTCTGACGATATATTGAGGTCTTGAAGTGAAACGATCGGTCTGTGTAAGAAACTGAGCATTATTTACAACATTACCTGTAACCCAGAGCCTCAGGCAAAAGGAGAAGTCAATTATTTTCTTCAAACTGGTTCTTTTCATTTTAATGAACTGGTTCAAATAACCAATTCATTAGTTTGTTTATGTAATCACTCACAATGAAGTAACATATATGCAATTATATTATTAAAGCACTCAACAATGTTGTGAAAAGCAGCTTTTTTTTTTTTAACGTCTAAAGCATAATAATGTAAATAAACTAAACATAATCATCACACCTTTTTACAAAAAAAAAGAAAAAAAAAAAAAAACAATTTCACCCCTTCATTCAAGTGCTCAGTTCACACAATTTGGTTTGGTTAAAAAGTGTTACTGCTGACTGTACTGATAAGCATTCATGGTAAACTAAATTATGGTATAATTTAATGTCATTTATTGAAACTTGTATGTCATGTATTGAAATATATTTGTAATGATATTGTAATATTTAAAACATATTACATTTAACTGCACTATCAAATATCACACTATAAATATTACTTTATTAAGCAGATGTTCAGCGGATGTCAAAATGATTAATGATGAAATTGTGTCCTATATGTGTAAAGCGTCAGCAACTGCAATGAAATATTTCAAGTTTGCTATTTTTCTTTGCTGTCTTCCCAGCCAAGTAGTATCCAATATAGCTTTTTAGCCAGTATTTCTCTCATATATCGATTCATGTGTGATCCATACTAAAGTTTATATCAGTATGCTTTTGACACAGTCATCTGAGCTGCAGTTGCTTCAAACAGAACCAAGTGAGGCAAAATCAAATCTCATTATGGCTTAGTGCTGCTAATTGCTTTTTCATCTTTGACTGTTATTCCCCAAAGTAACCATTTTCTAATAAACTAAAATAAAAGTGCCTTTTAAAGACTTGCTACATGAAACAGGAGCCTGGTTTATGTAATCTAGGCGATTCCCATGTGATGTGCAGTGATTTTATAGATGTGTATTGCTAAACGGCATAATGCAGCATGATAGCATGAGCGGCTTAATTGGTAATAATCATAAACACATTTTAATTTTATTTTCTTTGTCGTATTCATTCTCTGTGTACAGTATGTTTGTAAATGGGTGTCTCATACAGGATAAAAATAGCTTTAATAGCCTGAATAGAATGAAGTCGTGACATACTGTTGGCATTAGCAGCAAACATGAATGCAATTCAAGAGTGTCTGTTTTCTTAATCCAGTCCCCAGGCTGTAGTAAATCTACATGCCTGTTATCCATGCCAATCACTCACTTAACTAAAGCTTCCAGCAAATGCCAAAAAAGACACCGGGTCTTGAATGACATCATCCTCTAGAAAGTGACATTATTTTTGGAGGGAAAACAGCAGCACAAGCATCAGTTAGGATGAATTCTGTGATGTTAGTTGCTTTGTTATTTTAACAATTTCCATTCTGCTTCTTCAAAATACACTAATCCATTTGACAAAAACATAAAAAAAAATAAAAATAAATAAATAAATAAATGAAAATGAACTTCAGCTTGACATCCTCATGTAAGTTAACTGTCAGTCCCCTACTGAACAATGACTAACTTTATTTCATTATTTCACTTTCTTGTCAGTGTAAACAATTATCATAATTAAAGTTATTTATAAAAGTATATAATGAAAATTAATATATGAAATATATAATAACTGCCTGACTCTGACCAGACCATATTTATAGAAATACTTTCCATATTACATATTGTAATTTTGTTTACATTCAGGGTTATTGTCATCATCTAAAACTGAAACTAATGCAATGCAATAAAATGCAATGCAAGGAAATAAAATAAAATATCACTTTGAAGCAATTTTCAATTGCTAGTAAATTTCACAAATAATTATGAAGAAATATCAAGTAACATTAAATTAAGCATGACATTTGAAGTAGAATTTTACTGTAAAACATTTAAATAATTTCTTTATTTACTAATTTTGTTTGTTTTTATGGTGAAAAGATGGATTTAATATTATAACAACAAAATGTACTAAAAATGACTAAATTCCTAAAAATACCATCTAATTCAAAATATAAACACAAAAACTACAATAAGATATGATTTATACCAAAATAACATTTTATTCTAGGGTTGGAAATATAGTGCCAAGGGCCCTTTTTTTCATTCCAATCACTGAAATGTATATAGAAAAACGGTGTTTATGATTTACTATACTAAGCTGTTGTTGTTGTTGTTTTCAGTTATGAACAGGTGAAAAGACCCAGTGTAGCCAAAAAGTCTACCTAAAACCCTTGGCAAAGATGCAGAATGTCTGAAGATAAATTGCACATCCTTTGCAACAGTTATGGATAACAATGTCCGCTCCATCACAATGAAGATTCATCCGTGAGATCTACCTGCACTAACTCTACGTAGGCTGCTAATTTGTTGAAAGCACAAATAATACAGAAAGTTCTAACAAATAACTTGACTAAAATAATATGAAATGGCAACGGCTGTCAAATAAACACCAGTTATTTCTTGCTTTATCAAGAAGTATTTGCACATGGTGACAAGTTCTGGAGTTTGGAGCTCATGCAGCACTGAAGGTTGACGTACAATGACAGACCTACTGCGGCACGACAGCTGCGAGCTGCAAATGAATTCCTGCACTCATCCCCCATTAAGGCCCAGATTTTTACTGTAGTAAACATCATGTATGGGTTGAGCAGCTGGACGTGATACATCACACAGAACGAGGGCATTATTAAAAGTCGAGGGATGTTGATGAAAGAAACGTTCCCTGCTGGATGTTTGCCTTCCCTCTGGAGATCAGAGGAAAGACTGCGGCTCACACTGCTCTCACTGCAGGATCCCAAACTCTGCCTGGAGCAGCTCAGGATGACACTCATCAGTACCTTCTCTTGCTATTTCATCTCAATATTCTGACATACCTTAAAACAATTGTCTTTTCTAGCCAAGTATACTTTATAAATAAAGAAATAAATAAATACATAGATACATACATACAAATTTATACATACAAAAAAAGTAAAAAATAAATAAATAAATAAATAAAAAATAACGACATTATTCAACAATGTAGGGTGAGTAATTAATGACAGAATTTTCCTTTTTGGGTGTACTACCCCTTTAATTTTCAAGCATTTTTCAGAAAACAAGTTTTAATATAAAGTAGTTTTGCTTGTATCTTGATTTTGTATTTATTTATTTATTTATTATCATCACTTTTTTTCCATTATTGATATACAATGTTTAAAAACAGTAAAAATTGAATAAAATTATCAGGGCATTGTTTTTTTCCTAACATATTTTCACTAAATAACACAATAAAGCTACAAAATATTAATCAAAATTACCAACCTCAAAACTTAATGACAAAATAAAATTTATTTTCTTTCTTTCTTTTTCTCTTTCTTTCTTTCTCTTTCTTTCTTTCTTTCTTGCAACATAGAATACAAATAATCAAGGCATGTTTTTGTCATGAATCCGGTCCGTGCCCTTCCGTCCAATTGCCACCAGAGGCCGCTCTTCTACTATATTGACTCTCACACTACACAGACTGTTACACATCACCCTGGACTACATTTCCCATGTTCCATTGCATAGATTGGATTTACCTGCACTCAATTACACACACACCATAAATAGGAAGTTCCAACCTCTATTCAGTGCCGAGTATTGTCTAGCGTTTATCGCTCTTCTAGTGACAGCTACTTTAAGGAGCCCTTCCGTGTTTTCTGAGTCTAAGTTTAAGTCTAGTTTATCTAGTTTATTGCCTGAGTCATTTGTATCTTTATCCTAGCCTGTGTATCTCCTTTCTTGTCTGATCTCTGCCTACCCTGAAGTTTATAGCCTACCTTAGACCTCTCTTTAGTCTTGTCGTTTTGTACTCAGTTTGCTCCTGCCTGGACTATTGCTCACATTGTTGGATTACCCCTCTTGTCAAGCCCTCTGGATATTGTTCTCCGATCGAAGACCCATGCTTGTCCTAGGAATACTCTTGTGTTTTGCCCGTGCCATACTTGTTTGCTGTTGTTCGACCCTGCCTGTGTTTTATGACCATGTTAAGGAATAAAAGCTTGCACTTGGATCCGCTCAACTCCCGTCTCGTTGACTCCGTTACAGAATACTCGGCCACACAAGGATCCAACGGCTTTTCTGATGAACATTGTCCAGGTATGGACACAGCAAGAATCTTGTTAGCCCTTAGACAAGGTTTGCGATCGCTAGAGAACCATATTCGCAAATTTATAGCCATCGCAAACTATTCTGATTTACCGGACTATCTTTTGATAGAGATTTTTTTGTGATTAATCAGCCTCTGGCATTAATCAGCCTCTGCGATCTCAGCTTAGACGCGAGGGTCCCCGTTCATCACTGAGTTGTTTTTTGGACTTTGCTTTGTTGACTGTTGGCTCTGTTTTTACTGTGGGTGTTGCGGTGGATGAACGCGATATCGCGTCCGGGCCGGTGATGGCGGCTGCGAGATTTCATCAGCCACAAGCTCAGGGACATTTGAGTTTACTGGTTGTTACTGCTGTGATTCAACCCGCTCGTGAAATGGCGGCCACACTGGAGCGTGCTCATATAATGGCGGCAATAACGGAGCCCGTTCGCAAAATGGCGGTCACAACAACGCTCAGTCAAGTCACAGTTGATCTTCATGAGTCCAGTCAAGTCACAGTCGATCGTCATGAGTCCGGTCAAGTCACAGTTGATCTTCATGAATAAAGTCAAGTCACAGTCGATTGTCATGAGTCGAGTCAAGTCAAGTCACAGCTGACCTTCTTGAGTCAAGTCATGTCTCAGCTGATCGTCCAGAGTCACGTCACGTCTCAGCTGTTCATCCAGAGTCTCATCACATCACAGCTGATCGTCCAGAGTCTCATCACATCACAGCTGATCGTCCAGAGTCTCGTCACGTCACAGCTGATCGCCCAGAGTCTCGTCACGTCACAGCTGATCGTCCAGAGTGCCGTCACGTCTCAGCTGATTGTCCAGAATCTTGTCACTTCTCGTCTGTTCATCCAGAGTCCTGTCACTCCCTGTCTATTGCACCCGGATATTTAAGGTCAGTCCTTCGATATCCCAGTCTGGTATCCAGTGTGAGGGATGCACCGCTGGTGTCTGCACGCGCAGCTGGTATCCCCCAAACCCACTCACTCTAGCCCTCCTGTTCCTAAACTGATTCCCATGTCTGAAGTGCCCTGGTTCCCTGCTCCGCCTTGGTGCTCTACTCTGACGGCTCTGTCTCAGTTCCCGGTCTCTACACTTCCATGTGGACCTGGCCCTCCGTCCCTTCCCCTGTTCCGCCTCCGCTCCACCGCCCTCCTGGATTGTATTGAGTTGGGAGCATCTGTAAGCCGCTCCTTGGAGTGGGGGGCTCTGTCATGAATCCGGTCCATGCCCTTCTGTCCAATTGCCATCAGAGGTCGCTCTTCTACTATATTGACTCTCACACCACACAGAGTGTTACACATCACCCTGGACTACATTTCCCATGTTCCATTGCACAGATTGGATTCACCTGCACTCAATTACACACACACACCATAAATAGGAAGTTCCAACCTCTATTCAGTGGCGAGTATTGTTCTAGTGATAGCTACTTTACTGAGCCCTTCCGTGTTTTCTGAGTCTAAGTTTAAGTCTAGTTTATCGCCTGAGTCATTCGTATCTTTACCCTAGCCTGTGTATCTTGTTTCTTGTCTGATCTCTACCTGCCCTGAAGTTTATAGTCTACCTTGGATCTCTCTTTAGTTTTGTCGTTTTGTATTCTGTTTGCTCCTGCCTGGAATATTGCTCACAATATCGGATTATCCCTCTTGTCAAGCCCTCTGGATATTGTTCTCCGATCGAAGACCCATGCTTGTCCTAGGAATACTCTTGTGTCTTGCCCGTGCCATACTTGTTTGCTGTTGTTCGACCCTGCCTGCGTTTTATGACCATGTTAAGGAATAAAAGCTTGCACTTGGATCCGCTCGACTCCCGTCTCGTTGACTCTGTTACAGTTTTCCAGTTTTTCACTAAATAAGAAAAAAAAAAAAAAAAAAAGAATTATTTACATGCAAAGCATAATACATGTTAATTAAAACAATATTTACAGTAAGATAAGTCAATGATATTCTTGGTTAATTAATGGTTAATGACTTTGTCAACTTCTTGTGCATGAGCATAGCTTATTTATGAACTCTTTGAGACATTGTACAGACATTAATTAAACTCCAAAGGGACAAAAAAAAACAAAAAAAACAACAACCATGGACTCACATATTTTAGCTATGAAACAAACAAACAACGCTAATTAACCAAATGTGTCTCAAATTTATTACAGTTTTCCAGTTCTTTTTTTTTCTTGCCAAATGGGAATATTTCAACAAGCCCTATTCCATCTCTTTCTGTTTTATAATTCTTTACAGTTTACCTCCTCTTTCACCTATGCATTGAAATAATGTGTTAAACGGTTTTTAGTTCTCCAAAACAGAGTGAAGGAATACATTACACTTTTGGGCTGCATCATAATCTGCTTAGGCTGATGAACAGAAATAGCTGCTGTGCTCAGAATGGGATGTCTGTGGATTATGCAAAAACAGCAAATTGCTGCACAGACACCTTTGCTGCACAGAGCCATGTGGCACCACATGAGGCTTCCTAACGATAAGAAAACAAAACGCCACTGTGAAATGCTTTTTGGAGGTGTTGTCTGTTTCCACATCCGGTCTGATTAATTCACCCACAACCTGATGTTCCTCACAGATGCAACAGTACTAACATACAGCAATAAATCAGTGAACTGCACTAAGCATATGGACCCAGTGCTATATTAGAGACATAAAGTCAGAAGACAAATTTAAGGATGAAAAAAACAAAAAGATGAAGAAGAAGAAATAGACTTCTGCCTTGTAACCCTCCTGTATACGTTTTTTGCATTCCCAGCTGGGTTAGTTTGAGCTGATCGAACATGAGCTTATAAAACAGCCATAACTTAATTTTTTTTTTTTTTTCAACTAAAACCATATTGTATCCGATCAATAACATTAATTAATTAATTTAAAAAAATGAAACTTCTTTGAAATTTCAAATTTTACAAGAACTATAGCTAAATAAATAAATAAAATAAAAAATCGATGACCCCCTCCACCCCCAGTATATAATTATATTAAACTGTAATTTGAATTATGAACATGTAATCTGATTATTACCAGTATTACCTCCATTTTAATGAATGTAATTTGATTAAATTTATTTGAATTGATGCTGCTCAAAAACAGTCCACATTTTTTGAAACCTACTTAGTTTTCTAGTAGAATGACATCAAAAATATAAATATTACTGTGAATGTTAAAAAAAAAAAAAAAAAAAAAAAAAAAACTTAACTCTCTCGCAAGGTTTTTTTTTTTTTTTTTTTTTTCAAATTTAGAGCATGTTTACACAAAACAATTGTATTAAAAACAGAAACATTTCTCTTTTGAATTGTTGGAAAGTTGCACATACAGAAAACAAAGTTGTCAAAACATTCCTCATTCACATGGAGCAGTGAAAAACAGGTTGCATTATGCATGCCAGGCCAGTAGATGGTGATGTCACTTTGCAAAGAAGCTCTATGCACCTGTACACATATAAGTAAGAGCAGGTGCGGACATTTGAAAATTTTAATGTGTCTGGCTTCTGGTGTCATTTGCTTCCAGTTATTTTGAGCTGTACGAAACCTCTCATTATGCTACTATTTAAATGTATTGTCTTAATTATAAACACACTGGTTTGCAGTTTTACTATTTACTGACTCTTGATATACTTTTTATTTCCCTACACACTCTAAAAAATGAAAAGTTTACAACTTAAAATTTCAAGGCAACTTGCTGCACAAATTTTTTGAGTTTACTCAACTTTAGACCAAGTTGTTCACTCAACTCAAGTCACTGAGTAAAGTCACATGTCTCTTTTTTGTTCAGCCAACTATTTTTTTGTTAGTTAAAAAGTCAAAAAAAAAAAAAAATTAATAAATAAATAAATAAATAAAAAAATAACTCAGTCACACCTTTAGACAACCAAGCATCTGTAATTCACACATCTTTAGATTGTGAGGGAAAGACTTTCTGACTCAGCTGGGAGTCAAACCAGAGATCTTCTTGCTGTGAGGAGACAGCATTTCCCACTGAGCCACTCACACTGTGCTTAGCCACTGACATTGAATACAGACACTTGTGCAATAATAATAAATATAAAAATTGCAAAACTTTTTTTTTCCAGAGTTTTAAAGTCCAGGGGACAAAGAGTAAAAGTCCTGCCATATGTTTATTCCACCCATGAACTCAGCAGCTGATTTCTGTCACAAATCCAGCCTCTGTGGCTCCCTCTGATCACCACCAGAGGGAACCATCACCGGAGTACTAACTGATTCTTTCGGACTTCATTTCTCATGACCCCGTGCCTGAGACTGATCACCTACCCAGGTGTCAGTCATCACCTACACTATTTAAGCAGTGCTTCCCATTCCTTCTTTGCAAAGTCTTGTTTTGCTACTGCTGACATTTCTGAGCGGTTTTCCCGTGTGTGTTTTCCTGTTGACTACCTGGATTGTTTATTCTCATCTGACCGTTTGCTGCCTCCCTTATCGACCCTGCCTGCCTTGTGGATTTACTCTGTTCTCTGTCTGCCGCCTGCCCCGACCTTTAGCATTGACTCTGTTTATGAATCTGCCTTGCCTACGTTGCTCTTGATACTGTTGATTGAACTTTGCCTGTCTGACTTCTGCTGTGTATTAATAAAGCTGCACATGGATCCCAACGTCACTGACACTTCATTACAGAAGATTTCGCCAGAAATCGATCCAGCAGTTTTCTACCACTCACTACAGAAGTATCTACTCAAGCATCAGCACTGGCTTCACAGCAACAACAGCTTAATCGACTCACCTCGCTCATGGACGAGTTGGTAAAGACTCTGCAAGCTCTCCAAATCTCACCATCCACGATAAGCCCTCCTCTGCCGATTCCATCACCACAAACTCCCTTTACCGCCAGCCCTCACTTGGTGTTTCCCAAAAAGTTTGATGGATCACCCACGAGGTGTAAAGGATTTTTGCTTCAATGCTCTATGTTTGTTAACCAGCAGCCAATGTTATATTCCATGGACGATAGTCGAATTGCCTTTGTTTGCTCTCTACTAACTGGGCGAGCACTGGAATGGGCCACTGCTATGTGGAGTGAGGAACGCGCTGTTTTCCCATCTTTCACCAGTTTTATTCAGTGCTTCAAGGAGGTTTTCGAACATCCCGCTGGCGGCAAGGAGGTTGGCGAGTAGTTACTGGCACTCCGCCAAGGAAGAGGTACAGCGGCAGATTATGTTCTATCCTTCCGCACGCTCTCTGCGCAGACAGGATGGTCGGATGATCCTCTTAAACTCCTCTTCCGTAAGGGTCTCAGTGCGGAACTTCAGTCGGAACTGGCCTGCTGTGATGAGGGTAAATCCTTGGATCAATTCATTGACCTGTCGATTCGCATTGATAATCTCGTCCGCTCTCGACGGCAACCTCGTTTCTCCTCTGCTCCCGCCGGTATGACATCGCTGCTGAACCTATGCAGATTGGTGTTACTCATCTCAGCATGGAGGAGAGAGAAAGAGAGATGCATACGCCAGAATCTATGTCTATACTGCGGCCTCTCTGGACACTTGAGAGCTTCTTGTCCCACTCGTCTGTCTCGCAACCCTTTAACGGTGAGTCAAAGCTCCACTATATCCTCTGTCTTACATTACATTTATGCATTTAGCAGATGCTTTTATCCAAAGCGACTTACATTGCATTCGAGTTACAGTTTCTACATTTTATCAGCTCTTGCTTTCCCTGGGAATTGAACCCATGACCTTGGCGTTGCTAGCACCATGCTCTACTATTTGAGCTACAGGAAAGCCCATCTAGCGCTGCCACTGCCAAATGAGATTCACAAGGAACAAGAGGAATCTTATGAGTCTTTGAGAATGCAGAATCAATAAAATTTCCCGCTGATACCAGTTACATTAAGGGTTAATGGGGAGTCTATTGCAACTACGGCTCTTATCGACCCCGGGGCAGCGGGAAATTTTATTGATTCTGCATTCTCAAAGACTCATAAGATTCCTCTTGTTCCTTGTGAAAGTCATTTGGCAGTGGCAGCGCTAGATGGGCGACCTCTGGGCTCTGGTTGGATTCAATTCACCACCGAGGATCTATCATTGTGCACCGGAGCCTTTCACACTGAGATCATCCATCTATTTGTCTTTCAGTCACCTCAAACCCCTATCATCCTGGCTGGAGAAACACAGCCCATCTATCTCCTGGTCCGATAAACAAATAATTCGGTGGTCTGAACAAATGGCTTAGCAAAGGGCTTCATTCGACCATCCACGTCACCCGCATCAGCCGGATTCTTCTTCGTCAAGAAGAAGGATGGATGACTCCGTCCGTGCATTGACTACCGAGGTCTCTGTGATATTACTGTCATGTTCCGTTACCCTCTACCACTAGTTCCAGCGGCCTTGGAACAACTTCGAATGGCCAAGTACTTCACCAAGCTCGATCTTTGCAGTGCATACAATCTGATTCGCATCCGGGAGGGCGATGAGTGGAAGACAGCTTTCTCCACTACATTGGGGCACTATGAATATCTTGTGATGCCGTTCGGGCTGGTCAATAGTCCTTCTGTGTTCCAGGCATTCATTAATGATGTGTTCAGAGACATGCTAAATCACTGGGTCATTGTGTATATCGACGACATCTTGATCTACTCTGACTCCTATGAGGACCATGTCAAACAGGTTCGTTCTGTTCTCCAACGTCTCCTCACACATCAATTATATGCCAAAATCGAGAAATGTGTGTTTCACCAAACCTCTGTATCTTTCCTCGGATATGTGATCAGTTCGGGAGGGGTAGCCATGGTTGACAAGACGGTTCAATCAGTAGTAAACTGGCCACAACCTGTCACCTTAAAGGATTTACAATGCTTCCTGGGCTTTGCTAACTTCTATTGACGATTCATCCGCAGCTTCAGCACAATTGCAGCACCCATGACGTCTATGCTCAAGAAGGGGAAACAACGACTCGTGTGGACACAGGCAGCCAGCTCCGCCTTCCAAGAACTCAAAGAAAGATTCACCACTGCTCCCATCCTGCATCCTGAGCGGGAATTCATTGTGGAAGTGGATGCTTCCAGTACCGGTATTAGTGCCGTTCTCTCTCAAAGAAATGGTAATCCCCCCAAATTATACCCTTGTGCATTTCACTCCCGCAAACTCACCCCTACTGAACAGAATTATGATGTGGACAATCGAGAACTACTAGCTATCAAGGCAGCTTTTGAGGAGTGGCGTCATTGGCTCAAAGGAGCAAAACATCCCTTTACAGTGTTGACCGATCATCGCAACCTGGAATATCTGAAGTCCGCCAAGAGACTCAACCACAGGCAGGCAAGATGGTCTTTATTCTTCACATGTTTTGATTTCACTGTGACATATCGCCCCGGCATGCAGAACACCAAGGCTGACGCCCTGTCCAGACTATATGAATCATCCATGCTACCACTGACCAATGACTCCATTATCTCCCCTACCATTATTCTAGCTCCCATACAATGGGACATCATGACAGAGATCACCGAAGCTCAGACCACCGATCCTTCACCTGCCGAGAATCCACCCAAACGCACATATGTGCCACTTGCTCTGCGTCAGAGAGTTATTCAATGGGTACACTCTACTCCCAGTTCAGGTCATCCCGGTATTGCTGCCACTATTCAGTTATTCACCAATCGCTTCTGGTGGTCGACACTGGTGTCCGACACGATCATCTACATTCGGAACTGTCCCACCTGTAATGTATCCAAACCTTCTCACCAACTACCTGCCGGCCTCTTACAACCTCTACCCATTCCACAATGCCCCTGGTCTCACATAGCCATAGACTTCATCATGGATTTACTGCTATCAGGGGGTCATACCACTATCCTCACAGTGGTTGATCATTTTTCCAAGTCATGTCGCTTAATACCTCTGCCTAAACTGCCCACTGCCCTCGAAACAGCCGAATCTTTATGCAACTACGTATTCAGATTCTATGGTCTCCCCGAGGATATAGTCTCCGATCGAGGACCACAATTCACCTCCTGAGTCTGGTCTGCCTTCTGTCAAAAACTTAATATCAATGTCAGCCTCACCTCCGGATACCATCCCCAGTCCAATGGTCAAGTGGAACACTTGAATCAAGAACTCACCCATTTCCTCCGCTACCTATTATGGGCTGAGTATGCTCAGAACTCCCTTTCAAATGTGTGCTGGGTTTCCAACCTCCCTTATTCCCATGGTCCGGGGAACCCTCAGAGTTACCTTCTGTAGATTCGTGGCTCCAACGGAGCAAGGAGACCTGGAATGAGGCGCATGTCCACCTTCAACGTGCCGTTCGGCGAACAAGGGAACAGACTCATCGTCGTCGGCGAGCCAATCCCAACTATTATCCCGGTCAATGGGTCTGGCTATCTACCCGTGATCTTCGTCTTCGGCTCCCTTGCCAGAAGCTCAGTTCCAGGTACGTGGGTCCCTTCAAAATCCTCAGACAAATAACTCCCGTTTCATTTCGTTTGGCTTTGCCCTCCAATTATCGTATCTCACTCACTTTTCATGTGTCTCTGCTGGTGGTTCGAGAGGAGCGGAGGACCAGGAGGAGGCTGGTGACCAGGGAGCCCCTTCCATCATCATAGACAGCGAGGAGGTGTATCAAGTTCATGAGATTCTAGACTCCCGTCGCCGGGGCAGGATAATCCAGTATCTAGTGGATTGGGAGGGGTATGGTCCGGAGGAGCGGTCCTGGGTCAGTGCAGAGTCAGTACACATTCTGGATCCCTCTCTCACCACAGACATTCATAGGACCCATCCGGAGAAGCCAGCCCCGAGACCCCGTGGAAGACCCCAGCGTGGTTTGCCTCCTCACGTCAGGAGCCGCTCGCAGGGAGGGGGCTCTGTCACAAATCCAGTCTCTGTG
Organism: Spinibarbus caldwelli; assembly: GCA_039654775.1. Classification (NCBI taxonomy): domain Eukaryota; kingdom Metazoa; phylum Chordata; class Actinopteri; order Cypriniformes; family Cyprinidae; genus Spinibarbus; species Spinibarbus caldwelli. The sequence continues at coordinate 9,326,755 of CM077222.1, read as the reverse complement.
GTTCCCTCCGATCACCACCAGAGGGAACCATCACCGGAGTACTAACCGGTTCTTTCGGACTTCATTCCCGTTTGTGTTTTCCTGTTGACAACCTGGATTGTTTATTCTCATCTGACCGTTTGCTGCCTGCCTTATCGACCCTGCCTGCCTTGTGGATTTACTCTGTTCTCTGTCTGCCGCCTGCCCCGACCTTTAGCATTGACTCTGTTTATGAATCTGCCTTGCCTACGTTGCTCTTGATACTGTTGATTGAACTTTGCCTGTCTGACTTCTGCTGTGTATTAGTAAAGCTGCACACGGATCCCAACGTCACTGACCCTTCATTACATTTCACCAGAGGAGGAACCAAGTCATTCCTTTCAAGTCACAAGCAAGTCTCAAGTCAAATCCCAAGTCCTCAAAGAGTTAAAGTTAATGAGATAATTAAGTGACTAATTAAATGATGATTGTGCATTAGTGATGAACACCTGTTGTTATTGAGAATTACAGAGGATCAGCAGGACTTTTACTCTTTGTCCCCTGGACTTTACACCTCTGGAAAAAAAAAATAAAAAAAGCTTTGCATTTTTTTTTTTTTTTAATTATTATTATTTATTATTATTGCACAAGTGTCTGTATATAATGTCTGTGGCTAAGCACAGCGTGAGTGGCTCAGTGGGAAATGCTGTCTCCTCACAGCAAGAAGGTCTCTGGTTTGAGTCCCAGCTGAGCCAGAAAGTCTTTCCCTCACAATCTAAAGATGTGTGAATTACAGCTGCTTAGTTGTCTAAAGGTGTGGTTGATTTATTTTTTGTTTTTTTGTTTTTTTTGGGGGGGGCTTTTTATGGCTCAGTTTTGTTAACTAACAAAAATGAGTTGGCTGAACAAAAAGAGACGTGACTTTACTCAGTGACTTGAGTTGAGTGAACAACTTGGTCCAAAGTTGAATAAACTCAAAAAATCTGTGCAGCAAGTTGCCTTGAAATTTTAAGTTGAGTCAACTTTTCATTTTTTTTTTTTTTAGAGTGTAGCGACTAAGGAATCAGAAGTCTTGCACATTCACAGAAAACAGCTTACTTCTCAATGAAAAATAGGGCGGATAGAATAAACACGTAATGCACATGACATCGGTTTTTCACAAGTTTCGAGTTTCTGTGGTTTACATATGATAATGGCATTATTTTCAAAACTTGCAGTTTGAAACCTGTTTTCAAAAGTTTGTGTTTTTAGGCGCCCAAAATGCCGTTGTTGTGTAAATGAACAGTTGAAATGCATAAAAAAAAACCCATTTGTTTTTAGTTGTCAACACCTCCTTATACTGTTAGGTCTTTTGCACTACACGCCTTTCGGCTGCAGTTCAACACATATAGTTTATTTGTTATGTAAATAACATAATTTGTCTGTGTAAAGCATCTTTGTGGTGCATATTCAAATTTACCACCAAATTCAGTGGTAAAAGTATGTGTGAGATATGGGAAAAAAGTATGTGTGAGATATGGGTCCTAAAAGTATGTTTGAGATATGGGAAATAAGCCAAATGTATTTTTTAGTAATTTGAGAAAAATCTAACTCATAGATTAAAAAAAAAAAAAAAAAAAAAAAGTAATCCATATATGCATGTACAACTTCTGGGTCAACAGCGTTTTAAATTATGGGAGGCAATTATGGTTTGGGGAAGTTCCACTCAAAAATACTAGAACAATTATTTTAAACTCATAAGATTGTGCTACAAATAATTGTTATCCATCATTTTCGCTGAATTTTCTCTATTTTCATAAGTCAGGAGAATATCAACAATTTTTCTCCATAAATCCTCTGGTCTCTTTCCAGTTTTGTTTTCAAATGGATGCTGTAAAATGTAATTGTTACGAAATATAGACATATTACTATAATGATATATAACACATATGTATTACTGCTTCAGATAGAATGAGGATCTTTAGGAATTATTGAAGGTATGTTGAAAGTAGTTTTTTAATGCTTTTACACTTTTGAATTTCCTTGTAATGATCGATGGTTGAAAGGTGAGTAAAATAATGTCACCTCATTGTACCCAGTTTTTGAAAAAAATATTATTGTGTTCATAGAGTGAACCTTTAATGGAAGTTACTCCCATAGTTTGCACAACACATCATGTGGTGTAGGAAAAAGGTGGATAGAAGGGTTAAATAACAAATGGAATCTTGGTTATTTTATATATATATATATATATATATATATATATAAGATAAACTCTCTATTTTTTTCAGAGATGTCGTGTTGATACGTGACACCTATGGTGTATTTTTGAACTTGCATTATTCATTCATTAATTCATTCCACAGAGGAAGCAAAAGCCGTATGAAGGTGAGGGTGAGTAAATCATAAATAAATGTTAATTTTAGCAAAATGCATTAGCAGAATTGTTCTTTTACGTTTTATATACATTCAGTGAAAGGCTGCTTTGCGCAGATTTAATTTTAAAGATTTCAACATAGCAGAGGACTCCACACTGACTCGTGGCACATGGTGAATCATTGTGATGGGTAATAGTGTGTGTACAGTAATCCTACATCAAGTGTCTCTGAGCTTGTGAGATAGAATAGGTGAATCTCAGACCAAGTGTTACAGATGAAAAATGAGAAATCTCACTGTTCAGGTGACTCACAGAAGATTGAAAATGACTGTTGGCTAAGGAGACTATAGTTGTTTTCAGTGCTGATGTGTTTGCAGAATGTTAATCTTGTGTTTGCATTTATATTAATGCATGTTTTTTTTTTTTTTTTTCCTAAGTGACTAGTGTTGCATCTAAGGTATTCATTTTATCAGTTTACGAAGCCATGGCCCATTGCTGGCACCATGATTTACTGTTTGTGCTACATAAATATATATATTTCAAACAGTAATGTTTGACGCATGTATATGCATATGTGTGTGTATAATCACCAGCCATATTTATCACACCTGTTCAATTGCTTGTTAAGGCAAATATCTAATCACATTACAGTAACCTACTGCATTTAGGCATGTAGATTGAACTGTGTCCTAATTCGAAGGCTACTTTGAGGCCACAAAGGACAGGCCGAGCTCTGTTAAATGGGATGGTCAACCCTACAAAGAATTGTCGCCTAGCAACTGTGACAGCTGCCATTGATGAGCAGCAGTAAATGTTTTTACTGGACTTTTTTGAAAGTGATATTCAACAGTCCGAAAATTAAACAGGGTTCACAACCTCTCTAAATATGCTCACCTTGGTCCATTTATGTTAATAATAAGAAGTATAAAACATTATAAAATCGCTTCTCAGTAAGATGTCAACATTTAAACTGCTTTAAAGTTTTCTCTCTCTCTCTCTCTCTCTCTCTCTCAAACACACACACACACACACACACACACATTTGCATCTTTACACATTCGAGAAGCTGAAAAAATGATACTTGCATTTAAAAGTGTAATCTGAAATCATGTCTTCATCAGTGAGCAATGAACCTCTGGATAGCCTGGGCCGTGAAGGATCCTTCATTGCCTAGGAAACGAAGGACACATTTTGAGGCTGTATTTGAGGGAGCCTTTGAATTGGGACAGACTTTATTGCGCCGCAGTGACGTAATCGGTCTTCGAAGGCAGCCTTTTAAAGCCCAAAACACACTGCATGATTTTAGCAATCCTATAAGATCACTGAATGTCACACTGTGCAACATGGATCTAATAAACTTGGCTACAACGTGTAGACTGTACGATGATGACACCTATTGACTCGTACGATACGACGCACATTTCTATAGAAGGATAAAATGTCATTAGCATGCGGTAGTGTTAAACAAAAAGAGCATGATAAATCACAGTTTAGCAGTTGTAGTTTTTATGTGTGCTGAAAAAGTGGAAGCGGCAAAAGAGGAAGGGATAAGAGCTTGAGGTAAGCAGTTTTATGTTTTAGCGCCATATTGCGTTGAATTCATGTCACATTTTTATTGTTTGATCAGTAAACGTGGATTCCACCAGCAAACACACTGTGTGATGATCATGCTGTCTCGTAGGCTACCTTTGGTTGCAAGATTGTGAAAACGGCAGTCTTTGAACCTCTCACTGTATGACATAAGAGCACCTACTAGGAGCCACGATCACAGAAATCACCACAATTGTTTCACAATGCCAATCTGTCGTCTGGGACAGCCCAAAATCGTGCAGTGTGTTTAGGACTTATGCAGCTATGGTCAAGACAATCTACTGAAGTTCAATCTGAACATCAGAATGGGAAAGAAAGGTTATTGATTTGATTGTGGCATGCCTGTTGGTGCCACACGTGCTGGTCTGAGTATTTCAGAAAATGCTGATCGACTGGGATTTCTATGCACAGGTATCATTTGAATTTTATCAATTCTGATTCAGAATCCAATTCTACTTATCAATTCCAATTCTTATCAATTCCCAGTTTCGATTCCAAAGTGGTTAAAACAAGTCAAACATTTAGATATCAAACATATTTATTCTGTCTCTTTTTGCAAAACACTTAATTGCAGCTGAATACCATGAACAAAAATTAGCAGGCTACATAAAAAAAACTGGACTCGATTAGGATCTGTTTGTGTGCAAAATAGATCTGCATGATTTTAGATAAACTGAGATTTATTTATTTATTTTACTTTTTATTTATTTTTTATTTTTTTTTTTTTATGGAGGTTGTGGTTATCTTACAATTCTGAAAAACAAAACAAAACAAAAAAAAATTCTTGACTCACTCAAGAATTGCGTGTTTCATTATTGGATGAATCAGTGTTTTTGAATGAATCTCTTGAATGAATGATTCAAATACATTTTTAACAGCTCCTTTTCGCCACCTACCTGAGATAATGTAACAATATAATCTATAAATCTTTATTTAAAATGCCAAATTACATTAAAAAGTGGCAAAAATGCCAAATTACGTTCATTACTTTCTTTAACAATCTATTAAATTAAAGTGCTTTGTCATGTTCTCTCTTACAACACGTTAGCTTATCACAAACATTATACTTAGCTGTTACAGCTTCTGATCGCAGAATAGCGAGGAAGGTCAGCCCAGGCTGATTTGAAATACGTGCCTCTAAATACATTTCTGCAACACTGTTATTACGTACCTTACTGCATGTTTCGTGGCAGTTTCAAGGTGAAATCTCCATTGAGTGGCACTAAAACGCGGGTTCAATACGTGACCCTGGTACTTTTTGATGTTGATATAGGCATGTATTGCTGTGTTTTTATTACGGTGCTTCAGGTACATATTGTGGTGGTTCATAATTCAAGTATCCAAGGAGTGTTGCTAAAAGTCAATGCTCTATCATGTTGGTAATATCCCCTCCACCAAACCCAACTATAAACCTACCCGATAGTGTTAATAAATGCAAAACTAATATAAAAATGGATTTGTTGAAGCAACCGTGCTTATACGGATTTAAGCTGTTTTGTTGAACCGTAGTTTCACGGCATTCATACCTGAGCTCTTCACCTCTCAAGTGCAACGCCGTATCGCGTGAGCTACCGAACAAACCTACAGAGTTGGAAAACTCATGCATATGAAGCTGTATATGTAACGACAACGTTCAAAAGTATCAGTTTTCAAATCTCACAGCATTTTAAAATTGTTTTGAATTCATAACATAATATTCCTCAAGTAATTATGTGAAAATTAGGCTTTATTAATCGAAACGGTGGACATGCAAATCATACTTTGTGTGAAAAGGAATAAATGTTGTCGGACTTTTACTGCCTCTAGTTCATTTCAATTGGAAACTGCAGTGATTTGTGTGTATAGGTATGTTTTTTGCGTTATTCAGAAATGTAGGTAGAGGCACGTATTTCCAGTGAGCCTATGTTGAGGAAAGTACTGGCAGATCGCCAGGATCGGGTCCTCACATATGGAAAAAAAGAAAAGATGTGCACACAGGAATCGATAGGCGGAATCAAAATTTCAATTTTACAAAAAGTATCCGATTCCTGACCTTAAGTTTCCAATTCTGGAATTGGAATCAATTTTCAATTCCCAACCCTGCACACAATAGAGAATGGAACATACCCAGAAAATATCCAGTAAGGGCAGTTCTGTGGGTGAAAATGCCTTGTTGATGCCAGAGATCAGAGGAGAATGGCCAGACTGGTTCAGGCTGATAGAAAGGCAACAGTTCCTAAATACTATAGATATACAAAGACGGTTCCCTCCTATTACTTATGAATGGGAGAAACAGCAGAGCGCAATATGGAGGAATATGCTCAGCCTTCTAAATGAAAGAGCCAGTCACTTATAGGTAACGTCATTGCGTCACTGCAACTGCCGTTATAAACTCTGGTTCCCATAAAAACCTGAAACTCACGCATATGACTGCACATGGACATCACCTGGTCTAGCCTCAAAAATAAACCTTTTTAATGCTATTTGGTCATAAGGAACAACATTTGTGGGGCAGTTAATTTCAGATATTGTTGCTGATTTGAAATATGTAATTTAATTTTGAGTTTTTGAGATTTCAGGATTCCTCCATTCATTTAAATTGAACTTAGTCTTGGATGCCCATAATATCTGCCCAGAGGTGTTGTAAATATGGCCGCTGAGTGAACAGACTTTGCACTAACTCAAATAACCACACATTACAAATGAGGTTTGCAGAAAACCATTTCTGAAAATATTACGTCAAACCTTTAAGCAAATAGATTTCAGGAGCAGAAGTGAATGCCAGGTACCACTTCTGTCAGGAAAATGAGGCTACAAGTGACTATGCATGGAGCATTCTTTAGAACGTCCATAAAAAGATAAGCCAGCTCATAAACTTCCGGTGCAACATCATTTGATGTTGTGGTATTTTTAGATTAGTGGGCGGCACCTTCAGATACATGGGTTCGACAGTCCTCGAGATTCTATTAGGTTTAGTTAGACACAAAGTCGGAACTAGAAGATATTTATTTAATTTATTATTTATTCAATATGTGAAAATAAAGTAAAAATAAATTTCATTAAAATTAAGAAGGCTTTTAAATTTCAGTGTTGTGAGGGGTTGACAGCTGAGCACTGTTGTATACCTTAGTGTTCATCCTCAGCAAATTCAACGGTTAGTTGTCATACTTTCCCTTCCAATGTACAACAGAGAAATAAATGTACAATAAATATAAGAAAAGACAATTTAATCATATCTCACCATACACAAGCGTAACCCTCATGGGTCCTCACCACCACACTTGCTCCGAGTGGGCCCCGAACCCAGATCTCCGACATGGGAAGCGGGCACACTAACAAGGATGCTAAAGACTGCAGCCACTAGTGTCAGTCACTAGTGCACCTCTTGAGATCAGGGGAGTGAGGTTTACCTGCACAGCAACTACCCGCTGGCTTCCATTACACAAGCCTGCTGAAGTAGGAGGTAGGCGAAGACTGAAGCCTGGTGCCGTACCTGTGCTGTTCCCTTGGAATAATTACTCCCTTGGAGTGACAAGGCTTGGGGATTGGGAAAGGAGAATGAGACCAGAGAGTATGGAAACTGGGGAAGATCCTGACCAAATATCTACCAACGACCAAGATTACAGCACATCTCTGCAGCCTGCATTTGTTGACCCAGTTCTGGGAGGAAATGAAAGTCTTCATGAAGAAATTGTCCAAGGCAGCAGCTGGAGCACCTGTCACTCAAACAGCATTTTTTGGCTACACAGATTTACAGGTTCTGACAGGGACATCCGTTTCTACACCAGGTATGTAGACATATGTAATTACATGTTACCTCATTAATAGTCTCTTTTTGTTATGACATGTTTGCGCAACTTAAACAACAGTTCCAATGAATACCAAGTGCAGACATCCAGTATGTTTCACTCAATGTATAGCATCTAGCACAGTATAGCTACACACGAGTAAAACCCATATCTAAATATAAAAATAAGAGACTAAATGCAACTTTGTATCTTGCAAATGTAATTTACACATTAACACTTACAGGCAAAGGCTGTCCAAGCCACAAAAGTTGAAGATTGTCTAAGAATGTGAAAATCATCTCAAATGGACCAATGCTTGACAAATGAAATGCTTTGTCAAAATAAGAATGTAATGTAATGTAATGACATGCATGCAAAAATACAAGAAATGTCAATACTTTGACATTGTCACTATTTACAGGTTTTCATATTATGACCATCTGATGTGGTTTTGGCAAGTCATTGAACCATCAATGACTTGCCAACTAATCCTTTGCCACCCAATAATGTTTATGACAAAGCTGAAGATGTCAAATGCTCAAATTAATACTATCATAAATTATTTAAATTAATTTCAAAGTTAGAGTATTTCTTATTCCTTCTTAAAGAGGCTGTTTGATTTAGTTTACCCATGCATGTTAATTAATGCAATAACTATCAAACATGTACTAACATGTAGTTAAGGCTGCCATTGTTCATGCATGAATGAAGCTGAGCGGTATGGGGTGCATTAGTCTACTCTCAGCAGAATCATTTTGACCTGGAGCAATTTTTTGTATACTCTGTTCTTGATTCACCACACATTTGGATGACAAAAGACAAAATTAAGGAATGCTTGTCATCAGAGTTTGAAGACTACCCAGACACCATCACAATTCTGGACTCCACAGAGCTCAGGTGTCAAACACCCACCTCCCCTTTACTCCAGAGTGAGGTGTATTCAAACTATAAGTGCCGCTGTACCCTGAAGGGAATGATTGGCATTGCCCCCCATGGTGCTGTAACCTTTTTTTTTTTTTTTTCTCCCTTTTTTGCTGTCTCAGTAAGAGACAAACTGATCTTTGTAGAGACAGGTATTCTTACTCTGCTTAGGCCAGATATGGCAATTATGGACAACAGAGGCTTCCTTGTGGATGACTGTGTGCCCTGTAAAGTGTACAGGCCTGAATATCTCACTGGGAGAGCTCAGATGACATAGCACAAGGTCAGGTCTATTGCATGTCTCAGAGTGCACATTGAGCGCCTAATTCATGGACTGAAGGAGGATACATTAATTTATTTGATACTGTCATCCCCCTAAATATTCTTGATAATCGATAACTTACCTTCATAGTCATGAATGCAACTGGATATGTCCAACTTAAATCATTTTCCCCATTTGCTGTATAAAGCCGTTGAGTTTGGCTGAATGAGGCAGTGTACAGCACTGATGTTCATATCAGGTAAATCCTTAAGGCAGCGAGTGAAGGCATATTCACAGAGGATTTTGACCGTTGACCAGAAATGACTGAGCTAGCTAATCTAAAACCAGGAAGTAATCGTGCATATAATCAATTCACATGGGCTCACCTAAACTGGACAATAGACGATTGCGGAAAGTTTGGCTGGTCTAATGAGTCTCAGTTTCTGCTGCGACATTTGAATGGTAGGGTCAGAATTTGGCATATACAACACAAAAGCATGGATCCATCTTGCCTTGTATCAACAGTTCAGGCTGTTGTGGTCTAATGGTGTGAAGGATATTTTCTTGGCACCCTTTGGGCCCCTTAGTACCATTGGTTATTGTTTAAATGCTACAGCCTATACAGTTGCTGACCACATCTATCTCTTTATGACCACAATGTACCCATCCTGTGATGGCTACTTCCAGCAGGACAACATGCCATGGTCACAAAGCTCAAATAATCTCAAACTGGTTTCTTTAACACAACAGTGAGTTCACTTTACTCATATGCTCTCCACAGTCACCAGATTTCAATCCAATAGAGCACCTTTGGGATGTGGTGGAACGGGAGATTTACTTCATGGATGTGCAGCCGACAAATATGCCGCAAATGTTATCATGTCTGTGTGTATGGAATTACTTCTGTGCCAATAAAAATGAATGGAATTTTTCTAGAAACTTATGAAAATATAAATTGAAACTGAAAATAAAAATAAAAATGTCTTTGAAACTGAAAAAAAAAAAAAAATAAATAAATAAATAAATAAATATATATATATATATATATATATATATATATATATATATATATATATATATATATAAACAAAACAAAAAAATAATAATAATAATAATTATTATTATTATTTGCTGGCAAAATCTTTGATTTCATTTTTAATACATTGCATGCTTTGCTAACTTTTTTCTCTTTTTCCTTTGCTGATCTGTACTTATGCATTTTCAAATGTTCTTCCAGAATTTTCATTTATGAAGTTTTCATCTTTTGAGTTTATGAACACAGTGGGCAATCAGAGGTGTCTGGATTCATCACTGCGATGAACTCCGGATTTGTTAAGTGCGTGTGCTCACTGACACAATTCTGAATCTGCATTTATGAATTCTCTCATAAGCATAAACAAAAAAAAAAAAAAAGAGCAAAAAAGATGTAAGGCATTCATTTTGTTTTTGTGAAAGCGCATAACTCACATAAGACTGAAGTAACGGACCACTTGTTTTGCTTTTGTTTTTTTATGCTACTGAAATAACCAATAAGAATTACTGAGTTTTTTTTTTTTAATCCTTTAAAGTAGATTATTGATCATTTACAATATCAGTAGCAATAATCATCAATATTTTTATAATTTTTATAGACTATCAATGTTGATAATTGGGTTATTTACATTATGCAGTTGATAATGCAGTAAATACTTGTGCATGCAGCTTCTGTTCCACCTTTGAAACATAAGGAACTAACAAACAAATGAACATTAAGGCAAGTATTGCCCCTTAAAGGAAAACAAAAAAACAAAACAAAAAAAAAAAAGTAAATTAAATAGGCTAATGATGATAATAATTTCTGAGCCTGTTAAGGACACAGTGTAATGCTTTCCTTTACAGATGCTTTCCTGCTTTTCATCTGAACTCAGGACTCCAAACTTAAGGTGGATCTTGACAATGAGATGGAGAGCTGTCCTTGAACAGGCCGGGAGGCAGCAAGCACCTGTCGTCAACTGGCCAGATTGCTGAACCTTGTGAGGCTGCACATGCATGCAAAACACACATGCAAACACACAGCAATGCCCTCCAGAAAGGTCACTGACTACAGAGCAGAGGAGGTTGTTCTCTCAGAAAACCCATCAAATTATAAAGCAGCATTGTCCAGGCATATAAAAATGATGCAAGAGCTTTGAGATGATGTTGTCAGTATTATAATGTGGTGTCATGTTTTCCAATAAATGTAAAATACCCTCATTCCTGCAGTAGAAGATTCTGTCTACTCAGCTAAATGGTGCACATCTCATTTCCTAAAACATTCTTCCTGACTAGTACATACAGGTCTGGTCACCATGTTATTTTATTGAGCATACGTATACACTCATGTAACCTTCCACTTTGCCCACTTTCTTCCCATAGAGAGCAGTTTCCAGCAGTTGCTTGTTGATGTCTTGATGTTTTACTTTCTGTTCTTTAATTAGACAGCAGAGGTGGGAGTTGATTTTTTATTTTATTTTTTATTTATATTTATATATATTTTTTTTTAATAAACGTCTGTGGAAAGTGCTTCATTAAATACTATTACAAGTTGTTTTATTTTCATCTTTCTTTTGTGTTGCAGGTGTTCAGGTATGAACATGCAACTTACTAATTTGTTCAAACAGAATGAATGACTTTCATTTAGGGGGCTTTATTTCATTTACACAACAACAGCAGTTTGGGGGCCTGACAAGGGCAACTTTAAAAAAAAAAATAAAAAAAAAAAGTTTCCCTGCGAACATGTCGTTGCGGGGCCCATGCTGGCTTTTTGCGGGCACAGTGGGCTAGGGCCAGCCAACACCAAACCTAAACAGGCCCAGTGCGGGCTTTCCCAGGCGAGGCCCACAGCTTTGGGCTCAGCGCAGGCTCTCTGTGAGCAGCCCACACTATGGGACTGCCCACATTAATCCAATGATGGCCCAGTGTGGGCCAGACATGAGCCTGTTAATAAGAATTTTGAGGGCAGTTTTGTTCCTTACCACTAGCGGTTCTAGGGTGTTTTAGGTTTCCTTAAGTAAAGCCATGTGGTAAAGGGAGTTAGCAATAACAAGCAGCAGTAGCCAGCATGGCTCACCTGCTGAAAACATTGTGCTTTGTCCTGGTTGGGAAATGTGTCATTTCATCTGAAAATGACTGATTATAGATAAAAGAATATAGGTGTTTAGGAGGTATTAGAAAAAGGGTTTTGCGAACTTGACCCACACTCCTAACCAGCAGGTGGCAGTAATGGGCCTTGAAGTTGTATGCCAACCGCCATTAAAATCAAGAAGAAGAAATGTCATTTCAAGCCCAGTCTAAAGGAGTTTTTTTTTTTTTTTTCTGTTTAAAAGTGTGCATTGCTGATGTTACATGTATGTATGGCCTATGTTTGGATTGATGCTAAGAGTTTAGGACAGTGTATTCGTATGCATTTTTTGCTGAGGTTACCACATCATGGTCAGTTGGAATATGGATTTAAAGTTCTTTTTGACGTGAGACCATAGTCTGGACTATTTTTCATTGTTCCTGGTTAGGAAGAGTCTGGTGTTTGAGAGCTATGGCGTGTTTTCATTACAAGAGGTTGGATTATTCATTTGCTATCAGCCAACTTCAGCTATGGACAGCGTTTGGACATTGCTGTACTACAGAAAAGACTTTCGCACACATGACAAAATCCTACAAACTTACATTTCTTTGTTTACCTTTTTTTATTTATGTATTTATTTATTTTTTTTGTACTTTCGTGTATTTACATTTTTGGCTATATGTAGCTGTATTAACCTGAATTTAATGTTTTCTATTTTGTAATTAATAAGTCCATTGATTTGAAATCCCTTTGACTACTGTACATTTTTGACAATATCAACCCCCCCAAGACTTAAGTTATAGTAGCTGAAAGTTATTTAAAGTGAAACAGATGTATTGTTATAGATCAGGGGTGCATCCTGTTCCTGGAGATCTACCTTTCTACAGAGTTCAGTTCCAACCCTGATTAAACAAACCTGTCTGTAATTATCACGTGCTCCTTCAGATCCTAATTAGTTGGTTCTAATTAGCTAGCCCTAAGTGGGCCCGTAAAGGGACAGTGCAGGCTTGTTTGCAGGGTTCAAAGTAGTGATTCAAAGTCTGATTCATTTCCACCAACCAGTTCTTTTCGGACAGATCGGCTCATTGAACCAGTTCAAAAAGCCGATTCATCGGTTCCTGACGTCATCAAGTAATAACGTCTCTACGCATTTCTTTTCTAACAAATCAGTGCCATGTTGTATCAATTAAAAAATTAAATAAGTCATTTCAAATGACTCATTTGTGTCAACACATGTTGAAACATTCAAAAAATAAAGTTATTTGTGTGAAAGCATATTGCTGATTATTGCCATATAATTCACTTGTTAATGGTGTTTGTGGTCACAGTTTCATTCGCGGATCCTTTATGCCAGATACGACTGACTGACAAGTATTGACTAGCCTACAACTTGGATAAGATTCCTAAAATTTTCACACCTACAGCACACATTACAGATATTGATGCACAAACGCGGACATGTTCTACATGTCTACAGTATAAAGAATGAATAAACCAGTCTTATAAACTCCTTGATTTCGCTTAAACAACTTTAAATATAATATGCATGCACAATAAACTATTGTAAAATTTATTTACATCACTTGACAGAAAGGTTTTTGCAGGTTTTATTAAATGTAAATTAATAACAGTCATAATAAGCATATTTCGTTAACTATGCTTATCGTTAACTCACTCATCAGAATCTTCGGTAATCCTCGGCAAACTTCGCCACGGCTCATTCGGTTCTTGCTGAGTCCTCGGTAATCCTTGGCAAACTTCGACAGTTGGTTGAACCGGCTCAATCGGTTCTTTTTGAGTTGGACTTGCTACTTCGGCTGTGCATCCTGCGTCATCAGCCTGGAACTAAAGTTCGATTCTGTTAGATTTGTGAACCGGCTCAATCGGTTCTTTTTGAGTTGGACTTGCTACTTCGGCTGTGCATCCTGCGTCATCAGCCTGGAACTAAAGTTCGATTCCGTTAGATTTGTGAACCGGCTCAAGAACGATTTGTTCAAGAACTGAACATCACTAGTTTAAAGTGTATATTTTTGAAAACAATACTGTCATTGCCACCGTATACAGCAATGCATTGTGAAAACGGTGACATCATGTGAATGCGTATTAAGTGCCTAGAATGCAAATGTGCACAGGCGCATAGTGTTTCTTTACAAAGTGACATCGCCGAACCTTTAAACCCTTTAAGCTTTAAAACCTGAAGGGGACATCAGATGAAAAAATTCATTTTTACATGGTGTTTGCATATACATGTGTCTTAGCAGTGTGTGCACAACCACACTACAATGATAAAAAATCCATTCAAGTCTCAATTATCAAGCTATTTTGATTTTCTGAGCAGTATGACATTATATTGACATCAGATGCCCATTTTCAATAAGTTGGTATGATTATTTTGGGTGTTCATGAAGCCCCTGCAAAATACTTTGGTTAAAATTCCTCAAAATTCTTCACGACCGCTGACGGACCGTGATGGTAATGCACCACCGAATACACACAAAAAAAAATAAAATAAAAAAACCAAAGAAATATGCTCCAAACAGGTCGCTGTGAACAGAGATGTTTTTTACAACATAAAAGGGTGTCATTTTACATGACCATTGAGGAATTTTAACCAAAGTATTTTGCAGGGGCTTCATGAACACCCAAAATAATCATACCAACTTATTGAAAATGGGCATCTGATGTTCCCCTTCAACACATGGACTCTTCCAGTCACCCCTGTCATCCAGTGTGAAATGGACTATTCATGAACTTTCCATCGGCAGTGTTGGCAGATTGGTTTTGAATTTGATTGTGTGGGTTGGAGGTCTGCGCGGGACCCTCCCGCAAGGTTATATTCCGCACCCACCCGCTCCCGCTATATATTCACTCTTTGTTCGCCCGCTGTCCGCTTAGAATAATTTTCTTCCCAACCCGACCGTTCTCGCTAAATTTAGATTTCATTCACAGAATCTCACATTTAAATGTCCGCTACTCAAAGAAAGAGAGATGGGCTAACAAATAAAAGTATAGTCTGCACAAAATTGTATTTGTTATTTTATTCGTCTTGTCAAGAGTCTTGAATTTATTGACTTGAATTAATATGAATAATCTTAAGACACAATATTCGTTTAACATTAAATGCAACACAGTGGGAAAAAAAGTATCTAAGAGAAAATAAAAATGTGGTACAAAAATGGTATTTCTTAGCCTATTTTTATTATTGTCAGGATACAATTCGTTTAACATTTACAACACAATAGGAAAAAGTGTCCCAGAGAAAGAGAGAGAAAGAAAGTGTAGGTTAAACAAAAATAGCCTATTAGCTTTTTTTATTCATCTTGTCAAAATTAGTTTGGCATTTTTTCTGTTAAAAGTAGGAAAAGTGTCGCAGAGAAAAATAAATAAATATGACATCTGTCGTTTAAAATTATAGGCTAAGCAATATATAAACAAAACTGAGTTGAACGTCCTTCAAGGACACTCACATCCTTTGCTCCACCCTTATTCTGCTCTGTCACTCATCGACAACTTGCCTGTTCTGTCTGAGGACCGTATTTACCACTTGTACAGCCTGCTCTGAGCATCGTTATGCACATGCTGCGCGCAGAGACCCTGCAAATAAAACGCGTGACCACGCCATGTGATTTTGTTTAGAGATGACTCTAAAATGTTTACTAATAGTTACTCACATTATCTAAGCATCCATGCAGTTTATTCTCTTGTGCTGCCCAAACTGCTTTGTCTCCATTCACACATTCACACTTCTCCCCGATCGGAGACTTTTAGATGTCTTTAATCGTGATGCTAATGTATTTTATTTATTGTCCATTGTTTATTGAAAACTTTCTGCTCACACTGTTTGATCCTACATTTCTTTGATCAAACTTCATGTCATCTCTAACATT
The DNA here is from genome assembly GCA_039654775.1 of Spinibarbus caldwelli. Lineage (NCBI taxonomy): Eukaryota > Metazoa > Chordata > Actinopteri > Cypriniformes > Cyprinidae > Spinibarbus > Spinibarbus caldwelli. Next base: position 9,310,935 of record CM077222.1, on the reverse strand, counting down.
TTTATCAAATGTGTTCCTATAAAAACAAACAAACAAAACATTATTATGGTCTCAAGTCGATTATCTTTCTGAAGTATTCGTAAAATATAGGCTAATTGTTCCTATTTGCATAAGGGCTAGCATGTTTAGTCATCAACACAAGACAGTTTAAGAGATTAATACTGTTTTTACTAAAAACTCATTTTAAAACGCCACTGAGTGTTTGAAACAACTTATGCAATCTGATGAGGCTTCTTATTAATAAGGCAAAAAATACATTATTTTCATACTGTGATAAAGGCTATGTCTATTAGCTTTGCATTGTAAATATATACTATTCTTAAAAAATAGCTGAGATGGCTTGAATAACACAGATTTACAATATATTGTCGCAATCTTGTGTTTATTGTCTTCATGTTTCATCGGTGAAAACGTTTAGAACTGCTTTATATTCATTTATATTTATTGATGCACATGGGATTTGCTGGAACGCCATAAAACGTCTATGAGTTATATGAGTCTGCGCCCTCTGGCTTTCGAGGGTGAATTACACCATACATTACAGCAATAATCGAAATCAGTTTTAATAATAATTAAAATGTAAAACATTAAAACTAACCATCAAAATTTCATAGTGAAACCGGTAATAGTTTCATTCCTTATTGCAGTGTTACCGAGAATCATATGATGTTTCCACACAGACTACATTAGAATATTTTGCACTTTCCACACTATTCCACTATTTTCAGCCAAACAGTTTTAGCACACCAGGTCTATGCGACGTGAGGATCTTTATCTTACTTTCATTTTAAATAGAATGCTACATTTTTTCTACATGTCAATGATGATTCTGAAAGAAAACGCGCTTGGAACCTAATGTTGCTATAGTAACGAACGCAACTTCCACCCGAGAAACCGCACGCTTTTATTTTAGCAAAAAGTTTGCTTTGTAAAGCAGGTTCAACAGCATTAAGTTAAATAACGCAAATTGTATTATCAGTTGAACTGTGCACATTTGTTTTAGACACTTACTGTTGTAGGCTACGTTATGCTCTTGCACCATCTATGCAATAAATGCACGTCCTTGAATGAGCGTCCTTGAATGCTTTGTAACATCTGGTAATGTCAATGATGCGACCCATTTCAGGGGTGCCCAAAATTACAATTTTAAATCAGTCAGGGCTATACACATGTACCTTCATATTTACAAGTAAAGCTTATTAAGATGCTGTACACAGGTTGAATTTCAAACGACTTAACGCTAACGTAAATCAGCGATGAGTGACAGGACAGGGGCACTTCAGGGGCCAATCAGATTTCAGCTGGGGCCAGTGCCCCTCTGGCCCCACCCCTAGATCCGCCAGTGGTTTTATGTGCCATGTGCTCTCATGTCTATTGTCTTGACCCCACCCATCTTGTTACTTGATTACTGGTTAATCTGCCCCACCTGTGTTCCCTCGTTTCCATCCTCATTTTCTCCCTATTTTATATCCTTGTGTTTGCAGTCCCGTGCGTTGTGTGCGCCTTGTGTCCTGCCCTGTGTCCTGCCCTGCGTCCTGCCCTGCCTTGCCAGTCTGTTTCAGTAGTTTTTTTTTTATATTCATTATTAATAAAAAAGCCCTTGTTTCCTGCAATTGAGTCCTCGCTCTCCATCCCTTCACCCGCACCTGACACATTGCTGTTGTGGTGTGTGTGGGATTTTATTTTTTTTATTATTTTTTTTTTTTTTCTTTACTATCGGATTATCATACAGTATGCATCAATGAATGACAGAGTTTTAACTGTCATGGTGTGTGCATGAACGAGTGTGAAATACCTTTTACGTTGCTTATTCTGATCACTTATATTGGGCACTTTTTTGCATTTAAATTCTGAATGTTGACATTGAAAATGATGCATGTGTTTTTTCGAGGGTATCAGTTAATTTCTTGATTGCCGTTTTGACAATTTCTGCTTGCATATTTTAATCATATTTTGTAATTCTCTTTAATATATTTGCCCTGATTTCCATGGGAAATTTATCTAGCATAATATTTATATTATTTTGTCTCATTATTTTGTTTTAAAGGTTAACTAATTCCCTGGTCAGAGCCTAACTCCACCCACTGGCAATATTTGAAAAATGCTGGAGAAGTGGGCAGAGCCCAGCGGAGACAGAGGGTACGAACCGAGCTCGTGCAGGGGCGTGGTTAGTAAGTGCCATCATACGTCACAGGGGTATGCAACGTCCAATAGGAAATTTTAACTGCAGTAGCCACTGTTCAACCTGAAGAGGTCAACACTCGTTTTTTTACACCATATATTGTAGAATTAAAACACTTTATAACCAAATGTCAAAACATTTACTCGAATCAATGCACAGCACTAATAAAGACACAGTCTTACAGATCATTAACTCAAAAAAGTTGTTTTAGGGTTTAGTTACCCTTTAAGGAGTTAAAAATGGCTCTTGATTTACATTCTATCACATTATTTTGACAGTTAAAGTTTGGGCGGGTTTTTGTGAGCTTTTGGGCTGGATATCAACTGTAAGGATAAACGCCATTCCGCCATATATATATACTTTGCAAGTTTTTAATACTCTAATCAACATGGGCATGGACAAATATGGATGCTTTATGCAAATGTATGTTTATTATTATTGAAACCATAGTCAACATAGAGTAGACATGTTTCAGAGGTCATAGATGTTTTTCAAAGAAACTTGTTCATGTCTATTAGACACATGAAAAAAAAGAAATTCCAGGTTCCCATTACTTCTCTTTCTTTGCACTGAGCAATTCACTTACACAAACCTGTTTACATTTTTGCAGGACAGGGTAGATCACTTCTTCTGAACATGCAAAATGTACATTTATTATTTATTATTGATTTGTTTGCCTCTCTGTGCCCACATATTGTATTTTGATGCAGCTAAATTCTCAATAAAACTGTTTACATTTGTATATTTTACTGTTTCTGTTGTCAGACAACGGAATGAATATGAAATAGTGACTGAAACGTGTTATTAACGCGTTAACTTTGACAACACTAATATATATATATATATATATATATATATATATATATATATATATATATATATATATATATATATATATATATATATATATATTAGTGCTGTCAAAGTTAACGCGTTTATATTCATTCCGTTGTCTGACAACAGAAACAGAAAAATATACAAATGAAAACAGTTTTATTGAGAGAATATATATATATATATATATATATATATATATATATATAATACAGTATGTTAGAAAGTACAGGTGCATCTCAATAAATTAGAATGTCGTGGAAAAGTTCATTTATTTCAGTAATTCAACTCAAATTGTGAAACTCGTGTATTAAATAAATTCAATGCACACAGATTGAAGTAGTTCAAGTCTTTGGTTTTTTTTAATTGTGATGATTTTGGCTCACATTTAACAAAACCCCACCAATTCACTATCTCAACAGATTGGAATACTTCATAAGACCAATAAAAAAAAAAAAAATTAAAAAAAAATTATTGAATTGTTGGCTTTCTAGAAAGTATGTTAATTTACTGTATATGTACTCAATACTTGGTAGGGGCTCCTTTTGCTTTAATTACTGCCTCAATTCGGCGTGGCATGGAGGTGATCAGTTTGTGGCACTGCTGAGGTGGTATGGAAGCCCAGGTTTCTTTGACAGTGGCCTTCAGCTCATCTGCATTTTTTGGTCTCATTGTTTCTCATTTTCTTCTTGACAATACCCCATAGATTCTCTATGGGGTTCAGGTCTGGTGAGTTTGCTGGCCAGTCAAGCACACCAACACCATGGTCATTTAACCAACTTTTGCTGTTTTTGGCAGTGTGAGCAGGTGCCAAATCCTGCTGGAAAATGAAATCAGCATCTTTAAAAAGCTGGTCAGCTGAAGGAAGCATGAAGTGCTCCAAAATTTCTTGATAAACGTGTGCAGTGACTTTGGTTTTCAAAAAAACACAATGGACCAACACCAGCAGATGACATTGCACCCCAAATCATCACAGACTGTGGAAACTTAACACTGGACTTCAAGCAACTTGGGCTATGAGCTTCTCCACCTTTCCTCCAGACTCTAGGACCTTGGTTTCCAAATGAATTACAAAACTTGCTCTCATCTGAAAAGAGGACTTTGGACTAGGGCTGCACGATATATCGTTTCAGCATCGAAATCGCGATGTGCGCATCCGCGATAGTCACATCGCAGGATGTGCGATGTTTAGTAGGCCTGGTCGTTATATTTATACTGATCGTTTTCTTTGCTCACACACAGACACCGTGTCTACTCCGGACGCGACAGCTGCACAGAGATACCCATGTTTAAATAAATTTAGTAGCAGAGCTACTGCAAGCGATTTTCAGTGCTGGAAATCCATTTATCCTTTGTTGAAACTTTCGCGTCGTCGAGGAGAGCACATCACGGATGTTTAGCAACGGCAGGCGCCAGGAAAGCGCAAGCTCCCGAGCGCTTTGGAAAGGAGGAGGAAGTGGCGCGGCGGGAGTTTTCCACGTGTTTGCAGATGTGAACGGCGCCAAAGTCTTTCTACACTGGATGCGACAAAGCGACCGTTGCCAGTCGTGTCAACTTTGTGTCAGTACGTCATAAATAGAGCGAGGCATATCAGTTTACTGGCGGGGATTCGTCGTGTCGTGCCGCATCCAGTGTAATACGACACATATGCGCGAAACCGTGTCAAAATGCATGTCTCCATGTATCCTTGTAAAAAAAAAAAACAAAAAAAAACAAACAAAAAAAAAAAAAACAGTTGCTTATGTCTTAGCTAAACAATTGAGAAAGAAAGAGGATAACAATAACAGCAGTTTAATGTCTCTGTTGCTTTCTGTGTCATAATCAAACAACAAAACAGAGAAAAATCACTTTTGTAGCTTTAACACAGATTTATTAGATTTAATTTATACAATGAAGACTGTGTTATGCAGTGTTATTTTACATTTTATTATTCAATTTCTGCACCTGAATACTGTTGGACTTGCCTTAAAAATACAAAGCACTGTTTATTTCATTTGTATCTTTGTTCTATTATATTTATCTATGCTTGTAAATTGTTTATTTCCTATGCTGATTTACTCACCTACAATATCAATATTTTTTTTTCTCTCCAAATAGAGCTATTCAAGTCATTTGTTGATTTTTTTTTTTTTTTTTTTTTTTTTCATATCGCAATATATATCGCAGAAAAACAAAATATCGCAATGTGAGTTTTTTCCAATATCGTGCAGCCCTACTTTGGACCACTGGGCAACAGTCCAGTTCTTCTTCTCCTTAGCCCAGGTAAGACGCCTCTGACGTTGTCTGTGGTTCAGGAGTGGCTTAACAAGAGGAATACAACAACTGTAGCCAAATTCCTTGACATGTCTGTGTGTGGTGGCTCTTGATGCCTTGACCCCAGCCTCAGTCCATTCCTTGTGAAGTTCACCCAAATTCTTGAATCGATTTTGCCTGACAATCTTCATAAGGCTGCGGTTCTCTCGGTTGGTTGTGCATCTTTTTCTTCCACACTTTTTCCTTCCACTCAACTTTCTGTTAACATGCTTGGATACAGCACTCTGTGAACAGCCAGCTTCTTTGGCAATGAATGTTTGTGGCTTACCCTCCTTGTGAAGGGTGTCAAAGATTGTCTTCTTGACAACTGTCAGATCAGCAGTCTTCCCCATGATTGTGTAGCCTAGTGAACCAAACTGAGAGACCATTTTTAAAGCTCAGGAAACCTTTGCAGGTGTTTTGAGTTGATTAGCTGATTGGAATGTCACCATATTCTAATTTGTTGAGATAGTGAATTGGTGGGTTTTTGTTAAATGTGAGCCAATATCATCACAATTAAAAGAACCAAAGACTTAAACTACTTCAGTCTGTGTGCGTTGAATTTATTTAATACACAAGTTTCACAATTTGAGTTGAATTACTGAAATAAATGAACTTTTCCAAGACATTCTAATTTATTGAGATGCACCTGTATATTTACAAGCACATTTTTTGCCATCCTTTTTTTTTTTTTTTTTTTTTTTGTATATATTTTGAAATTGATTGATTGATTGATACGTATGTTATCAGTAATGCTTGTGGTTTATTGATCACCTTGTATTGACACAAGAGAGTGACACCTGCAAACAGAAGTAGGGAGCCTTCATGGCAGAGGCGTTTGTTGAAGAAAGCTGTGGATAGCTCTTGTGTGTATTAGGATGGTCTCGAGCTGGTTTTATGGCATGTCTTCAGTGCTGTTAAAGTATAATGTGTGTCATGATGGCTGGACTTACACTGAAGGAGCTACCTGAGCCATATTTAGAGACTATATAATAGACTTGAGGGTGCAGGACTCTGACTTGAGCCAGCCAGTTTGGCACAAACAAGCACCTTTTTTTTCTGAAAATGTGAAAATCTAGTTATTAAATATTGTAGATATGCAAGGATAGGGGAAAAGTGAAATACTGCCTTATTTCTGATGATCTGATGGGTCATAATGAGAGAAAATGACAAGAAAGACAGACAGATAAAGAAATGATAAAGACACAAAGTGTGAGAAGTGTGCGAGCAGTGTGACAGCTCTCCAAATAAAACTATTCCAGTCGACCAATTACACTGGTATCCCACATAGTACAACATGCCTAAAAATACTTGATGTCTGGCTTAGCAAAGCCGCGACAGGACACATACTGTAGTTCTACTGTTAAGGCAGGGTATGAAATGAATTCCATGCTGTGCAGAAACAATTTCATGCCACCTAGTCACAGATTAAAGCAAAAACCAAAACAAACCCATAACACAGTTAAACGAATGTATTATGTGTAATGTCTTTTTTGTGTGTGTGTGTGTGTGTGTGTGTGTGTGTGAAGCAAAGGGCTTTAGAATTCCTGTCAGATCTGATTCATATGGTTGCACGTCTGTCTCAAACAGAAAATTATGCTTTTGAGATACTGTAGATATTATCCAACATATTGGTTGCCTTGTTTGACTCTAGTCTCAAACCAAAATGGATGACAATTTGGTGGGAGGCGTCATCTCATTTCAATCTTGAGCTCTTCGTGTGGAGTGAATGTGAGGGGGAATGGTGTGATACAGATGAAAAGTCATGTGAGAGACGATAGTGGTGTCAAAATTACCACGTTAACACAGATGATTAATTTTTTTCAGTTTAACGCGTTAAAAATATTCAATGCATTTAACACAGGGGTGGGGCTAGGTTTGGCCACCCCACTAACAACTGCTAAAGAACTGTGTTTATTTAGATGTAGAATGTCTTTACAAGCACATCAAACGGTAGACTTTTCAGAAGCGCACTCCAACTTCACCTCAGCGCCAGGCGCTAATCAAACAAGCTTGGAAACAGTACCGGTAGGGTTGCCAACCTTCCCATTTTAGCCGGGAAGTCCCATATATTGTGTTCTGTATGTGACCTCCCTTGTCTCGTTTCTTGTCTGCCAACCACTGACTGATACACAGCAGCAGTGCTGATCACTTGAGAATGATCACCGACACCTGTCATCATCCAATCACAGCCCCCTCAGGCAGTATACATTAAGTAGGCTAAAGCCGCGGTCACACTAGACTTTGAGCATGCAAAACTGTTTCGTGATATGACCTCACGCTATGCAGCGTCTTTTTAAAAACTTAAATTCAACGCATAATAAATTATAATACATCTAAAATGTAAAAACATACTGTCTACTCCACTTTCCTACAGTGCTGCAGTTTTAAATGTATGTTCTTTTAATTCAGATAGGAAGTCATGTTGTAACGTATCGATCTGCCGTTGGTCACACGGTATCACGTGATGCGAATTCGCAGGTCAGAGTTCACAGCTTCAACTTTGGAAGGCAGCGAAATGCGAAACTTTTCGCAGGGGCTTGTGTTTCTGGTCTGACATGCACATATAATGGAACGAAAAGTGCAGCGTGACTGTCCCTTAAATCAGAAATCGTGAACGTTCAAGGAAAGTCACGGTCACACTAGACTTTTTGAGCATGCAAATTTTTCCACATGCTGCAACGGTCGTGATATGACGTCACGCATAGGCGGAAATCCCGGGGGAGGTCACGGGCGCGCGGCCGGTTTTGCACGAGAGCAAAGAAAATCCGCGTGCGAGGGAAGAGATTAGCGCTCGCGCATTAGATTAATGTGCTTTCGCGCTTCAATAATGCGCTCTCGACATTTGTCATTAAAATAACGCCTTAGTCTCCCTGCTACACCAATAGTAGTAGCTTTCCTCTGTGTATACATGTCCTTACAAGAACAATGTTAGCTGTACTATTTGTGTCTCCTTCAAAAACTGCTCTTGAGAAATTTGATGTATACAGCAAAATGCGAAATATCGTTGCTCGGGCTTGCGTTTCCGGTCTGACGCATTTGCATGTGTATGAATGGAGGTCAATGGAAGGAAACGTTTAGTGTGACCGCGGCTTCACACCAAGCAGTGCTCGCGCTAACTCCAATTCCCTCCACTGTTAGCGTTTTGACTTAAGCAAATCAGTTTTGGTGGTTGTTTTTCATGAGTTCATGAGTTTAAAATTAGTTTACACATTTGCTTAATATGAAATTATATTTTGTTCAGTTTTGTGTGACTTCTGTTGCCAGGTCATTTTTAAGGATTACATAATGAGTAGTTTTAAGATTAATTTTAAAAGCTCAATTAATAACATTTCTGAAATAGTTTAACCATTACTTATGTACAATTTATTTTGTTTGGGACACACAGCACATTTTCTCAGTCATGTTGTTACTGACAATAGAACGATTAAATACACCAAAAATGCAACATAAATTACAAATTTAATCCAAATCTTCAGATTGCATACCATTGTGAGAAACAGACATAAATTCAAGACTTCTTCCTCAGCATCACAAGCGTCAAAACCTGTGCTCGATGCAAATCAAAGTCCCTTTAAAGCAAGTCATTTCACTCGACGACCCCCAAAAAAGTATTTTTAAATCTTCTATTACGCATTATTTTATAATTTTTGAGTTAGCTTGTGCACTTTACGTTTTACGCTTCAAAAATGAGATGTTATTTTTGGGAAGGGATATATTGATCATCGATGCTTCCTGTTTTTTGCGGTGCATTGAGGGATTTTTTTTTTGGGAAGGATTTTGTGATTTAGATAGTCCTTAAATTGACCAATGCCTTGTTCAGTGTCCTAACTACTGAACTATGGAGCTGATTGAGATACACCCTTTGTTAAAAAAAAAAAAAAAAAATGCCACTTTAAGAACTTTACAACAAGTTTTACAGCTGTAAAATCTAATGCTTATTGGCTCTCACCTGCTTTGTCACTGATTGCGACATGTCATGTTTCAGGTTTGTTTGAATGAGAAATGCATGCCTTCACGGATTGGATAGCACTAATATTTTCAGTGATTAACAACTTAAACCTCTCAGCCTCTTTTTTTTTTTTTTTTTCTGAGTGACAGGCACAAAAGTAAAATCTCATATAACTCCAAAACTATAGCAAGGAGAGTCAAAAGGTAGGAATTGTTAGATTAAAAAAAAAAAAAAAGTGTTCTTTTTTTTTGTTTGTTTGTTTGACTCTAATACCATTGGCACAGCTTTCAAAATATTTACAATGATGTTGTAAAACAAGCATGGACAGTTAACACAATAGCATCACGGAAACATGAGACATGTCTAATAGAACCATTTATACATAGATATAAAATAGTTAAGCTCAGGTTTGGGGGGAGGATCAAGGAATCTAAAATGTATCTGTAAAATATTAAACTATACTAATACGATGTAAAGATTTTAAATTTATTTCACTGTAAATATGCAGTTTACATTTTAGATGTTGTCAGTACGTCCATATTTTACATTTCAGCATCAATCAGACATACAAAAATGCATTTTTTTTTTTATCCTGTAAATGTTACATACTAAGTATAAACAATGAGGCCAGTTAGATAATGCCCACTTCTCATGCTCACAAACAGTTCATTAATCAGCATGAATGCATGGAACTTGATAGACTAATTACAGAGTAAATAACTCACCCACTCAGACATCACTTTCGAAATGAACTTGATACATGAAACGATCTGTTTTAGAGCTTGTTTTTAGCTGCACTTAACTCACTTGAATTTTCAGTTAAAATGGCTGTGACCATCACGACACCTGCAGTAGAGGATCTGATGACTAATAATCCAAAAAGAAGGTGATAAGAGGTGCAGGAGGCTGAACAGTTAATATAAGCATAATCATATTTATTCAGCCACAGAAAGATGAGCTGTGTAGGAGTAAGCTAGTTTTGAAACCCAATACTCAGAATCTGAAACTGGTTTCATTATTCAAGTGGTTAACTTTGACTTTTAGTTTAACAGGTGGCCAAATAAAACTACATAAGCTGTCAGGGACATTAAATGTCATCATGGTGAACAGGTAAACTCATCTACTCACTAACCGCTTTCACAGCCTCGTTGTGTTTATAATCACACTCTTTCAAACTAGAGGACTTAACTCAAATTTTCTTAGAAAATATTTTGACTGAAAAAGTTGTAGGTGGGGACATTGAAAACATACAGTACAATTATAGCCTTAGCTTTTTTTTACTTTTGGTGAATGTATTTAGGCTTCAAAATTCATAAAAATTGTGTTCATTTGTGAATATTGACAGACTTATGTAAGAATCATGAACTTTTGTTGGTCACAGAGCTTATTTTTTGCTAAATTCCAAAAGTCAATGTAAATGAATCAATCAATCAATCAATCAATCAATCACGTTCTTTTTTGACCATGGAAACAAGGTGATGCTAATTTCCAGGTTTCCAGGACTACAAAAGTATGTAATATCACATCACTCTGTATAGGAATATTTTCATAAAACATGGCTGTCTTACAGTGACCAAGAGTCAAAAATCTCACCTTTCGTCACTTGTTGTGGTTACCTTAAACATTTCAGATGTGGTCTGTGCGTATTTGCAGCGCGTTTCTGTATTTGGTTGTGTTGTGAGTATTTGCAGTGCGTTTCTTTATTTGGTTGTGTTATTAGTATTTGCAGTGGGTTTCTGTATTTGGCTGTGTTGTGCATATTTGCAGTGCATTTCTGTACTTGGTCATGTTGTGAGTATTTGCAGCACATTTCTGTATTTGGTTGTGTTGTAAGTATTTGCAGTGGGTTTCTGTATTTGGCTGTGTTGTGTGTATTTGCAGCGCTTTTCTTTATTTAGTTGCTTTGAGTATTTGCAGTGCATTTCTGTATTTAGTCACATTGGGAGTATTTGTAGTGCATGTGTTGTCAAACCGATGAAGATATTTTCTTAATTTGCTAGTGTTTTTTTATTTATTTATTTTTATTTATTTAATTTTTTTTTTCTTCATTTGAAGCGTGTTGAGCTCTCTCAGCCACTGCACTGTCTGGAATAAAGAAAGTGACTACCAACTGACTTAATATATCATATTTTGATTCATATTCAAAATGTTAAGCAAGCACTGCTTTGTTTACGTTTTTTTAAATCCACTAGTCCACTAGTTTTTGTTTCCCTTTTTGAACGGCAAAAGTAGACTACTGACACCTGCTTGTATGGAGAGATATTTCCTCTCACACAGATGCAAAACGTACATGCTAGACATGCCTAGACATTGCCTATAGTCTTTGCAATGTTTTTGCACAACAACACAGTCAGCTTTCATTGCCACTAGTTTTCTGATGTTGTTTTTAATAACCCTTTTAATTGTCTTAATGAAATTAAAACTATAACAGCTTTAATGTCATCTACAGTTGCAATCAAAATTATTCAACCCCCTGACCTGCAAGATATGTTGCTGTCGAGAACAATATCAAAACTTGAAAACATTTCAACATTCATGTAAAAAATTATTCAACCAAATGCAAATATTTTTATTCTTTATAATCTCCAATAAATGCTGCTTAGTGTCTATTTTAGCCATACTGACAGCTCAGACTAGTTCATTTTTTTCATAGTGTTTCCAAAGGCTTACTTGTGTTTTAACACTGTTTGGTGCCCTATCATACAAATAAGTAACTTAAAAACAGCAGCATTGAATAGGAGTTGAATAATTATGACACTGTATTACAAAATAAATAAATAAATAAATAAAAAATACTGTAACTCACAAATAGTAGCTACATTATATATTGACATAACTTTCAATATGCCTCTAAACTGCTGTAGATGCAATTTGTAAAAAAAAAAAAAAAAAAAAAAAAAACTTTGGATCCTCAAAAAAGCACATTAGTACATTAATACTTAATATTAATCATTTTCATTGCAATTGCATATGATGAACCTTGACAATATTTGCATTAAAATTATGAATTTGCAGAAGAATCAACGACTCCCATTGTGCTGGAGAAATTATTTCCAATCAAATGCGTTCCAGAAATAAAAATTCACTCCGACCTAAAATATAAATATCACGTCATATTCTTTCAATTGCATTTTTACACTGTATTTTACAATTAAGTATGCATCTTAAAGGAACTTCTTTTTTAACAAAATCATCAAACTCAATGGCATCACCTTTTGCGCAGACATCCTCATACTCACGCGGAGTGCTAAGAATAAACCTGGTCTAATGAAATCAACTGACAGGGCTGTCAAATTAGTTTCACAATCCCATACTTAAATTAAGTTCTCCGACCTCTTTCAGTGACTGCTGTTCACATCAGTCGTGTGTGACACTCTAATTAGGTCAAGTGGTTTCACTAGACTCGATGGAGCCGCTGTGCTCCAGTACCTGAGACGTCCTGTTCGCTGGGCCCACGGTGACCCGTCCTGAGTGCTGCCCATCACTCACAGGTACAGCCGGGTGTGGAGTGACCTTCCCTGACCTCTCTCTCCCATCTGTACATTGACACACTGACAAACATACCGCCAGACAGCCGCCTGCACAGCCACAATGCGCCGCATGGCGCTGTGCCTGTGTTACACTCCCACGCTCTGCAGCAGCAATGAAGCCGGGCATGGTGGGTTATGACAAATCCATTACTCATGACTGGTTGATGGGCATTCATGTTGCATATGATAAATAATGGGCGATGAATCATGTCAAACATGCAGGGGAGAAACAGAGGCACAGAGGTTATTTAAAGAGCAGATACAGATTTTGTATTTATTTATTTATTTAATTAATTTATTTTTTAGTTGTGCAAAATAATGCAAAAAGGAAATTTGAATAACAGCTTGTGTTTGATCAAAGCTTACCTTTGGGACAATGATGTAGCAGATTTGCTATTGTCAGAAATGGAGGAGACCACAAACTGATCATTTGCATGTAGGCATGAATGTTAAACAATCAACCTGACAACCAGTTCACTTAGCCAAACAAAGGCGGCTACAGTCGCATTTGAAAATGCAATGAGTAATCAATAGGCAATGGGTACTCTATCTTTGAAAGCAAAAGGTATCAAATAGCAAAAATTGTTCTACCAGAAAGCAGAGCCGAACCTTCCTATTCGCAAAGTACACATGTTGCATAGGGCCCCTGAAACACCAGGGGGCCCCCTTGCTCTCAACAATGATTTCATTTTAGTTTTGTTTTGATTTTGGCCAGCGGTTACAAAAACATTAATGTTTCTTTCCTTTAATGTAGTGTGCTGTCACCCTTTCTGCGCAACATCCAAATCAGTCAAATCATGTAATGTGTCTGTTAGGGTTGACCCCGAATAGTCAACAATTCGATGCTTCGATAGGAGGAGCCCGATTCGACTACCATTCTCACAGTCGAATATTTGCAGTGTGTTATGATCATGCCATTTTGGCTATATGGGGGTGCTCAATGTCTGATTTCACACAGAACTACCGGTTTATGACGTGCATTCAGGACATTTTGTGCAGATAGCCTATAAGTCGTAATATTGACGTCATGTTGTATAAATAACGAACCGTATTCTATATGAGATAAATGATGAGTTAAATTCCATTAATTAAAGACCTGCTATCAAATGCTTCATGGTCACCTTCAGTGCGCGCAGCTCAAATGCAGAACATTAATAACTACTGTCATATACATAACATTACAATGAGAGCACTGTTATAAAAAATGTTGTGAATTCTTAGGGTTTCGCTGACGTTTAATGTTAATCTTTTAATCAAAACATAAAACATTATTTTTGTATCTGCGAGGCCTCTGTTACACATTTTCCCTGTGTGTTAACGTCAATAATTATGACTGTCCAATGTATGACTTGACTCTTGGTAACATATTTTGCCCCCGCCCCCAAACATACGATCGACTATTAATCGACTATCGGCAAGATTCGAAAATTCCAATTCGACTATAAAAATCCTCAGTCTTGGACACCCCTAGTTTCTGTCATATACAGTCTCCTGCCTTTCTTGCTTAATACTAAAAAAGCAAGTTAAAAGCGCATTGAGGTCGGCGCCGATAGCCTCTGTGGGGAGTGTGCCGTCATATGGCTCATTTGCGCTTCGGGTGTCCCGAGAATGAATCTCGCCTTGTGGACCTTTCCTGTTCCCACCCCCCATCTCTCTCCCCCAGTCTAATAAATAAATGAATGAATAAATAAGGCTGAATTATTTATTGAAGAGTCATTCATTCATTCATTCATTCATTGTGTAGCGGGTAGAATTAACTTAGTCTAGAAATTTTAACAGAATTTGTATTGAGCATCACATGACCAAACTGAAAAACGTATCTCATTTCATCTGCTTGTCAAAGAAGGAATTAACAGCAGCATAAACTGACGATAGCCTTAAACTATAAAGTAATCAGCCAACCTAGCTAATGCTTGTATTATTGCAGTCTTTTATTACTTCACTATCTGAATGTCAGTGAAAAGAAGAAAATGCCTAACTCAACACCAACAAAGCACAAAAGCAGGTTAATCCTAACAGTGATTTCTGCTGTGTAGCTCCTGAAGATGTACTGAGTGAAACATTGCCATATGCAGTCTAGCACATAATGCAGTCAGATCAGAGCAGTGTTTCCCAAAAGCATTGTAACCTAAGCAGATTGTAGAGACCATTGGTGAGACGGTGCTTTTGGGAAATGCAGCCGAAAGCGGTGCAACCTGTTTTACACAATATGGAAGTTTGTTGCATTGATGAGCGTGTCTTACATAAATGTGGAAGGAAATTTATAATACCGACCTTCACAAAAGTATCATAGAATCAGTATCAAAGTATCACAGTCTATACAACTCATGAGCCTATAAAGCTCTTCAAATCTTATTAATACTTGTATTCAATTGTGTTCCAAAAAAAATAAATAAATAAAGAAAACATCACCAAATGGCATAGGTTTGTGCATTTTAAAACATAAACGCAAATGAGATTTGAGCGCTATGGCAGTGGGAAATATTATATTTGAATGGGTCTGGTCCTCATTCCTTTACATTTTACATTTGGCAGATGCTTTTATCCAAAGTGACTTACAATAATTCAAGGTACAGATCTTTTATTGTCTGTATCTGTACATCAGAAATACAAGTCTGATGATATAAGTCACGTGAGCCGGAAGTAATTATTTAAACTTGAAAAGAAACACCAATAAAAGAGAAATTGGATGCATACTGTAGGAAAAAATGGTAAATGTGATATGTAAGGCATGCAGTTTATGAGCAACGCATGAAAATCCATGTGAATACACTTACAATAGCAGAGTCCAGGTTGTTTGTACAAACTTGCTAAGATGAAACTTTTCAATTTCAAAGAAAGTTAAACTGTGTTAATTATAGCCAAATGCAACCAATCAAGACGGAAAATAAACTATGTAACCATGGTAACAGGCCATGACAATAATAACATTTGATGTCAAACCTTAATATAGTACTACTTTTCCTGTTCTAAAATCGATTTTCTTGCATCTAATAACTAACACTCAGAATAAGAAATTAATTAGTAATTGCAGCATTTCACTCATAGTGGATAATAGAAACAGGCAGTTCTGCACATCTGAACATGGCTGTTCCTACCCTAAGTGTCTATTATGAATACTTCAGACAAAAAAAAGGAGTGCAGTATTTTTCGTAATGATAATTAATGGTTCACCAAGAAGTGAGTTAATATCATTTTTAATGTTTTATAGAAGGTTTTCTATAAGGAGAACAGAATGCATTTTGTTTTCCATAGAAACGTTTTTCTACCATGCTGAGAAGAAAAAGAAGCTAAAGGTTTCCCAGTCCAAAACCTTCAAAGTAGACTGGCCTGGGACCAGAAAACCAGCCTAGGATAGGATTTTAAGATCTGACCACTTTAAAAGTTATTTTATCTTCAAGTATGAAGTTAGTATTCCTGTATATGTATTCTAAGCTAAAGAAATCAGCATTATTTGATCTAACAGAACCTCACTGAGGGAGAAAAAAATAAATAAATTCCTCCTTCCGAAAACAATACGTGAGCTTTGCCAGATAAAACAGCAGCGAATTTGAGTCATGTTGATAAAGAACAGCTGAGCTCTCTGTTGAAAATGTGATGGCGAGAGATTGTGGCATTTGTCTGATGGGTATATTTATCAAAACTAGGCCTCCTCAGATTAGACTGCTTTAAATGAACCTGAGTGTGGGTTGCTTGGAAAAGCAACTTTTACCAGTGCCCAAGCCAATCGACCTCAGAAAAGAAATTTCCTACCTTATTTTTAAATTTTATTTTATTTTATTTTATTTTTTTTTTTACTTTTCAGCTCAGGAAATGATGATAAATGATGACAAAATAAGCCATATTTTTAATTAAAAAATGTAATTAGTGAGTAAATTAGGGCTGTGTATCCAATATTTAGACTTATTTGTGCAACTATCAGTTCTAAGGTTAAAGGGGTCCTGTTATGCTTTTTCACTTTTTAAACTTTAGTTAGTGGGTAATGGTGCATTTTGAGCATAAACAATAAAATATAAAATAAAATAAAATAAATTTGCAAGGCGAACAATCGGCTCGTTTGGACAACAGCCCACTTCTGGATATTGTGAAGTCACTATGTCACTCGTTTAAATAATTCCCACCCACAGATGAGGCTTGGTTGAGCTACGCTAAAGAAGATGATAAAAAAAAAAAAAAAAAGAGTTGCTTTAGTTGTGTTATCACCATGGTGACAATAAACACTTTTTGTTCCAAACCCCCTTTATTTGAGCTTGAAAAGGTTCCACATGATCCTCTTCTGAAAGTTCTGACCCTCTTAGTTACTGTTGCTACATCTGACAAGCCATAGCGCTCTCACACCACAAACCATGTTCTCACAAAGTGAAAAATACATCACAGAGAAAAGAGTACACTGACAAGTCGCCAACAGACAAAACAGCAGGTTACTTTTGGTATGAAACAAAGTGTCAGCTATTTTTAAGAAATTCAGACAATAAATAGTGTTTTTACTAGTTACAGCTCAAAATAAACATGAATGAACATCAGAAGGTATCTTGTTTCAACTCTGAAAAGACGTCAATGCACACCATTTTTCAAGTTCAAGTCCTCCAACATTAATATACGCTCCTGTCTGGTTTGTTTGTCGGAACAAAAATGTCAGATTCAGCATTATAATTGGTCAGATTGCCTGGCAACCAAGCTCTAGGTGAAGGGTGAATTGTCTGTTGACATTATTTTTATTTATTTATTTTTATCCCAAAATTGTCAACTCTGAGAAAAAATTGTGCAAACATTGTTCCTTTAGGGGAACAACAGCTTGTCACTTGGGCAGTATATTCAAATGGATAAATTTGTACCACATCTACCCATTAAAGGTGTATATTAGTACAACCTGAATTCCGGAAATGTTGGGACGTTTTTTAAATTTGAATGAAATGAAAAATAAAAAGACTTTCAAATCACATGAGCCAATATTTTATTCACAATAGAACATAGAGAACATAAATATTTAAATTGAGAAATTTTACACTTGTATCCACTAATTGAGCTCATTTCAAATTTGATGCCTGCTACAGGTCTAAAAAAGTTGGCACGGGGCAACAAAGGGTTGAAAAAGCAAGACATTTTGAAAAGATTCAGCTGGGAGAACTAATTAACTATAAAAGGGATGTCTTAGAGAGGCAGAGTCTCTCAGAAGTAAAGATGGGCAGAGGCTCTCCAATCTGTGAAAGAGTGCGTAAAAAGGTTGTGGTATACTTTTAAAACAATGTTCCTCAACATCAAATTGCAAAGGCTTTGCAAATCTCATCATCTACAGTGCATAACATCAAAAGATTCAGAGAAACTGGAGAAATCTCTGTGTGTAAGGGACAAGGCCGAAGACTTTTGTTGGATGCCCATGGTCTTCGGGCACTCAGACGACACTGCATCACTCATCGGCATGATTCTGTCATTGACATTACTAAATAGGCCCAGGAATACTTCCAGAAACCACTGTCGGTAAACACAATCCGCCGTGCCATCTGAAGATGCAAACTAAAGCTCTATCATGCTAAAAGGAAGCCATATGTGAACATGGTTCAAAATTTTCACAACATGTAAAATGTGCCACCAGAGGAAGTAACACACTTGATCGTGTGTATTCTAATATCAAGCATGGTGGGTGTGGAAGGGAGTGCAGCATATTATGAACTTCAAGGGCAGCACCACCACTGTCTGTAACACCAGTGCATCACTGGCAGAGGAGCAAAACTGTTTCTTTGCACGTTTTGAAAAGAAGTCTCCACTCCAACATACATCTCCTCCTGTTACAGGCACCCAGACACTGATTGTACAGGAATATGAGGTGAGACAAGTGTTTAGGTCAGAAAATCCAAGAAAGGTTGCAGGCCCTGATGGAGTGTTTGGAAAGGTACTCAAGGCCTGTGCCTGCGAACTTGCTGCTGTCTTTACAGACATTTTTAATATGTCCCTGTCACAAGCTATCGTACCAGCGTGCCTTAAATCAGCCATTATCATTCTCGTCCCTAAGAAGCCTGCTGCAGACGACTACAGACCAATTGCACTTACATCTGTTGTTGCAAAGTGTCTAGAGAGACTGGTTCTGAGGCACATTAAAGCCAGCCTCCCTCCCACTTTTGACCCTGACCAATTTGCTTATAGGGCCAACAGGTCTACAGAGGATGCCATTGCTACAGCACTCCACAAAGCTCTGGAGCACCTGGAACACAGAGGTACATACGTCCGGATGCTCTTCATCGATTATAGTTCTGCGTTCAGATAGCATCATACCGGACATTCTTATCAGGAAACTCCTTCATCTGGGCTTTTCTGCTCACCTTTGTACCTGGATTATGGATTTTCTCACTAACCGCCCTCAGTGTGTTAAGCTCGGTCTTCACCATTCCTCCACTCTCACTCTCAGCACCGGTTCACCAGAGGGATGTGTGCTGAGCCCACTACTCTATTGCCATTATACCTTCGATTGCACCACCACACACTCCTCCAACCACATTATAAAATTTGCTGATGACACCACAGTGATTGGACTCATTTCTGGAAATGATGAATCTGCCTATTGTGACGAGGTCAGGAAATTGATGTTGTGGTGCTCTGAAAATAACCTGGTGTTAAACACAAGGAAAACTAAAGAACTCATCGTGGACTTCAGGAAGTGCAAAGCTGACCCCCTTCCCATCATTATAAATGGAGACTATGTGGAAAGAGTTCGCAGTTTTAAATTTCTGGGAATCTATTTATCTGATAGTCTCTCTTGGTCCACAAATACAACAACGGCTGTTAAAAAGCCACAGCAGCATCTGCACTTCCTGCGAGTCCTAAAGAAAAACTGCCTGTGTCAAAAACTACTGGTGGCATTCTACCACTCTGCCATAGAGAGTGTTTTAACACACTGTCTTACGGTGTGGTCTGGGGACTGTTCAGGAGCTGACAAAAAAGCTCTACAGAGAGTCATAAAGAATGCGCAGAATATCACTGGCTGCCCTCTCCCCTTACTACAGGACATTGCAAACACTCTATCTTTCCAGAGTAAAAAACATTAAGGACTACTCTCACCCCGGTCATCATCTGTTTTCCCTCCTACCTTCGGGAAGGCGATACAGGTCAATTAAAACACGCACGACCAGATTTTAAAATAGTTTCTATCCAAGAGCCATTCAGTGTCTGAATTAAGGGATGCTTTGCACTATTTATTTATGTAAATTCTTGTGGACTGTGCAATAATTTCTGTATTTAGAACTGCACTTTATGTCTTACCGCATCATTCACGTTTTTTTTTTTACATGGATTTGATTACGTATAGTGGTCTATGTGTATGTGGTTATCATATTGTAACACCTCTGTGTTGTATTGTAGTCTCTGAAATTGCATTGCATTCCGATGCAATGACAATAAAAGCTTGAAACTGAAATTGAAAATTGAAATTGACCCATACCAATTTGCATACAGGGAAAACAGGTTGACTGAGGATGCCATTGCGATTGTGCTCCATACATTATTGGAATATCTAGAGTTAAAGAACACCTATGCAAGGATGCTCTTCATCGATTTTAGCTCGGCTTTTAACACAATCCGGCCATATAAACTTAGATCTAAATTACACAACCTGGGACTAAACACCATGCTAAGCAAATTGGACTGTGGACTTTTTAACTAATCACACACAGTGTGTGAGAATTGGCGGGCACACATCCTCCACCCTTTTTACTAACACCGGGGTCCCCCAAGGATGCGTGCTCAACCCACTGCTTTACACCCTTTTTACACATGACTGCTTTGCCATCTTGCCATCAAATCATATTGTCAGATTTGCAGATGACACCACGGTGCTTGGGCTCATTAACAACAAAGCATATATGAATGAGGTACAACACTTGGCATCATGGTGCGATAACAATAGCTTGGTTCTTAACATAAAGAAGACCAAGGAAATTATTGTGGACTTCCGCAAAAATGGACAATACAAACACTCTCCACTCTCTATCAGCAATGAGGTGGTGGAGAGAATGACAGATTTTAAATTTCTGGGGGTGACTGTATCGGAGGATCTGTCCTGGAACACTAATACTGCCTCAGTTGTAGGAAAAGCCCAACAATGCCTCTACTATCTGAGGAAACTGAAGAGTGGCAAAATTCCCATGCAGCTAATAGTGAATTTTTACAACTGTGCCATTAGTAGCGTTTTATCTTATGGATTCCTAGTGTGGTTTTCCAGCTGCACTAAGGCTCACCAGCAGGCACTTCAGTGAGTGGTCAGAACAGCGGGAAAGATCATCGGAACTACTCTTCCGGAGATGAGCACCATCTTCACCACTCTCTAAGACGCGTGCAAAACATCATGCGTGACCAACACCATCCTGCACATCCTGTTCTACCTGCTGCCCTCAGGTAGAAGGTACAGGTCCATACACCCTAGAACAACCAGACTGGCCCACAGCCTCTACCTAGAGGCAGTGAGGCTGCTAAACAGACAATCTCCCCCAATTCTGCCCATATCTATAGGCACACATTACATCCCACCACAAAAATAACTGTGACTGGACTGCATCACTTTGCACTTTCTTACCATTGCTATGCAGTGGGGATCCTCTAACGATATTTTGTTGTTATTTATTATGACAATGACAATAAAGAAGAAATGAATTGAATTGGACCAAATTCCAACACCAAAACTCCAGAAACTCATAACCTCGATGCCCAGACGTCGTCAAACTGTTTGGAAAAGAAGAGGAGATGCTACACCATGGTAAACATGCCCCCATCCCAACTATTTTGAGACCTGTAGCAGGCATGAAATGAGCTCATTTTGTGTATAAAATTGTAAAATTTCTCAGTTTAAACATTTGTTATGTTTTCTATGTTGTATTGTGAATAAAATATTGGCTCATGTGATTTGAAATTCGTTTAGTTTTCATTTAATTCAAATTAAAAAAAATGTCCCAACATTTCCGGAATTCAGGTTGTACCATAGAGGAGTAATATGTACCCTTAAGGTGCTTCTGTGAACCCATAAGGGGTGAATAAGACATACATTTGCTGAAGATACTTGATATTGTGTACTCTCAGAAGAAGAAGAAGAAGAAGAAGGAGAAGAAGAAGAAGAAGAAGGAGAAGAAGAAAAGGTACAGAGCTGTCACTGGGACGTCACAATACACTTTCAAGGGGTCATCGGATGCAAAATTCACTTTACAAGTTGTTTGAACATAAATGTGCTGGAAGTGTGTGTACACATCCATCCTATAATGATAAAAATCCACCTAGTGTTTTTTTTTTTTTTTTTTTTTTTTTTTTTTTAATTGCTATTTTAAAATCCTCTTTCTCAAATCAGGCAGTTCTGAGATTCCTGTCAGAATGATGTAGTTCTACACAGGCCACTCCCACAATAGTTGATTGACAGGGCCGTCTTACCTTAGACCCACCCTGAGTGAGCTGTCATCAGTCCGCCATTGTGTCGACTTCGGTGCAGGGGAAAACAAGGACGTCTCCGATTAAGTGATTGAGGTGTTTTGTTGTTGTATGTAATAATGAATATAGTAATCGTCATTAACTCCCGACATCTGAGCCGCTGAAGATGCAGAGGATTAACGTTACTTTCGATTTGAAGGAAAAGTGCTTATCCCCGATCTGCATAAATGCGTCTGTTCGCGCGAATCATTCATGATCCAGCTTCATCTACAGAAGAAGTGAGTATAAGGTTTTTTTTTTTTGTTGTTTTTTTTTTTAAATTAACCTTTGCAAATCGCCTTTCCTAATAACGTGCTAGTTAGCCAGTTTCGCAGCTAAAGTAAACAGTACTGCTCGTCACCCAATGGAAGAGAGGGGCGGGGTCAGCAGAGCACATTAGCATTTAAAACAACATGGACTAGAATGGCTTGTTAAAAACGCTCCGGTTACTGACGTAACCTTGGTTCCCTGAGATAAGGGAACGAGCGTTATGTATGGAGAAAACTCCTGTTTTACTCTGTACTGAAGCCTGATTTGTTCACGTTTGTGTAGCTGCACAAACCAATGGCGCTTTAGCCCGCCAGAAAGGGCAGAGCCGACCACTATATAAGTCGGCTCGCAGCGCCATACATCAGATCATTCGACTGAAGCGACAGTCATCGATTCGCGCAGCTTATAGTGCGGCAAGTGACATAACGCTCATTCCCTTATCTCAGGGAACCGAGGTTACGTCAGTAACCGGAGCTTTCCCCTTCGAATGTCCACTTCACGTTATGTATGGGGAACGTATCCAATCACGCCGTACTATGAGCAGACACAGGACATCCTGCTCTGCGAGCCCAGTCTCAAGGCACTAAAAGGACCCCTTAAAACTTGAGCATGTTTCGCCCCAAGCTATAGCTGAGAGCTTTTTATGACCACTTCACCCAAGGGGGATAGTGGGACATTTAAACAGATAGAACTCGCGCCTGCAAGGCAGGGACGTCTAAGTTATAAAATCTGGCAAATGTGGACGGCGACGACCAGCCGGCGGCCGCCGCACAGATCTCACTGATAGATATTCCACTTGACCACGCCCAGGAGGAGGCCATTCCCCTTGTGGAGTGGGCCCTCACACCAATGGGGCATTCCAAACCTTCTGATGCATAAGGCAAGGCTATCGCATCAACGATCCAGCGAGAGAATCTCTGCTTTGTAGCCGGCAGTCCCTTCTGGCGGCCTCCAAAGCAAACAAACAGCTGCTCATACTGCTTAAACAGCCTAGAGCGTTCCAGGTACACTCTCAGAGCCCTGACAGGGCAGAGCGTGTTCGGTCCCTGCTCGCCATCTGCAACGGGGAGCGCCAATAGTGAGATCACTTGAGCTCTAAAAGGAGTTGAGAGCACCTTAGGAACATAGCCGTGCCTTGGTTTCAGAATGACCTTACAGTCATTAGGTCCAAACTCAAGACATGAGGCGCTGACTGACAGCGCTTGCAAGTCGCCTACTAGCTTAACCGACGCCAGAACAAGGAGAAGGGTCATTTTAAGCGATAAGGGCCGCAGGTCGGCTGAGCTGAGCGGCTCAAAAGGGGGGCCTCTCAAGGCCCGCAGGACTAACGACAAGTCCCAGGATGGCACAGTCTGAGGGCGAGGAGGATTCAGGCTCCTTGCGCCCTTCAGAAATTTAACGACAAAGTTGTTTTTGCCTATTGAATGGCCAGCCTCAGGAGAATGATTTGCCGTGATGGCTGCCACGTATACTTTGAGCGTGGAGGGGGCGCGCCCCTTATCCAGCAGCTCTTGTAGAAAAGTCAGCACGTAGGACATGTCACACGAAACCGGGTCCAATTGCTGTGCAGAGCACCAATGAAGGAAGACTGAACATTTTTGGCTGCAGAGCCGTCTCGTGGACGGCGCTCTCGCCTCTAAAATGGTACTGCTTACTCTCGCTGGTAGCCGAATAGACTCCCGTCGAGGCACCAGACATGAAGGCTCCACAGCTCCGGCCGGGGATGCCAAATCAAGCCCTTCGCCTGCGAGAGAAGGTCCCTCCTCAGTGGAATGGGCCACGGGGCTGCTATTGAGAGCTGCATTAGCTCTGGAAACCAAGCCTGGTTTCTCCAGAGCGGGGCCACCAGGAGGAGAGAACACTTGGTCTCCCTGACCCGCCCGATGACCTGAGGAATCAGGGCGATCAGCGGAAACGCATACAAGCGAGCTCTGGTCCAGTCGTGGGCCAGAGCATCTCGCTGTATCGAGAAAAATGTTGGGCAGTGAGAATTGTCTTCTGAGGCGAAGAGGTCGACCTCTGCCCTCTCGAAGACTGTCCAGATCTCCTGAACCGTCTGAGGGTGTAGCGCCCACTCGCCCGGGGCTACATTGCCTCTGGACAGCATGTCTGCACCAAGGTTCAATTTGCCTGGCACATGAACCGCCCTTAGCGAGAGGAGTTCTTTCTGTGCCTTGTACTCAACGGTCTCACTCTTCGGCCAGACCGGTGAGTCGAGGAAGGCCATTTTCTCTGCGTCCCTGATCTCAGTCATATTTAGCCATAGATGGCGCTCCAGCACCACCAAATCCTGCAAGACTTAGAGGGATGCGCTGCATGGGCCTTCAGGCCGAGGGCAGATGGCGGACACAAATGTGCAGCAATCGCTTCCTCCAGGGGGGAAAGCTTGCTGTACCCCTTTTCCTCAGCGCCGTCCACGGTGGTGAGAGCTGCTGCAGTAGAGGGGTTCACTCGGGCCGAGTAGGGGGCGCGCCATGTCTTGGTGAGCTCATCGTGAACTGCAGGCAAGAATGGGGCGGGGCGTTGGCGAGAGGACTGTTGACGGTTTCCCGGCAGGTACCACTCGTCAAGAAGGCCATGGGCGGGCTCATCTGGAGCCGACCACTCGAGGCCAAGGTCCTCCACCACCTTAGCGAGGACGCGGATGAGCTCGGCGTCCGGCTCCAGTCTCGGCACTTGAGGGGGGGAACGGCTTCGGGCTCCTCACCAGAATCGCCCCACTCCTCTGCATCAGACATCGCCAAGGACACGGAGTCGTCGGCCGTGACATCTTCAATATTAATGTCCTCTTCAGAAGCGCCGAATGAGACCAAGCCACTCGCAACCGAGGGGGGGGGCGCTGGTCCTCTTGTGTGAAGCACACTGGCGTGAGAGGACTCGGAGAGGGTGGGGCACGCGGGCATTGGGCCGACGTGACACCGCTCGAGCCCGCAGAGAGGGATCCGCTGCCCTGCTGTTTCTTCCTCTTAGGAGAGGAAGACGACGGGAGGGCTGGGCAGGAGGGACCGCCTTCCCGGAAAAAGGCGATCCACGAGCGACTCACACTCTCGCAAAAAGAGCATGAGCCGTCAGCGAGCGCGGCCTCTGCGTGGGCGCTGCTGAGACATGCGACGCACTCATTGTGACCGTCCTCCTCGTGCAAGTGCCCCTTGCACGATCCACACTCGCGGCGTGACATTTGCAACAACGCGCTCTGAAATTTGCTCTAGTCTGCTCCGAGGTGCCGGATGCCGCAGGGATCGCGTTACGTCGCTGCTTCGGCGTTTTCAGAGGCGGCGATCAGAGCTGGAGCTTCTTCCAAGGCTTCTTCTCGGCTTCTTCCAGAGTCAGCGAAGAGATTATCCTCATCGCTGAAGGAGAATGATTTGATGTATGGCACTGCGAGCCGACTTATATAGTGGTCGGCTCCACCCTTTCTGGCGGGCTAAAGCGCCATTGGTTTGTGCAGCTACACAAACGTGAACAAATCAGGCTTCAGTACAGAGTAAAACAGGAGTTTTCCCCATACATAACGTGAAGTGGCCGTCCGAAGGGGAACAGAGATGATTTTGATATGGTAAAAAAGGTGTTTTTTAAACTACCATTGAGAAATTTTAACCAAAGTATGCTATAGACTTTTCATTAAGACCCTAAATAATCATGTCAACTTGTGGACAATGGGCATCCGATGACCCCTTTCAAAATTTACTAATATGTGCCATTTAGGTTGTAAGGGATAATAGGTAACATGTAAACGAGGTCAATTTAGCTCAAAGGTAATAATTTATGATTTTATACGGAATTTGAACAGAATCACTGTTTCACGGCAGATCACTGAGTCGGCAGCGATTCAGTGAACGAGCCGTGTAACATCAACTCTGCACTGGATATTACAATCAAAAATATAGTGAAAACACTATTAAATAGCACAGTAACAAGATCGGCAGATTAAGACATTAACTTGTAAGCACAAAAACACAAGATACTTCTCTTTTCAATGTAAATAAGATTTTATTTATATAAATCTAAGACATGTAAACTAACACATGAACACACGCATTCACACATTCATACAAGTTGCAGAAAGAGAGAAAGTAAGAAAAGGATGAGTTAAAAGAATGAAAATGTGATCTCAAGTTTACAGCAATATGTGCAATTGCATAGACCTGAACAACCATCAATCACTTATTTAACCCTTGCATTGAGTTTCTCAGTGAAGCTAAAATTTATATTAAATGTACCAGCTCAGCAAAAAATCTGGAGTTGTATTATTTGCGTTGCCTTTGTGTTAAGGGATTCCCTTTTGTTGTCCTCTTGCAGAAAGGGATTTTCCCGAGGTTGTGGATTGGCTGAGTTAAGTGGTCTTTCGTAGTAAAGTCTTGGGCGTTGGCACTTGATGCGAAGTTGGTTTGGTTGAAGTTTGGGGCGGGTGCAGTCAGAGCTGGACTTTGCGGCAAACTTAACGAAACTCTCACGGAAAGACAAGAAATTAAAGTAAAAGAATAAAAGGATGTAACGAGACTAGATGGTTTTTCTTCTCATTGTGGTAGCAGCTGGCATGTAGGCCAGAGCACGCTCAAAGAGCGCTAAAAAGCATGGCTAAATGTACAAAGCAAGAGCAATGACGAAAAAGCATGGCTGAAAGTTAGAAGAGCAGAGATTTGAAGAAGAGCGTTTGATGGTGTCCTGAGTTTTTAAACTTGGCTTTCAGACCGTCCTATCTGGACGTCTTGACCAGTTAGAAATTATCTTAGCCTAGGGGTGTTGCTCTGTTTCTTCCCCATCATAAATCATGTATCAGTCACATGGTCCGAATTTTCCCGCTCTTGTAAAGTATAATTTTGGACATGATTTCTCTAACAAGACTATGATACATTTGACAAAGAATTGATTGGAAGAAACATTTAAAGCATGATTTTTCAAACTCATACATACCAAACATGAATATTAACTCTTAAGCTATTCCCTAGTGTGATTAAAACATAATAGTTCATTGTGTGGGTCACATAATATGGAGTTCATTAGTTGCTCATAAGTCCTTTTAAGATGATTTTGGTGCATATGAAAAAGAAAGTCTCTGGGTGTAGTTCTGCGTAGAACAAAAAGGTCAAAAGGGGTTTGGAAGGAATTTCAGTCTGGTTCGTTTTCTTTTATGTGGAGGAAAAGTCAGTCTCAGGAAGCTCATGATTTCCATCGTGGAACACATGTGATGGTCACGCGGTGCATCTTTTTCACCATTAATCTTGATTACTTGCCCCAAATTTGATGATTTCCTTCCTGTGTTGGACTTATCAATAAGTATTATTTTGTCTTAATGTTGCAAGCTGTTCTGTGAAAGAGGCTTGTGGGTTAGGCTTGCTCCAGACTCATGGCGCCAGGGTACCGTGGACAGATTTATGACGTTGTCTTGTTATCTAGGGCCTCTCTGTGGAATTTGGCTCTTTGGGTTGTTCAACACCAATCCGATCAAATCTCAAATTGTCAGATTCGCTCTGATATCCTACAAGGTACAAAAGATGCACCCTGTGGTAAATAAGGTACAAATGTGCACCTTTTGAGAAAATATTGTCCCAGTGAAAACGTGTGTTGTCCTTTTTTTTTCTTCTTCTTTTCTGAGATGAACAAAAACAGATGCATTGAAATTCATGCATTTCAACTTGAAGTCTACAAACCAATTAGATTTGAGTTTTACATTTGAATGAGGGGAACAACACTGATTCAGCATGACTTTGATTCAGGGTGGCCGCGGGTCCTTAAAAAGTCTTAAAATGTCTTAAATTCAGATTCGATGGGTCTTCAATATTTTCGGTCCCAATTCAGCAAAAATTTCTCCAGTCTGACAGACCTGTGACTGTTTACAATCATTGGACAGACAGATTTTTCCCCCCGCTGTAGTTACTGCATGATACAGTTAGCTGACCAGCTTCCTAGATAGTTTAAAATGGGTTAAATGAAGTTTACTGAAAAATGGCTTGAGAATTTTACTTGCCCGACCGGACAAATAGCCTATGTGACCAAAAAAATAACCAGTGAAGCATCGAAATGCAAGAATGATTCTTCTGATTTTATTACATTCAACGTGTACAGCGATTGATAATGGATAGTGTATTTCTGATAAGGTCGCGCTGTTTAGGCTCGCGCTGCCTGTTGCTTTGTAAGAGACTTTTATGGAGAAATCAAATAACTGTATGAAATGAGCAAAAGAGCTGAACGGGACACACAAAGAAACTCACAGAAGAAACATACTGAGGTAAAATTTCATAACATTGAGTTTTTTATTTATAACATGCTGTAGTTAAGCAACATACCATGACAAGGGAGTTAATTTCCGAATATACTCACGATTGCAAATGTTACATTGATTTTAGTTAAATAAACAAGTAGTTAAGTAGTCACATAATTAAGTAACTTACATTTTAGATACAATATTGACTGTTTTGTTCTGTTTCACCAACTAAAATAGTTCCAAACAAAGATCACAGCAGAAATATTGCGCAATCTCCAAGCAACACACAGCGGTGTTTTTTACTGAATGATTCAGCGAACGGTTGAATGAATGACTCAATAATGACTCACTCATTAAGTGACTTACCGCCACCTACTGGCGGGGTTAGTATGTTTAAAAGTATGTTGTTTGTATGTATTTGTATGTAAAAGTATGTTGTTGTGTGTTGCTATGTTGTCTCTATGTGTCTTTGCCGTATCATGATATGCAACCGCATTCATCTTGTTTCATTTTGTTTTTGGACTGGGCAAATGTCTACTGTCCAACTTAATTGATTATTTGTGCTGACTGTTTGTGACTATGTGAAATGACTGTCCATTGTGTTCCTGCTTTGGTAAAGCGTCCTTGAGCCTGGGAAAGGCGCTATAGAAGTTAAACTTATTATTATTATTATTATTATTATTATTATTATTATTATTATTATTATTATTATTATTATTATTATGATGATGATGATGTAGTAGTAGTATCCCCCCCAACATTTCTTATTTGCATATTCAAAATTGCATTTAAAACATTAATCTCATAACATTATTTATTGCAGTTGTAATTGTGCAATGTAAATTAATTTGTTTGATAACAGCCTAGTGTAAATTTAATCTATTGATAAATTGTAAGAATTTGACATGAAATATGATGCATACATTTAATAAGGTTTAAAAAAATGGCCTAAATAACATCCTGAGGTTAATATAAAGCAAAAAATAAAATAAAATAAAATAAAATAAATAAAAAAATTTAAAAAATGCAGATAAATGTAAAAGCTAATAGAACACAGACAAAATATTGCTTCAGAATAAATTGTTTACATTACTAGAAATCTCTGTCTTGCGGTGCTTTTGTGGGGATATGTTGTATGGGATATTGTCTGCTGATGTGAAAAGTTTGCTGTATATCATAATAATAAATAGCATAATTTTGACAGCAATATATATTTTACATTTTAAAAATAAATAAATAAATAATACATTATGCGTATGTAAAATAATGTGATTTCCATCAGAGGTTTGGTCTTAAATTTCATATAAGGTGGCATTAAAAAGGTCTTAAAAAGTCTTAAATTTAACTTGTTCATATCTGTAGACACCCTGTGAGTGAAAAGATGTCAGATCATTATTGGAGAAGTTATTGTCATGCTGCAAGAGACACTGAATTTGTTGTTTCATCATATTTTGCTCTTTCTTGGATCAGGACTGATTTACATGTGCAACGAAGAAATATAAAAATAGCAAAAACAAGTCAAGATGAAGAAATTACCAAAGGGGTGTAAATGGAGTTGTTCCTTTTCAAGGTTTTTTTTTTTTGGAATCTATGTGGAATTTAATTAATTTGGATCAAAGTTGTGCTTGTTTTAGTTTGTTTTATAATGGCTAAATGTTCAACAGCTTGTACTTTGAGGCCAGATGAGGAGATGAAGATTATTTAATATAGTGTATTTTTGTCACTGCATTTCCAGCAATAATAACTTGTGATTATAAAGTATTTTAGTCACACCACCCATTCTTGGCTTCCTCCCACTTGTGAGTTTTATTAATTTAGTTCTATTAAGTAACATGAGCTGCACTGAAAGATAATCATGATAAATCATTAGATTGTTTACTCATAAAAAATAAATAAATAAATAAATAAATAAAAAATACTATATATAACCACCCAGCCAGCTGAATGTGAGGGCAGGTCAGCTAATTGAGCGGATTTGTAATTTGCAAAGTTTAGATGGCTTCATAACAAAGTCATTATTACAGGCTGTGCTTTGAGAAACCATTTGACATTATCACTCATAAATCTCACATCACATTTTAGAAAGACAACATCACATCATGCTCTTTTCCTCAGCCAAACTTAGATGTGCTCAGAAAGGTGTTATGCTCAGTTCCCATAGGATATTAAACACTCTCATTACCCAAATTTTATGTAGACATCATAAGTACCCTTAATTGTTGGAAAGTAATTGGTTGCTAAGCAACTGTTTAAACTGTTCATTCTCGCAGGTGTTATTTTGGGTCTCGGTGCACACGGGTTACTGAAGTGACTCATACTCACTATCAAATTATATTTACCTATTAGGTCAGTCTGAGTTAAGAGACTACACTGCTCTCGATGACTGCGACTGTAATTAAAGGCCTGTTAGAATCATCAGTATGTGAAAGCATGACATGTGAATGCTTGAGCCACTTAACATGTATTTTTAGGGATAATTGTGTTGAAATATCATTTTCAAAGGAAGTAAAGCCCTGATAATGGAATCTCATTTTGTAATCATATATCATATAATACTATAGCCTACTGATCCTAATATATATTGTTGCGTTTGATAAGGATCACACCGACACAGCTGGTAGCATCAACTTATCGTATCTTTTACTTGAACTCTCTGTATCAGACCCCATTACACGAACACCTACGTTGGTCAGGCATGACAGAATGCTTTCAGCACAATCAAACTCGATGCATCACTGAACACTAACTCAATGCATTATCAAACAACACATTTGTAAGAACACAACATTTTCCCCCTCCTCTGGGATTTAAAACATGAAATGTTGACACAAAGTCCTGTAAATGCCCTGGGCGAGAACGAATGCGGATAGGTCATGGAGAAACAAGGGGATGAGGCTGGGCAGCCTGTGATGGGCAGGCACAAATCTCAGCTTGCAGGTTGATAGGCATGTCTGGAGCCTGTGCAGGAGCTATCTGAGGTGTCAGCTGAAGTGCTGGGGTGTCCTGCCAAGCTGGGGGTGTGGCTTGAGGTGTGACGCCTGTTGTATGTGCCGGGGGCGGCACTTTGCGGAGGCGTCTTGCGTACCACCGTGTGCCGTTGCTGAGCAAGAAGGTGGCTGGGCCCAGCTGATGAGTAACTTGGAGAGGGGCAAACCAATATGAAGCGAGTTTGTTATCTCTGTGGGGCCTGCCCTGACCCAATCTGCGGCCTTTATGTCAGGGACCTTAACGCATACTGAGAGATCGAATTTCTGCTTCATCCTCCTCTGCTGGCGGGTGACAGAGGCCCTGACTCTCGGTAGTGGGCCCTGAGGCAGTGCGGGGCTGAGCCTGTCAAGGGGAAGGTGGAGCTCACGGCCAAGCATGAGGAAAGCTGGAGAGACCCCCGTCGTAGAGTGTTGGGTGGCCCTGTAGTGCAGCAGTGCGTGATGGATGGCCCGTGAGAAGGTCCATCCCTGGAACAAGTGCGCTCTGAGACTGTTTTTCAGTGACTGATGGAAGCGTTCGACGCCACCATTAGCTTGGGGGTGATAGTATGCCGTGCGGATGTGATGAATACCTTTGTTTTTGAGGTATGTTGTGAACTCAGCTGACATTAGCTGCGGGCCATTGTCAGTAGTGATCGTGTTTGGAAGGCCCCAGCGGGAAAACAGAGTCCAGGAAGTTAATTATGACCTGAGAAGTCACAGAGCCGGTGGCAGTGAGCTCAGGCCATTTCGAATGCAGGTCATAGACAACCACTAGGAAGAGTTGGTGATGAGGGACTCCCTGTATCTCACCACATATGTCCAGCTGCAGGTGGTCCCAGGGCTGTGATGGCCAAGCAAGACGTTGTAAGGGTGGGGGGGCTGGTGACCAGTCTTACTGCTTAAGAGACAGGCAGCACAATCTTTCACCAGTGCCTCGATGTCTTTATCTATCCCTGGCCACCAAACCCAGTCTCTGCAGCGTTGCTTCAACTTCACAATACCCAGGTGGCCCTCGTGAGCCATTGCCAAGACACGTGCACGTAGGGTGCTGGGGATGACTGTGCAGAAGCCACGTGCCACACAGGTGTCGCTCCAGCAGGACAGCTCTTGCTTTATTCTGGAAAATGCTGCCAACCCCTCTGGTACTTCCTGAGGCCAGCCATTTAGAATATAGACTCGGAGCTGAGAAAGGACCGGGTCCTGTTCCGATGCCTCCTTCAGTTCTTGTAACGATACAACAGTCTGGAGGTGTGTGTAAAATCTGGACAATGTCCCGTTCCACTTGATCTGTGTCGGTGTGTGTGTGTGGTGGGGTGTGGCGGAGTGGAGCGGGAAAGTAGATCGGCCACAACATTGTCTCTGCCCGGTGTGAACTTCAGGTCAAAGTTATACTGGCGAAGACAATTGGACCAACGGTGTAGCCTCAGTGGCCTGTGGCCTGTCCCAGATATGGAAAGTAGTGCTGTCAGGGCCTGGTGATCTGTCCTTAGGGTGAAGGCGCGGCCATAGAGATACAAGTGCCTCCTCTCGCAGGCCCAGATGCAGGCTAATGCTTCACGTTCCCCCACTGTGTAGCGCTGCTCCGTCTGATTGAGGGCCCGTGACGCAAAGGCAATGGGCTTCTCAATGCCCCGCTGGGTTTGTGACAGCACTGCTCCTATGGCTGTAGCCGGCGCATCGCAGGTCACCCAGGTGGGGGTGGAGATGTCAAAGTGAGCCAACACTGGGGCTGTGGTGAGCTGCACCTTGAGGGCACGCTCAGCATCAGAGCATGCCTGTGACCACACCCATGGCTCATCCTTACGCAGCTGTCGCCGTAGTGGAGCAGTGGTAGTAGAATAATGTGGGAGGAACTTCAGGTAGTAGCCTGTCATGCCCAAAAAGGAGGCGACCTGTACAGCTGAGCTGGGTTCAGGAATTGCCAGTATGGCATCTACATTTGATTGAAGTGGTGTGACGCCATCTGCCGATAGCCGGAAACCCACATATTCAATGGTCAGTGCAGAGAAAACACATTTTTCAGCATTGAGGGTTAGTTTGTGTTTAGCTAGGGCTGTAAAGACTCTGCTGAGGCGTTCATGGTGACTCTCGGGGGTGGGCCCATGGATAACCACATCATCCAGGTTAATGGCCACCCCCGGTATACCAGCCAACACTGACACCATGATTTTTTGGAAACAGCTGGGGGCGGAGCTGAGTCCAAATGGCATATGCGTGTAGCGAAACACACCTACCCATGCTGTGAGGTTTCTGCTGTTGGGGTGGAGAGGCACTTGTGGGTAGCCTTAAGATCAGACTGAAGACTGAAGCAAAATGATTGCATTTACCACAGTTACGGCATGTCTGACCACGGGCTGGGCAGTTCTGTGCTCTAGACAGATGAGATGAAGATCCACAGTTATCACAGGGCCGTGATGCTTGTACTTGTGGGCGTGCCTGAGACCGCTGCTGGCGCCTCAGTAGCATAACTGCAGAGGAATCTGCTGCCACTAATGTATCATTCTGGCTGGGTTGTAACATTGATGGTGGCATGGGGGAGAGGCCCGGGCAGTCCACAATTGTTTGCTGTTTGGTCAGAGCCGACGCACATGCAACTGCACTCTCTATTCGTAATGCAATCGTGATTGCCCGGGACAGTGATAAATCATCCGGTTCTAACAGCAGAGTTTCACGCACTTTTGCATCGTTGGTATGTTCAATTAACTGGTCGCGAATCATTTTGTCCTGCAACGCACCAAACTTGCATGTGCTGGCCAATCCCCACAAGTTGGCGTCGCAAGAGAGCGCTCTGTGGGGCTGCAAAGTGTGCGGTCAGTAGTTCCACGGCTGTGTCATAATCGCTTGTGGTGCCCGACTTGAGCGCTCCGAGCACACGCTGACTCTCGGCTCCCAAGCAATGCAATAACAGCACTTTTTTTGCAGGCTGCGCTCACATCAGTCAGCCCCACTGCCAAGATGAAAGTCTCAAAGGACTGTAACCAGCGAGTCCAGGGAATCGGAGGCTCGCCGGGTAGAGCAAGGAAAGGAGCAGGAGGTGGTAGTGCGATATCAGCCATCCTCGTCGCCAAATGTTGCGTTTGATAAGGATCACACTGACACAGCTGGTAGCATCAACTTATCGTATCTTTTACTTGAACTCTCTGTATCAGATCCCAGTACACGAACACCTACATTGGTCAGGCATGACAGAATGCTTTCAGCACAATCAAACTCGATGCATCACTGAACACTAACTCAATGCATTATCAAACAACACATTTGTGAGAACACAACATATATATACATATATACAGTATATATTAGGGCTGTCAATCGATTAAAATATTTAATTGCAATTAATCACATGACAGTCATGAGTTAACTCGTGATTAATCACAATTTAATCACACTTTTTTATCTGTTCTAAATGTACCTTAAATTAATACTTTTTAAAGATTTTAATACTCTAATTGACATGGGCATTGACAAATATGGATGTTTTATGCAATATCTGTTTATTATTAGTGAAACCATAGTTAATCTAGAGCATGAAGACTGGACATGTTTCAAAGGTCATAGATGTTTTTCAAAGAACTTGTTCATGTCATAGTAAGAATTAGTTATAAAACAGAAGTGAAACAAGTAATAGAAAAGAGGATACATAAAAAGTGATGCTTATATCCCTTGCTGGTGTCCCTGCCCGGTGGAGTCGCACGGTAGAGTCGATGGTCTTTACACTCTTCGGTCTTCACACGACGAGGGCTTCACACGAGGGCTGCCGCGACCGCTGCCGCAGTAAACTAAGCTTATTTATACCCATCTAACAAATCACCAACTGAATTCAGCTGAACACACTTCCCTGTTAAATCACAATAAATGGCCAAGCAAGCACAGATACTGACAAGGTATGCGATACAGTACGAGACCAAACGCGATTTCAGCACGTCTCTACACAGTAAACAAAACAAGCGTTTCCTAGCAACGGCAACTGCGCTAAACACTAATGAGACAAATAAATACACTTACGAGCTGCTTTTAACTTCCGCTGATGGACTGCTTCTCTCAAAGAGTATTTCTTACACTGTCTTCTGCTGGCGCTTGAACACACTTTCCTGTTAAATCACAATAAATGGCCAAGCAAGCACAGATACTGACAAGGTACACGATACAGTACGAGACCAAACGCGGATTATATATATTATAGTTCATTTTGGGGTGAACTATATATATAGTTCACCTCAAAATGAAAATATGCTGAAAATTTATTCTCAAGATGTGAATGAGTTTGTTTCCTCATTAGATTTGGAGAAATGTAGCATTCTGTCACTTGCTCACCAATGGATCCTATGCAGTGAATGGGTGTCGTCAGAATGAGAGACCAAAGAATTAATAAAAAAAAACATCACAATAATCCACACCACTCCAGTCTATCAGTTAACATCTTGAGATGCCAAAAGAAACAAAACCATAATTAAGAGATTTTAACATTATTATTATTATTTTTTGTTTTCCTCAAGCAGTTGCTTTGGCTAAACTATGACTTCATTATCCATAGTAACACTTCCTGTAGTGAAAAAGTGATCTAGTATGAATCAGGTGAGAAATATGCACAGATAAAGCACAAATTTACAAGCAGGAATGTATATGATTCACTCAACTAATGATGCGGTAAGATTCACAATACTGATTTCACAATATGATTTTCTCACAATTTTTATTTTAACAAAATGAGGTTTAAAACAAATTATAAATGAAAAGGTGTCATTTTTTTTTTTTTTTCATTTCTTGGAAAAAATGCTGCACTTGTTTGTGAAATTGAAGTATGTTACATTACAAAACTTATTTAATTTTGATTTTGTTTACCACAACAAGCCACAGTGCAGGTTCTATACGTCAGAATGCTGGCTCCTGCTTCAGCAGCACCACACACGTGTCGTGGTAATCTCATGAATGCGCAGCGGAGACTGACATGGAAGTGAAGAATTGTTGAATAAAGTCATTATTTTTGTTTTCCTTACAAAAAGTATTCTCATAGTTTCATTGTCACATTTTTAAACAATACTTTTCTGGGCTTTGAATGTGGTAGTTCTGTTGCTGTTTATTCAGGGTCAGAAAGCTCTCGGATGCCATCCAAAACATCTTAATTTGTGTTCAGCAGATGAACGTAGGTCTTATGGGTTTGGAACGACATGAGGCTGAGTAATTAATGACAGAATTTTCATTGTTAGGTGAACTATCCTTTTAATGATGGATTTGTTTATTATAAACATTCAGCTTTTGTCTATACAAGATGTTAACTGATTGATTGGAGTGTTGTGGATTACTTGTGGATTATTGTGATATTTTTATCTTAAGGACATTTAAAAATCAAGTACTTTTGTATTATTATTAAAACAGAATAAATAAATAAATAAATACAAAAAATAAAATAAAATAAAATAAAATAAAATAAAATAAAATA
Organism: Spinibarbus caldwelli; assembly: GCA_039654775.1. Taxonomy (NCBI): domain Eukaryota; kingdom Metazoa; phylum Chordata; class Actinopteri; order Cypriniformes; family Cyprinidae; genus Spinibarbus; species Spinibarbus caldwelli. Next base: position 9,273,820 of record CM077222.1, on the reverse strand, counting down.
AAATAAAATAAAATATAAAATAAAATATAAAATAAAATAATCCTGGCCAAATGTTTAGCCCAGGGCTGTCTAGTACTACTCCTGGGGCCTGTACCATGATGGTAGATGAACAAATTCAGAGTTACAAGATTAGTTTTGAGTTCACAAATCCAAACCACTCCAATCCGGCTTTGTTGGTACCATGATGCCGATCATCAACTTTCTTTGTCAACTCCGGCTTTGATCCTGAGTTTGTGGAGCACGTGTACATGAATGTGTGTCATCACTGGCGAACAGCCAATCACGAGCCTTGGTTAAAGGTAAAATGTTTTGCTAAAGGTTAAGAGATTGAAGAATATGATGAATTTAAATGCATTTACAATTAAAAAGTACTTGTTCATGAAAGAGGACAAACAAAATAAATTATCTTGCTTTATCAGGGCAGTCACAAGTGAAACTTGTTAAGTTAGTTTATATAGTTGGAAATATACAACGATAGAGACTCGAACATGTAAGGTCACTTAATTATTTTTAAAGCATTATCTATTAATTCTACAGCTTATTTATATTATATACTGTCTGTATATATTAACATGCATTTAAAATAAATGATTTATAATAACTCAAACTAAAATTGCTTGTGTGTAATGGATTCATAATAATATAAATCATATAATTATATAAATCCTATAAAATAACTCTAAATAATTATCATTAAAGCCAGAATTTTTTTTTTTTTGTTTGTTTTGTTTTTTTTTTTTTTTAGTACTAGTGACCTTTAATTTGGAGCAAGAGAAACTGGGGGAGTGACTTTTTGTGTCAGACATGTGTCACTTTACTCAAATCTGATTGGTCTAATTTCAGTTTGGGATCTCTAACTCAGAACATAACCTGCCCTGGAGCAGGTTAGTTGTGGAGTGTAAGTTACTATGTCAATGAACGCAGCTAAAAGCCACTTTCATGGTACCTAAAACCCAGAATTGGTGCAAACTAAAAAAACTTACCTGAAACTTACCTGGCTAGGCAGCTAATCCGGCTTCATGGTACAGGCCCCTGGAGGGCCAATGCTGAGTTTAGCTCCAAAACATTTTCCTAGAAGTTTCTAATGAGTCTGAAGACCTTGATTAGCTGGTTCAGATGTGTTTAATTAGGGCTGAAGCTGAACTCTGAAGGATAGTTGCCCTCCAGGTACAGGTTTGGACACCCCAGTTTAGACGGTCAGCCAACATGAATATTGAAATCACAAAGAATAAGACTGTCAGAAGTAAGCAGAATGTTAAACATCAGGAAGTTTTCTGAATAATGTAAATAATAAATTCAGCAGACTTATAAATAAATAAATATGTCTTTCTAAAACCTTGGAGATCAACAACAAAAGACATAAGAAACTTTTTCTCATACCTTATAAGCCTATTAATTGTGCTGTCCAAACTATGCTCGATTTCTTAGATTTGCATTGTTATTGGAACACACTTGCCACCTGTTTCAGGGGTTACTTTGGATAAAGTGTCTGACAGATAAATGAATAATGAGTAATGTCATTCACAGTGGTGTTGAGCTCTGTGAAATTAATGATTTCTGTATTGTATGGCTTTTGTACGATGGCCAAGTAGTGCACAACAAAATGAAAGTAAAAAAGCAAACATAAGCTCACAACACAACAAAATTAAAAAAGCAAACATAAGCTCAGAACGAAATAAAAATAAAAGCAAACATAAGCTCACAACACAACGCAGTTAAAAAAACAAACATAAGTTCACAACGAAATTAAAAAAGCAAACATAAGCTCACAACACAACGCAGTTAAAAAAACAAACATAAGTTCACAACGAAATTAAAAAAGCAAACATAAGCTCACAACACAACAAAATTCAAAAAGCAAACATAAGCTCACAACACAAAGCCCATTTCTGCAGACCAACTGCCTCCTAGTGGTCAGGAGCATTTCCGTTGTGTTGTCGCTTAATTTCGTTGTGTTGTGAGCTTATGTTTGCTTTTTGAATTTCGTTGTGTTGTGAGCTTATGTTTGCTTTTTTAATTGTGTTGTGTTGTGCACTACTGGGCCACCGTACTTTTGTCATCATATTGATAAATTAGAAATGACAACAAATATTCTAAAGCACTGTATCACTGATCTAAGGATTGACTAATTGATTGATTAATTAATTAGTTATTCAGCAATATCAGCTTCAACTGCTGATCAAACCTGTGGAGCTTTTTACAAATATACAGTACATCAGAGTTTGAGCCTGACTTCAGAGTTTCTGTTTGATCTCTACTCTGATTTACTCTTCTATTTTGGAGGCAGCTCATTTCACACACAGACACACTGACATTCTGCTGTAGAGATCTTGAGATGCACTGATCCCTCTAATGATTCAAGCTGTTCAGAGCCTTCAGCAGGAACACAGAGCAACAGCGCTGGACTCCCTCCACAGGCGTCACAGCTGCCATGAGCTTCGGCTGATACACTGCGTGCACTGTTTTCTCAAAGCATATCATATTGTGTAAGTTGTGTAACAAGTTAAAAGGCACTTTCCATCAATAAAGCTTTTTCTCAAATGATCATCAGTCTCACCAAGTGAAACTAAATATTTGATGACATTCTTCATTTGTAACACTGTTTTGGTGAAGGGTTTGCAGGGTTTACAGTTTAAAATAGCTTTAATAATGCATTTTCTGCCAAAACTGTGGACATTTGTTTCCACCATGAGAAAGAAAGAAAGAAAGAAAGAAAGAAAGAAAGAAAGAAACTTTTACTTACAATTTTGAGAAAAAGGTAATAATTGTGATAAAGTCAGAATTGTTACATAAACTTACAATTTTGAGAGAAAAAGTCTTAACTGTGAGACAAACGCAAAGAAAAAAAAATATTTACCTCACAATCACTTTTATTATTATTTACTTTTTATTTATGTATTTATTTATTTATTTCCATGACAGGGAAACACACACACACACACACACACACACAAAATGCACACAAATGCAAGATGTAAAAAATAAAAAAATAAAATTTGATTATATCTCACAATTTTGACTGTATTTTCGTAGAATTATGAGAATCAAAAGTCATAATTGTGAGATACAAAAGTAAAATGACAATAATAATAATAATAATAATAATAATAATAATAATAATAATAATAATTGTGATTTTTTTTTTTTTTCTGTGGCGGAAATGGGCATCCTTATACAAAACAGATGATGTAAATGGGTCAGAGATGAAAAAGAGTTTTACCCATATATCAGCAATAAATTTTAATTATTTAAAATATAATAATATTTAGTATTGCAGTTGTTTTTTTTTTGTTTTTTTTTACAATTGCTTAGGCACAATTTTAAAAACAAGGCTCATTTTGTGAAAACACAATTCACACATTCACACATACAAGAATCAGAACATCTCAGATCTTTTGCAAAACTAAACGCTTCATTCAAAACTTTACAATAATTTAACAAAACCCAATTTTGGTACCGTATGGCACACACATGGTTCATATAGTTGGATTGTGTTTAAAGGTGGGGTATGTATTTTTTCAAAAACGCTTTAGAAAACGAGTCTGGGCTGAGTACCAAAACAAACTTGTAGCCAATCAGCAGTAAGGGGCGTGTTTACTCATGATGCAGGGAGGAGAGCGTGCACAGCACAGGACGGACAATAGCCGAGCCAAGAGATGGCGGATAAAAAACAAAAGAGGAAAATGTCTGCTGAACAAAAGAAGGCTAACACCGTGTCTACACTGGATGCGACAAAGCGACCGTTGAAAATCATTTGAAATGAACGTGGCAGCAGTTTACTGTCGGGATCCAGTGTAGACAGCATTATTAGTGATTATAATGAGTTATATCATATTTTTTCATGCCACGCCGCGCCGCGCCGCGCCGTGCCGTGCCGCTTGTGTCCGGTGTAGAAACGGTGTTAAGATAAGGCAAGAAGTAGGACCCGTGTAAATATCGGATCAGCTTTCCTGTGCTGGAGAGAACTGAAGAAGCGGGAAGGCATACGATCGGACGCCGAGGTTGCTTTGTTTCTTCTCGATCGGTTAGTAACATTGGTTTTGCTTTGTTTCACAGAACTAATCGTTGCCTGATTTGTGTATGTATGTGTGGGGCGGAGCTATCAAAATAGGGGCGAGACCCTTTTGGGGGTAGGGGCGTGTTTGTTTTTGTGTTTTAAAATATCAACATTGGCTACCAGAAATCGCTTACCCCACCTTTAAACCACTTACACACTGCTGTGCTCAATCTTAAATTTAAAAAAAAAAAGAATGATCCCCTGTTGATTTTGTATTTTTGCCCACTGACAAAGAAATGATCAGTCTATAATTTTAATGGTAGGTTTATTTAAACAGAGACAGAGTAACAACAACAACAACAACAACAACAACAAAAATCCAGAAAAACGCATTTCAAAAATGTTATAAATTGATTTGCATTTTAATGAGTGAAATAAGTATTTGCAATGGCGTACCGTGGGGTTTCAGTCAGGGCCTTCAGTAAGCAACTATAAACTACATGCACACATCTTACACATCTCTGTTACAGCTAATGCAGCCATATGCATATAATGCACATATTATGCCGCACACAGGCTCTCAACAACAATGGCGGCTGATCAACAGTAGGTTAGATTACAGTGGGTTAAATGCCAAGTAAATTTCCCTACATGGATCAGTAAAAGTAATCCGCCAATAAACGGGTCACTATGCACATTCACGTCACTCTAAAATGACGACGCGCCCAAAGCAGCAAAACTGTACAAATGCTGGACATCCACACACCACACCACAGTATTATCAATGCACCACGTCCACCTCCATAACAATGTGCATGATAAAATTCTCATTAAATAATAATGCGCTCACCTGTCACTTGTAAATGAAGTCCATGGGTCTGTCATTCCATGTCCCTTTACTCGTATTAAAAAGTAAACATGGCCAACAAAATAACTTGTGCTCGGTGCTAGCTGTTAGCCACTCCTAGCACTCACAGTTGCAATTTGACACATAAAACCTTTGCTGACCTTAGTTAGCGAATTCAGTTTGGGTGTAAGTCTTCCTTTGTCATTTATTCTCTTTTGTCTGCAAAAGACGTTTTTAGTAGATTGGCAACAAGATCTGGTGTAGGCGCCGATGACTGCAGCTGTAATTTTCTTTTCATTGAATTTCACTTTCGTACCTTGGAAATTCCTCACTAAAGGGGCGGTCTAATGCTGGGGGTAGCACTGGGCACGTCGCTAGACCCAGAGGGCGGGCTGTCACTGAGCGTCAAAATTTGATTGGCTGATGATTCTGTCACTAATGCTCGTAACAAATCAGATGTGACGTCTTTCAATTAAAGGGTAGCACTATCTGTAGTGCTGGCCACAGACTTATTTTATGTAGGATATTCCCGTTCAACCTCAACGAAACTAATCATAGGCAATTTTGTGGACATTACACAAATGAAAATGATACCTAAATAATCAATAAAAACATTTTTCACACAATTTTATTTTTATAGGGCCAGCAGAGAAGGCCCTGCTGGCCCTTATGGCCCACCACTGAATATTTGATCCCCTATCAATCAGTAAGATTTCTGGCTCCCCTGTGTCTTTTATACAGGTAACGAGCTGATATTAGGAGCACTCTCTTAAAGGGAGTTCTCCTAATCTCAGCTTGTTACCTGTATAAAAGACACCTGTCCAAAGAAGCAATCAATCAATCAGATTCCAAACTCCAAATGTTTTTTGCCATCAAGTACTAAGTTATGTTTTGCGAAGGGGTTAAATACTTATTTACATTTAAATTTACATTTAGTCATTTAGCAGACGCTTTTATCCAAAGCGACTTACAAATGAGGACAATAGAAGCAATCAAAACGAACAAAAGAGCAACAGTATGCAAGCGCTATGACAAGTCTCGGTTAGCCTAACCCAGTACACGAAGCAAGCAAGTAGATAGAATAGAAAAAAAAGAAAAAGAAAGCTAGTGTTAGAGGGTCAGATAGATACAAAAAAGACAGATAGATAAAATAGAATTAGAATAGAGAGTGCTAGAGTTAGAGGGTCAAACAAAGATGGAAGAGATGTGTTTGTGTTTTTAGCCGTTTCTTGAAGAAGGACTCAGCTGCTCGGATTGAGTTGGGCAGGTCATTCCACCAGGATGGAACAGTTAATGAAAAAGTCTGTGAAAGTGATCTTGTGCCTCTTTGGGATGGTACAATAATGTGTCGTTCACTTGCAGAACGCAAGCTTCTAGAGGGCACATAGGTCTGAAGTACTGAATTTAGGTAAAGGGTGCAGAGCCAGTGGTGGTTTTGTAGGCAAACATTAATGCCTTGAATTTTATGCGAGCAGCTATTGGTAGCCAGTGCAAAAGTGTGACGATCATTCTTTTTGGCTCATTAAATATTAATCTTGCATTTTGGATTAATTGTAGAGGTTTGATGGAACTGGTTGGAAGACCTGCCAAGAGAGCATTGCAATAGTCCAGTCTGGACAGAACAAGAGCTTGAACAAGGAGTTGTGTTTCATGTTCTGAAAGAAAGGGCCTGATCTTCCTAATGTTGTATAAAGCAAATCTGCAGGACCGGGCAGTTTTAGCAATGTGGTTTGAGAAATTCAGCTTATTGTCAATCACAACTCCAAGGTTTCTGGCTGTTTTTAAAGGAGTTATGTTTGATGAGCCTAACTGGTAGGTGAAATTGTGATGAAGTGATGACTTTGCTGAAACTACAAGCAGTTCTGTCTTAGCTAGGTTGAGTTGAAGGTGATGGTCCTTCATCCAGCCAGAAATGTCTGTTAGACATGCTGAGATGGGAGCAGCTATCGTCAGATCATCAGGATGGAATGAGAGGTAGAGTTGTGTGTCATCAGCATAGCAGTGATATGAAAAGCCATGTTTCTGAATGACAGAACCTAATGATGCCACATAGACAGAGAAGAGAAGTGGTCCAAAAACTGAGCCCTGAGGCACCCCAGTAGCTAGATGTTGCGATTTGGATACCTCACCTCTCCAAGATACCTTGAAGAGCCTATTTGAGAGGTAAGACTCAAACCACTGGAAAGCGGTTCCTGAGATGCCCTTTCCCAATAGGGTTGACAGGAGGATCTGGTGGTTGACTGTATCAAAAGCAGCGGACAGATCCAACAAGAATAAGTAATGAAGACTTGAAAGCCACTCTTGCAAGTTACACTTATTTATTTATTTATTCATACATATATATATATATATATATATATATATATATATATATATATATAGCGCTTTTCTGGGTACTCAAAGCACTTTTACATAGAAGGGGGGAATCTCCTCAACCACCACCAATGTGCAACATCCACCTGGATGATGCGACGGCAGCCATATTGCGCCAGAATGCCCACCACACACCAGCTTATTGGTGGAGAGGAGACAGAGTGATGAAGCCAAGCAGTGTATGGGGATAATTAGGAGGCCATGATGGTCAGAGGCCAATGGGCAAATTTGGCCAGTATGCCGGGGTTACACCCCTACTCTTTTTCGAAGGACATTCTAGGATTTTTTATGACCACAGAGAGTCAGGACCTCGGTTTAACATCTCATCCGAAGGAAGGTGCTTTTTACAGAATAGTGTCCCCGTCACTATACTGGGATGTTAGGACCACACAGACTGCAGGGTGAGCACCCTCTGCTGGCCTCACTAACACCTCTTCCAGCAGCAACCTAATTTTCCTAGGAGGTCTCCCATCCAGGTACTGACCTGGCTCAACCCTGCTTAGCTTCAGTGGGTAACCAGTCTTGGGCTACAGGGTGATATGGGTGCTGGAAGTCTTTGGGCTTCAACAACTGAGAGCAAGGCAGTTTCGGTCGAGTGTCCACTTGAAGCCAGATTGGTTGCTGTCCAGGAGGTTGTTCTGTGTGAGAAAGGCAGAGACTTGGTTGAACAACTCGTTCAAGTTTTATTTGCAAGGAAAAGTAGAAGGGAAGCCTGTTTACAATTTTATTTATTTATTTATTTATTTATTTATTTATTTATTTATTTAATTTTTTTTTTTTTTACGATTGCTTAAGCATGATTTTAAAAACAAGGTTCTTTTTGTCAAAACACAAAACACTATTCACACATTCACACACACAAGTAGCAGAACACCTCAGATCTTTTGCAAAACAAAACACTTCATTCAAAACTTGACAATAATTTATCAAAACCCAATTTTGGCACCGTATGGCACACACATGGTTCATACAATCTGATTCTGCTTGAGCCACTTACACACTGTGGTGCTCAATCTTAAACACTTGTAATATTTCTACTGTAACAATATTTCTGAAAAAATCAAACCCAGACTAGTGTAAAGTACAGTACATGATTGACCAGACACAACACACAAGACCTGTACTGTACAGTATTGATGAAAATATTTATTTGTCTCCACATTGTAAAATCAGTCAATACATCCATGCATTTCCAAAGGTTGCATATTGCACTGAAAATCAGGACATATTCTAAATGGAATAGTACACAGACAACAAAAACATTTGTGGAGAGAAAAATAAAGAATGAATAAAAATATAAAATAAAATAAACAAAACATAACCCTAAACATCATCTCTTGGCCTATAGCTGCATCTGGCCATAGCACTTCGTCCACATAACAGGTGATGTCCTCTCTCACAAGACCGTGAGAGAAGAATCTTACGGAATGGCGAATCCATCCTTACACAGATGCTGCATCAATTAGGTCACAGGCCTCCTCCATGGCTTGAATGAGGGATATCCTGACAATTGGGCTGGAGATTATAAACCTTCCACCACCATGCCATAAAAAAAAGGAAGGGAGAGTATGGTGGGAGGTATTGGAGTGAAAATTGTGGACGCTTATGAAACCAGTTTTGGACCAGAGCAGATCGGTAGAAAGACACATTGTCCCAGATGACAATGTATCTCATCTGCTCTGCATCTATTTGGTCTTCTGCTGTGACAATATTGTGTAGTCTGTTGTAAGGGCCTAAGTTGGCATACTGGTGAAGGGCACCATTTTGCATGATTGCAATGTACATTGTGAACAGGGATGGGCAGTATTTCAAATACATGTATTTGAAATACAAAATACTATTTTGTATTTAAATATCTTTCAAAAAAATCAAATGTATTTTGCATTTAAATACATTTATTTTTGTATTTTCAAAATACATAAGGTACTTTGCCAATCAATCTTCTTATTAGACTGCTGATTTCCTGCAGGGATGGGCAGTATTTCAAATACATGCATTTGAAATACTATTTTGCATTTAGTATTTTTGTATACTTGTTGATACAGGAAATCAGCAATCTAATAAAGAGGTTGATTGGCAAAAAGTATTTTATGTATTTTGAAATGCAAAAATACTAAGATTAAATGCATTTACAGTTTTTCTCGATTGCTAACACACAATTCACCATTTTCTAACAACTATAAACACAGTCTCAAAACTACACACCCAATTGTGCAAACTTCAAACTTCCAGGTCAAAGTCAAACAATTGCTAACACTCGATTGCTAACACACTATAACTGATTCATTTGGCACAATTTTCCAAACCATTCACACAGTTCTTGAAACAAAGACAAGTTTCTCAAAACTTTTAACACATTTCACCTACTTTCACACACGTTCCAATTTGCTCAGTGTTTTCTGCAAAACTCTACACAAGAATGGCATCATTTTGCACAGGTTTAACTATGTTCTCGTTTAGAATACACAAACACAGAATATAACTACCTCAAGAATCACAAAATGAACACAAACAGCACACATTTATCCATGTGTGAACATTCAGTAGCAAAACTGATGACATAGCAGTCAGAATCTCAGGATGATATGAACAGGAGCACAGGTGATTATGAGTTTTGAAAAATGAATCCTGGTAGTGGGATACAAAGAGGAATAGGAGGAGAAAAGAAAAATGAAGGGGACTAGGTCAAAGGTCATTTGTTGCTGATGAAATATAAAGCACTATAGTTGAGCATGTTCTTCTGCATGGAATGATCATAAGGAAAGCTGCCTGCAGGATCACGGTTTTTACACTACTTACACATTACAATTACAGTACATAGCAGCAGTACTTCAGATGAGAGAACTTGTACTGTAAATACTGTAGCATACACCCTCAAACTCGTAACTGTTGAATTGATTTGTAGCCAAGTACTTCTTACATGTATTTGTGCAGAACTGAGAGACGACTGTCTAGGGAAGGCAAAGAAAGTCTTTTGTTAGAAGACTAAGAAACTGCTATAGTACAGTATAACATATAAGGATATTACCAATACTGTAATGCAGCTTACTGCCCGTCCCTGCAGGAAATCAGCAGTCTAATAAGAAGATTGATTGGCAAAGTACCTTATGTATTTTGAAAATACAAAAATAAATGTATTTAAATGCAAAATACATTTGATTTTTTTGAAAGGTATTTAAATACAAAATAGTATTTTGGATTTCAAATACATGTATTTGAAATACTGCCCATCCCTGTTCACAATGTGCGTTACAATCATGCATAATGGTGCCCGAGTTTGATCAATCGGTTCTTATGTGTAGTATTTTGGAAAGCAGTGCCTTAAAATGTTAGATTTTAGATCATGTTAGATTTCTGTGTCTAATGTAGAGAAGTGTCTTGCAAAACAATGTGTGTAGTGTTTTCCAAAAAGTGTGAGGCTGAGAATGTGCTTATAGATGTGCTGATTTAGGTTGAGGTTTTGCTCTTTATGTGTCAGGTTTCACTAACTGTGAGTTATTTACATTTTAGTGTGCAAGCAATCATAAAAAAAAAAAAAAAAAAAAAAAAAGCTATTTAAATAAGTTCAGGTCAGAATAATTGTGCTATTTTATTTTTACACACACACACACGTTACACTGAATGACGATGGAACATTATTTCTCCCATATTTTCACATTTCATTCTCACAAACATTATTTTACTTGCACTTAATAATTTAATATGCCTTGATATACTTTACATGTATATAAAAATATAATGGGATGCAATAACGTGGTCAGGAATAAGTGGGAAACAGCTAAATTGAATAATGCTGAGACAAGACAGTCTGAGGGTGTGAATACAGACATTTGATGTATATAGTAGTTTATACATAATTCAAATGTATCAGTTCCACTGGAATATGCAATTTGTCCTTGAGATGGGTAGGGTTTCTGAAAATTGATGTAATGATGGAGTCTGTTCACAAATCAAGACTTCTGTATCACTCAAGGACCCTTCAGTGTTTCTCTATAATGGTCTTTTGTAGAACATTCAGACTTTAAGAGAAAAACAGTAATAATGAAGTGTTTAGAGGTCTTTGGTTATCCGTCTTATGAGCTTCAACAACTCTTGTAAAGGTCATCCGAATCATCTTTTGATTGGGCCATGCTATATTGAGCCAGCTTATTTTTGAAGTAAAAGTCATATAGTTCATTCAAAGTCTTACTTTTTAAAAAGGTTAACTGATGATACAAGTGTACAGTAGACAATGAGTATAAATTATATATACAGTAATGGATCCTTTTCACAGACTGTAGTGATGCGTTTCTACAGTTATTAAAGATGTAAATCTAGTAAATTTTAAAAATCTGTACTATGTTTTATTGCCTTGGCATTAAATTTTATAAAACTAGTTAATGCCACTGTGTGAGGGAGTCATGGCAAATTTGACACCTTTCTCTTAATTTCTCTCAATGTGTGTGTGTGGGTTTAGTTCTACAAATTGACTTTTATTCATTTAGCTATGGAAGCCCATTTCTGCAAGTAAATAATAAATAAATAAATAAATAAAGGTAATTCTGATATTTTTTCCTGCAATTGTGTGATATAAACTTGCCATACTGACTTTTTTTTTCCTCAGAATTCTGTTATAAACTTGTAATTACAAGGAAAAAAAAATGCAATTACCTATATTTTCGAAGTCGAGGCTTTATGGTCTGTACCTATACAGAAATGGACCGTTAACATGGAAAATAGAGATGGAATCAGACAAGAAGCCTGATTTATTATCAGCCCTCAGATCTCATGTAGACCCGAACACTCTGTTATCAATGCTTGAAGTGTGTCAGCTGTCAAAGGTGGAGCGCTTGTCTTTTCTTATACGCTACATGTGTCACCATCACAGAAAAAATCGAGCATCTTTGTGTCTCGTAGCCCAGCAAAAATCCAGCAACACCCAGCGTGAGGGTTGGCAGGAGCACTCGGGTCCCGCTGAGCTTGGGGATGTTCATATGGGCACGCCGTCTCCCGTTCCAGCCTCACTGACGTGTCTGTCTATTTTAGTGCGAGACGGTTTATTTGAAGGGACAGCGATTCTGTCCGTTCAGCTTCTACCTCCGTGAACTCCCAATGCGTTCAAGAAGTGGAAAAAAAATTGTGTGCCACTAAATTCTCTCCCATCCTTCACGTCAAACTATAACAAAAAGATTTGTGCATGATGTCAATTTGAATGTCTTTTATATTCTAACATGCTGAAAAACAAAACAAAAAAAAAAGTATTTATTTATTTATTTATCTTTTTTTTTTAATCAGATATAGACAAAATTCTTCTAAAAGTCATGTTCTTCCAATAAAACAGAACTAAAATATTCATGACTCATCTTGCAGTCAGGGTCATGTGCAATTTTTATCCAATCAAATGCTGGTAGAATGAGAAAGCTCTGCCCCCTAAACCACCCGTCTCTAACAATTACAAGTAGAAAATCACGGTTTACTGTTGTAACGTGCAGTAAATTGCAGTGCAAAAAATTTATTTTAATGGTAAAATATTAAAAACAAATCTACAGTAAAAATCAGGTTAAAGAAAGTTTCCTTGCTTCATACAGAAAGAAAAAAAAATAAATAAATAAATAAATAAATAATAATAATAGGTAAAATACTCTTCATTTTTGGAAAAGAAAAATAACAAGTTATCCTATAATTTACAATGAAAAATTGTAAATCGACAAATTCCCTGGGTGAACCTTAATTTCTTAACTGGTATAAGATCCATCCGTCCGCCCGCCTACCTGCCTTGGTGAACAAAAGAGGCTTCTCTTAAAATAAATAAATAAATAAATAAATAAAATAAATAAACCTTTAAAAACATTTTTGTGACTTTTTGGAGTGACTTTTTTTTTCCCCCCTAGACACTGATGAGAATAAAAGCAAATGAAAGCAAATGGTTTATACTTCTGGTTTCTAGAAGAAAACTACTTCTCTTTTTGTTTTTTCCCTCGGAAAATCAATAAATAAATTTCAATAAATCTCAACAATATCTTGTTTTGCCAAGATAACAAACACTGCATTTGAATATCAGAGATCTCAATATGAACATAATCACAATTTGCCCAGATCAAATGCTCTGAGCTGCTCTCCATTTTATAGCACTGTACTCTTACTGTATGTCAGTCATTGACTCATATTTTTGTGTTTTTTATGCTCCCTTTTCATTTTCTCCATTATTTTATAAAAGTTGGTACTTGAATGAAACAAAACCAAGATGAACTTCACCTGAACTTTGAAAGAGCAACATCTGAGCAATGTCATTTTCCTCTGGGCAAATCTACTCGTGCAGAATAAATCGACCGATGAGCTGAGGAGAAGGAAACATCTGAATGACTTGACAGCAAAGAGGACTCATCCCTTAGTGTTTACTAATCTGCCCTTCAACCTCTTCAATCTCACTGTGACAGTATGCGTGTTCAGCACACACACACACACACAAACAAACAAACAAACAAACAAACACACACACACATGCAGACCTTGTGGTCGTTTCATTTGCACGTAAAAGTCATCACAGAAGGGATGAATGGAGCACGGCTGGACGCCACAGGAAGTCGAGCTCTCTGCTGATTTCTTCATTAACATGAAGCGTGTTGATTATGAGCCACATCAGCTCTTTCTAAACTTCACAGGTGTCAGTGTGACTAGCAGCCTGAGGAGACAGAAACACACCTTCATCTGTCACTATCACACACGCACGTCTACAAAAGCTGTCAAATTTCACATCTCAGCACTTGAGAACAGAGGTGCAATGTGTTTACCTCAAGATTAGGTCAACATGTAGGGAATTATTATAAAGATGGAAATCATCAAAACTATTAAAAAATATATTTTAACAAAGAAGAAGAAACAGCAACTGTAGTTATAAGGGGGGACCATACATTTTCGTAATACTTATTCTTAATTAGTATCATACTACTTAATTGACCTATCGGTAAGCCCCGCCCCCCTTAGTTACTGTTGCTCCCTCGGAAAACAAAAGGAGTTGCTCACTGTCTTACAATGACAGCTGCAGTGTGAAAACCTTGATGCCACGATGTTTTTGCACAATTTTGGACACAGAAGGCCACCAAATGGGAATTAAATATTCCATGGAGGGATTTATATAATATTTAAAAATAAATACGGTGGGTAACTCGAAGCCAGGGTTTACAGATCACCATGCAAGTGGGAGAAGTCTCAGATTACGGTCGGTCATCACGATCGCGGATGACAACATCCAGGATCAACACTGTTCATGTATCGCAGGGTACGATTAAATTAACGTACATTTAACCAGTTTAACATGAAGAGACAGTGAAATGTAGACCTTCGTTTATGTGTTTTTGCCCTACATTGTACAAGATGCGAGAACAGTCTATTTAGGTTTGTACGTTAGCATGGACTCACTAACTTTAACGTTAGCTAGTTTTAGACAGAGATACCTTGCTAAAGCACAAGATAACATTAACGTTCTGCTTGAGCAGATGAAAATTGTAACTTAATGAGTGTATGACAACCAGAAAATGAACGTTTTTGTCTTCATTTGTATTGGGGTTGAATACTTAGGCACATTTTGCTCTGTTTTGTTTGGATTCAGGAAATGTAATAAAATAAATTATATTGCTCATCCTCTCAGGATACCTGGAATCAGTGTTACAAGTACCCCAGGCACATCGTTTTTCCATTTTTGTAGCATAAACACCATAAAATCTATGCAAGCTTCGGATCTTCCAATGTTTCTCTATGGCTCTGAAACCTAAAGATGTCAGAGTTCCGCTCCACGTGCAACTGATACTCGACTGCCATTGGCTAGTCTGCGTTCGAGGGCAGGGGCTTACCGATAGGTCAATTATACTGATTTACAAAAACACATAAAAATTAAACAAAATAAATATGAAAACATATGATACATCAGTTTCCCCCACCCCAGTATTTTCTAGTTGTATTTAATGTTTTTATTTTCATAAACTGACTATATTAATTAATCGGTTAAATAATCTATCTTATAAATTAAATTGTAAAGGTTTAATATTGGATTACACATAATTTTACCATATAACATCGTCAAACTCTTAGTTAATAGTGAATATGTAATATGTGTTTGATGATGTAGATTATTACCAACCAGAATTATGAGTGCGTTGTTTACTGTAAATTTAGGTCTACAGAAAAACACTGAAAACAGTTTTTTGTTTGTTTTTAATAACATGCTAGTCTTGGTCTGGTATTTATTTTTGCTTTCACTTTTAAGAGCTGGTTTATCTTTTTATCTGAACATTATTAGCTCAGTGTCAACAATAGCCGCTTTTCCACTGTCGGGCCAGTGCGAGCCAGTGCAGTGTATATATATATATATATATATATATATATATATATATATATATATATAATTTATTTTTTTATTTTATTATTATTTTTTTTTCTTCAAAAATACAACCTGAGTAGCAGAGGGAGCTCCCGAACAAAAAACATTATTATATTTTTATGACATATACACGGATCGTACACGAGACGAGACTTATGACCGATAAAATGTTACTAAAGAAATAACGTTAACATTACACAATTGTGATAGAGCATGAGAAGCTGACATCTGATTTCTTCAAGCGGTCGTAACTTATTTACCATGTTTACTATGGTAACGTTAATGGCTAGCATGCTTTTGCATCGCTTAGAAATACTTCTGCATGGTGATCATAATCCGCATTGGGATCCCAAACAAAAGTTATTTCAAACACTCGCTGCTGTCTGAAAGGGAGTTTTGAGCTAAAATTATTTTAAAAGTCTTTAATGCTGGTGTTATAGCTGTTAACTTTATGAAATGATCCGCGGCGCTCTCCAGACACGGAGAAACTCCGCCTTTGTTCATAACCACTCCTCTAGCCCGAGCTGGCCCGCTTTGGCCCAAGGTTTTCGTCGGGCCAAGAAACCCTGGCCGTTGGCCCCGAGAAAGCGCCGACGAGGCCCGATCACGCCCCGGAAGTGACAGTGGAAACGTGACTGGCCCTGGCACACACTAGCACGCCCGCTTTTGGCCCGACATTGGAAACGTGGCTATTGTTGCATTTTAATGGGTGTTAAAGTGGGTCAGATGCACATTTTCCACAAGTTGGTATAATTATTTAGGGTCTTCATGAAATGTCTGCAAAATACTTTGGTTAAAATACCTCAGTGGTAAAAAGTAAAACCTTTTTTACCCTGTCAAAAACAGCTCTATTCACAGAGACCATTTAGGTGCATATCTCGATTGTCTTTAATGTATGTGCATGCTTATGACCACACACACACAGAAAAACAAAACCAAAAAAAAAAAAAAAACATAACAACTGAGAACAAATGTTTAAATATAAATATACACTACCTGATGTTTCGAAGCATAATTATGACTACAAACAATACTATTATCATCAAAACAACATTAAAAAGTGACTAACCATCATTAAAATTTATGCGTTTAGTAATTCTTAAACTTCTGTGCAAACTCAGCATCATCACTGATGGATCTGCAGAAAGACCATTTCTACCTCAAAATTAAAACAATTAAAAGATTAAAGGTGAAAGGTAAAATGGTGTGATTTATCTTATAACTCTTTTTCCCCTTTTTTTTTTTTTTTTTTTGCAAGAAGAAAAAACAGAATTGTGAAAAATAAATTGCAATAGCAGGGAAAAAGTGTGAATTGTGAGATTAAAGTCACAATTATTTTATTTTATACAAAAAAAAAAGATTTTTTACGACCCCTATAATCACTAATAGAGACAGAAGAGAGCTGCAGTGATTTGGATGACTGACAGTTGCAATCTAGTCTCGATGTGCCCTAGTGAGCAGCTTTATAGCTCTCCCGTGTACCTAACCAGCTTCACTCAATCTGGTCTTAAAATACAGAGGACAGGTATTTCTTCAATCAGCTGGATATGCGTGACAAGCACTGTATGATTGGTACAATCTGTTTCTCATAGCAGTTGCCATCTCATTGTTCTGGAGAGTCAGATGGTTACATAAGTGCATTAATATAAGATCCAGATGCCCACTGTTTCTCAGTACGCTGATATTTTTTCCTTCTTATAATTGGCTCCTGTCAAAGTGTCAGACCAAGCTCATTGTAGACAACAGGATGGAACAAGTTTGGCCCTTATTAACCGAGTCCTGTCGAGCGGGCCGATAGATTAGTCAACAGGAGGAGTCGTCTGTTCTCTGAGTGTCTCTTGTTATTTCTCAATAAGCAAGACAGAAATATGACTAATGAGCTGAATTTGAACACATGCACAACAGACTGATGCGATGGGGAGTGAAGACACAGTGGGATCGCTGTATGGACACATCTCAGAAAAAGAGAACAGAAAGACTTTATTTTCCTTATACATGTACTCCTTTGTGAAAAAGAAGTACAGTTTAGCATACTTTTGAAAAGAGTACTTATTACAGAAATAATATACTTAAGTGTGGATTGAGTGTAATATTTTTGGACACTTAATTGCATGTTAATTGCAATTAAATGAAAATGTATTACAGTCTAAAATTATATTAAATGCAATTAGCTGGACTTTGGAGTTGTTTTTTATCCACTTTTTTCATAACTTAATTATTTCATTATTACTATTGTCTTTGAAATATGGTTCAAATGTACTGCTAAATGTACAACCAAGCATTTATTGTAAACTAAAATATATTTTAATGTCACTTTAAATACACATTTGTAATGCAATTTAGTACATTTAAAATATGCTAACTTTAAAAGTAATACCAAAAAAAAAAAAAAGGTAAAATTATAATCAAGTACTTTGTGTATGCTTTAGTATGTTAGCCAACACATCACAATAGGTGTACTTCTTTAAAACATGACACAATATTATTAAACAGTGATTTTAAATGTATTTTAAAATAAGACTTTTAATTTGATTTTAATTTTTACAAAGTACATTTTTTTTTTTTTAAGTATACTTAAGCGGTCTTATAAATGGTAACATTTCAATTACACTTTTTTCATAAGGGCTTGCTTACAATAGTGATAACAGAAAGTTATGCATAATTACAAGCAACTAACCATAAAAAAACCCTTATCCTGAAGTACATATTAATTAATATTACTCAGTACTTAATTATACTATATAATTGTATTGTAACAATGATACCTTGAAATAAAGTACAAGTGAAAAGTGTTAAGAATAACTCACTCAGAAATAATTATTTGCTGTTATCCACTGTTAAGGGGAAAAAAAAATAAATAAAAAAATACATCTACAACTTTACATTTTACAAATGGACTTGGAATGTAAAGTCACATACATCACTTTGACTGTATTTCTGGTATTTATTGTCCCTTTTCTGGAGCCTGAAAGACACAGCCTCATGAACTGCTACTGTATGAAGAAGAATTTTCATTTCTGAGCAAACAATTCCTTTAATGAAATAGAAATGCCAGTGAAAACTGGAGAGTGTCCAGGAGGGCAGGTGGGCTGCTGCGCTCTATAGGATGTTATTGGATCAAGCTGTTATGCATTAGTTGGCAAAAAACGTAGATTCCGTCCAACGAGTCTGTTGCCTTAAAGCAAAATGAATGATATCTTTGTAGTTAATGTGTGAATCATGTTTTTCAACATCACATCTTATCAGAGGATTTGTGTGGGGGGTTTTGTTATTTTTTTAATTTATTTGTTTTTTTAAATTTTTTATTTTTTTTTCTCTCTAGTCAGGTCTCCTGTATGCTCTCCTGGACAGATGGCTTGTAAAGAAAACAGCACGCCACCCCGTAATCATATGTGCAATAAATGCTGCTGGTTAAGACCCCGTGGATTGACTACAGATGGCACTTCAGTTTCAACACCTCTACTCTAATGAATGAGTGCAAAACTATCAATAATTTTACCTCTCAGTATCCTAGCAGTACAAATACACTTGTGTTGTGTTGTCTATGCAAACTGTGCACAACTACAGTGCATATTGAGCGAATAAGGCTCAATGATGA
The DNA here is from genome assembly GCA_039654775.1 of Spinibarbus caldwelli. Classification (NCBI taxonomy): domain Eukaryota; kingdom Metazoa; phylum Chordata; class Actinopteri; order Cypriniformes; family Cyprinidae; genus Spinibarbus; species Spinibarbus caldwelli. The sequence goes on along the minus strand of CM077222.1, from coordinate 9,254,649 downwards.
CATAAGTGATGGTCAATGGCATGCTTTGCCCTTTGTATCCAGGCCTGGGCAGTGTAAGCGAGCATCTGTTGTTTTGGACTGGTTCACTGTTGCACAGAATTTGGATACCAGATCTGATATTACCGGCATAATGCAGGAACGACTGTGGAGAAAGATCATTGTGCGTGAGTCACTGAAGCACTGATATATGTGCTAGACAACACTATAAATATAATATAGATAGGTCTAAATACAATAAATTTATTTAATTATTTATTTAATTTTTTTCAGTTTAACGCATTAAAATGTTTTAACGCCGTTAACGCAGGGGCGGAGCTAGGGTTGGCCACCCCACTCATAAATGCTACTTCTGTCTCTTTTTTTCTTGCAAAGAAGTGCATTTATTCAGTCGCAGAACGTCTTTATGATCACATCAAACCGGACAAGTTTCAGATGTGCGCTCCAACTTCACTTCAGCAGCAGGCGGAAGTGGGTCAGAAAAGGTAAAGAGAGTTACCTCTTGAGTTACCTCTTAAGTGTACCTCTTAAGCCCAGTACACACCAAGCCGACTTCAAAGAACTAGCGGCGACGAAAGCAGACGGCGTTGTCGCCTCGCGTCGGCAATGTCCGACAAAAAAAAAAAAAAAAAAAAAAAAAAAAAAACCTGCATGTGAACACACCGCACAGACTTCAGCCGACTGCAAACTGAACACGTGCGTTCTGCGCCTGCGTGAGAGAAGTTAGCTATCAATAGTAAATATTCGTTATTCAAACGGAGAAACCGAAACGAAGATATAAAAGATAAACGCAGATATACGAAACATAAACAAAGCAGGTTTTGCTTACCATTTTAATATCAGTAACGTTGATAAATTTCATTATTTTAAGCAGCTCATGTTGTTATGAAAACATTCGCATATTGGAATGCTTGGGCAAGATCATGCCACATAAAAAAAAAAAAAAAAAGCCTTTTGTCTGTGCCGCCTTCATTTACTTGCCCGTCGGCTTGGTGTGTACCGGGCTTTAAAGAAATAGCAGAGGAAAAAAAAAAATAAATAAAAATAAAAAAAAATTAAAAAATCAACCTGCTGTGATGTCTGTTCATAAAGAACAGAAGAAAAAAAATGAAATCAATAACTTTTATAGCTTTAAGGATTCATCTATATTTAGTTTAGAATTTAGTGTTTGATAGCTTAATTCAGTTTCTGTATATTTCTGCTGAGGGGCACAGGTAGCTAAATATGACATTAAAATGGGCTTAAGTGAAGATTGTTTTAAGTTCACTTAAAGGGATAGTTTAACCAAAAATGAAACTTCTGTCATTAATTACTTACCCTCATGTCATTCCAAACCCATAAGACCTCCGTTCATCTTCGGAACACAAATTAAGATTTTTGATGGAATCTGACAGCTCTCAGACCCTCCCATAGAAAGCAAGGGTCCTTACATGATCAAGGTCCAGAAAAGTACCAAGATGATCGACAAAGTAGTCCATGTGACATCAGTCTGTCAACTGTAATTTTACGAAGCCACGAGAATTGTTTTTGCGCAAAGAAAACAAAAATAACGATTTTATTCCACATTTTCGTCTCTACGGTTTCTCTTGTGAACGCGCGTTCACAACAGTACATGACGCAAGCGCGTGGTGGCGTAAGCGCTGATCCAGATCCAGCGTGATGATGTTGAACACATGCCTTGTGTTCAACGTCATCATGCTGGATCTGGATCAGCGTTTGCGCCTCCAAGCGCTTGCGTCATGTACTGTCGTGAACACGCGGCTTTGGAACGACATGAGGGTGAGTAATTAATGATAGAATTTTCATATTTGGTTGAACTAAAAATAACTTCTAATTTAAAGGGATAAAGTTTAATAAGTGTTAAAATTGATAGCACAATTAAAATGTAATGTTGAATGGCTATAGTCAATGGTTAAATATTAGGGGGATTTTTTTTTTTTTTTTTGGGAAACCGTATTAATTGATATCAGTGATACTGGCGTTCAGTCATAAAAAAAAAAGATGCCATTAAACAAATATTAAAAATATACTGTCTTTATGTTGTTTGTACATTAACTTAAAGATTGAATGTGAGATTGCAATATTAAAGTATATTTAAAAATGTCTCAGGTTACTTATGTAACCATGGTTCCCTGAGAAGGGAACGAGACACTGCATACGTAAACTGAGACGTTCCCTTCTGAGGGAACTTCGAACTGCGTCCTGTAGAGGTCGATATGGGGAACAGTATACCCACGCCGCCATGCTGAGGGGAGTGACTGCCAGAAACCACGGCGAGCACTAAGTACCAACCCTACCATAGCCATGGGAGTTGCCCCTAGGACGCCTTGACGGCTGTCAGTGACATTCTCTTCTTCGGCCAAGAGCCTGAGCTGCATACCCAAAACAACTTACCTGTTAAGGTCTGGACCGGAAGCCCGAGCCTAGGGCAGAGCTTAAAGGCTTGGAATCAGAAAAGAGACTCCTTCAAGGGGATACAACCAGGTGTCTAGAAACCAACCAGACCCTGGCCTGTCACCCAGGGGGCTACTGCCAGATCTGAGTGCGCTTGTTCAAAGAACTGACTCGACAGGTCCTTGCTAGCAACACCCTGCTCAGAATGTATCAACAGGGATACATAAGTTGAGTGAAGCCCAAGGTGAAAACTGGGGCCTAAACCAACTCAGAGAAAGGGAATGAAGCTGGCGGCACGTAACCCTTACCATACAGGATTTTAGAAAGTGCGCAGAATGCTTAGCGTGCACACTTACCACAACGTGGATTTTTAGAAAGTGCACAGAATCCCAGAGTGTGCACTTACCATAGCATGTATTTAAAGTACCGTTACTTAAGGGGTAACCAAAGTTGTCATTAGACAAGCCTAGGAACCTTACGTGACTGTGGCACACTCAGGGAGTGGCAAATAATTCAGCAGGAGACCGCGTGATCAAAGCGCATGTAGATTGAAAGGCGTAACTCATAGAAAAAACCCTCCATGTGAGGGGAGTATCGCCAGCTCAACCATAGAAGTCACAGAACAGACTCCAGAGCATCTGCTCACAGATGCCCAGAAGGGAGCGGCGTGCTCACAAGAAACCCTTCATGGTGAGGGGAGCACATCTAGCTCACTCAGCAAGCAACCCGCCAGGGAGGCAGAAGATGGCCCAGCAAACTGGCATGACTGCTACCCGGAGCTCAAAAGAGCAGAGGCCCAACTTCAAAAATAGAAGGGGGACTCAGACGAGCAGCGTGCTCATAGGTGACCCTCTAGGGTGAGGGGAGCACTGCCAGGCTTGACCCAAATAGAGGCAGCTTATCAGGGAGGCAGCGAGCGGCCCAACTACCTGATGTCACTGCCATGGAGCTGAAAAGAGCGGAGGGTTCAACTCCTAGCGAGGAAAGAGAGGAACCCAGCTCAACTGAAGCGATCAATAGCCAGTGGCAGAGTACCCAGCGCTCAAGTAGAGAGGAGGACTCACACTGTTTGCCCAGGACTGGCGAGCTCAAAGAGACCCTCCCGCAGTGAGGGGAGCACAGCCATGTCCGGGGGGGCAGGTAGACCACAAATGTGACATCAGAAATGGAGATGTTAAAGAATTGTATACTATATACTATAATAACAAATAAATACAACTCATGTCATTCTTGAGAGGTGGGACAAAACGGTGCAAAACTGTATGGTAAGGGTTACGTGCCGTCAATTACTGTATTAAAACAAACAACAAACAGTGAGTATGTTATGGTTTATAAAGTTTTTATTCAAGAGTCACATTTAAGTATTTTGATATATCATTGGAACACAAAATCTTATGGTGGTGGCATTTCTTTCAAAAAACAAATGGAGTTCATGTAGTAGCCATTTTGTTCTTTTTCTGTTGATGCTAGATGCTAATGGAACATGCTTTAGGAGAATAAAATGGTCTAAATATTTCAAATAATTTGCTCAGAAATTAGAAGATGGTTTTGACATATTATGGTTGTGACCTGGAAATATTAACATTAGGATTTAAAATATTCTAAAACTATAAAACTGACCAGAGCCTGTCTGACAGTGATGTACTTTGCAGAAGAGGATTGTGGCAAGGGGTTCGTTTAGCGTGACAGCTGACCCCTGATAATATATATTTATTACATTTTAATGAATGTCTGACGGTGTTAACAAAAAGTGGGGACACAACTTTGAAACATGCATGTGCCACTGAAAAACAACCTTGCTTTGATATGAGATATTATATAAAGGTGGGGTATGCACTTTTTCAAAAACGCTTTAGAAAATGAGTCGGGGCAGAGTACCAAAACAAACTTGTAGCCAATCAGCAGTAAGGGGCATATCTACTCATGATATGGGGGAGAGAGCGCTCATCAGTGCACATGATGAACATTAGCCGAACGACGAAAGAAAGATAGAGATGGCGGATAAAAAACAAGAGAGGAAAACGTCTGCGGAATAAAAGAAGGCTTACACCGTGTCTACACCGGACGCGACAGTTGTCCTGTCGTGTCATGCCGTGCCGCAACAGCTACAATCTGTCTACACTGAATGCGACAAAGCGACTTCAAAATCATTTGAAATTTGTGTCAATACATCATAAACAGAACGCGGCAGCAGTTTACTGTCAGGGATTTGTCGTGTCGCGGCGTGGCATCCAGTGTAGACAGCATCACTGATTATAATGAGTTCTATCAAAGACTATAGAATACCCGTTCTATAGTATTTTTGAGAACTCAAAAATACGCGGGAAGGCCTGCGATCGGACGCCGAGGTTGCTTTGTTTCTTCTCGATAGGTGAGTCACATTGGTTTTGCTTTGTTTCACAGAACTAATCATTGCCGTACGTATGTGTGGGGCGGGGCTATCAAAATAGGGGCGAGACCCTTTTGGGGTAGAGGCATGTTTGTTTTGGTGATTTCAAATGTCAATATTGAATGTTGAATATGAATGATTGAACCCTTCTCTGTGGACACTGATTTAGATGTAGTGAGAAGACAATAAGTGTCATAGATTTCACATAATAATGATAAAATTAAATTGAAGGGGACAATTGTGTTAAATACATTCTATTATTAATCCCCATAACATTTACAATTGAAAATATAATAATAATAATAATAATAATAATAATAATAATAATAATAATATTATTATTAATATTATTATTATTATTTATATATATATATATATATATATATATATATATATATGTGTATATATATATATATATATATAAATATATATATATATATATATATGTGTGTATATATATAGAATTTTTTTTTTTTTTTTTTTTTTTTTTTTTTTAAACCTGATAGCAGTTACAGTTGCTGGACATGTTATGTCCCATGTCTCAAGAATGACTCTATAAACACTTTAAAAGAGACAGACATGTAGATGTTTGTGAAAGATGTTTTCTCTGTTTTGGAGGGATGATCATTTTTAAAATCATACCCTATTTATTGCATCAAAATTTGTTAATACTTTACTATAGGAGTGGATAATTTTATCAGTTGTTTATTATTCATGTAACAATATATTACTGTTATAGTTTTTATTAATAACCATTACTATACAGCTGATAACTTTGTCTAGTGCTCTTATGAATGTTTATAACATGATTTGTGAAAATTAACTACTATACTGAATGACATGGCATAGATGTCTTCATGGCTGTATTTGTGTATTTCATTTCATTATGTAACCTGCTTGTTCTACAGATCTGTGTACTAGTGTTAAATACTTTTTTGACAATGTTGATAACGTTTCTGACAGATAATATCCTTATATTTTTGCGTTTCCCTTACCGAATGTCCATGAGCTTTTTTGATTACTGTCAGTTTGAGTGTTGGCAATGCAGTGTTGCCAGATATTGCTATTAAAAACGAAAAACAAATAAAAATAAACAAATTATTTCAAATCTTTTGCAAATGAGATAAAGATTTCGCTGACCCTAAAGTACAACTTCCTACTTTATTAACTTTCTAAAGTGTCAAATTAAGTGGAAAAGACAAGTCTAAAATCGCTTATAATAGCTGGATCTGGCAACACGATCTCAAAGAGACTTGTTTACTTCGTCAGCATATCGCAATGATCATTTTCCAAACTGTCAAACTGCAGAGTGGAATTAAGGAGCGTTGAGTCACTCAATGCCTCAGCGAGAGGAGCTCTAGCTCAGAGAATGTGCATGAAGGTTAAAAGGAAAGACTCCGATCCCAGGAGACCCCTCAGGGTGAGAGATGAGTAGCACACCCTGGCCAGGGCAGCTTCTCAAAGCAAACACCTAGCCAGGGAATAGGGAGCACGTCACAATGGCTAGCTCAAAAGAGACCTTTCCACAGTGAGGAGAGCACTGCCATGCCCGGGGAGCAGATTGACCACAAATGGGACATTAGAAATGAGATCCAGCTTAGAAGGGGATCACACATTCCAACAGGGAGCAACAGGGTCACACCATAGAGTCAGCCAGTATAGAAACACCATAGAGGCCTAAAAACTTGGTATGGTTGCATATGGAGTTCTCAGGAGTAGCGCTCTCAGCTCTCGAGCTGAGGCAGGCCCTCATAGCTCAACTGGGAGCGATAGGCTCATAGCTAACCCTCACAGTGAGGGAAGCACTTCCTAGCTCCACCAGAAGGCAGCGATGAGAGATCGTCAGCCGTTACAGCCGAACATAGAGAGCATTAGACTATGTTAGGCTATCTCGATAGAGAGCGAGTCCCGTTTAACCAGACCCGAAAGAGGCTGTAGAACAGCGGGACCCAATGCTCAGTCTGAATGGAGGACCCACGATTCCTAAGGTTGCAGCGCTATACTGGGGACATGATGACCAATGATGTTCCCGCAGAAGCCTAGCGGCTTGGCTACATGATCCAGCAAGCATGAAGCCGAAGATATAGGGCTATCATCCAACCTGAATCCAGTACCGACGGGTGAGTCCATCACCACAATCAGTCGACAGCAGGGCTCTGACTTCCACAGGGAAATTGCTCGCAGAGGCCCTAACCCTTTGAAATCCTTCATTCAGAAGGGCCCTTTGAAGTGGCTAGTTTTGAGCACTTCGGTTTGGAACGATCCTTCAATATGGCGGCCATGATTGTTTTCACTCCGAAGTGCCCTTCAGAGGGCAATATATCCCGTTTGGAACGCACCGTCAGACACCGGTCACGCTGAAGGCGTTCCCCATAGCGTTCCCCACCTCTAGAGGATGCAGTTCAAAGTTCCCTCGGAAGGGCACTTTAATGTTAGGTAGGATTATTTGCGATTAATTCAGAAAAAAATGTTTGTGTAATTAGTTATTTTTTTTTAATCGATTGACAGCACTAATTATGAGACATATGATGTATTTTAATAAGCACTATAAAAGTATACACAGTCATTACATTTGTAATTCAGTTTAGTAGTTGTGAAGTATACTTTATAATTGTCAAAACATAAAAAGATATCAAGTCAGATGAAAAGAACAAAAATTGACACAAAGTTTTGCACAAATAATGAATTATCAATACAAAAACAACCATCTTATTTTAATATAATATATACTGTAACTAATCCTCGATCAGCGTTAGACTTATAGAAACAGTAAGTGTTGGGGAAGCTACCCTGAAACTGTAGCTTGACCAGCTACAAGCTATTCGTAAATTAAAGTAGTTAAGCTACATTCAAGCTACCCTTCTGAAAAAGTAGCTACAGCAACACTACAAGTTACTATCAAAAAGTAACTAGCTACACTGAAACTACTTTCATTTTTAATATTATTTTATTTTATATTATTTATTTATTTTACAATTACCATTACAAATAACTGAATTATTGTTAATGAATAATTATAATGAAGTTAAAGTAAAATATAATAAAAGTTATGACTAAAATATTTGGGGTTTAAAACAATATTTTGTAATGCAATCATGATTTCAAAAAGTGGGGTGAATTCAGGTTGATTGGGACACTCTTTCCAAGTAATTTCAAAGTCCCAATCATTTGATTTTGTAAACTATCCGACACGCACAATAACAAAAATATAGTTATATAATCATATTATCTCAAACTGACTGTCAAAGTGCAAAATTGCAACGAACGTAAGTAACATCAATGCAAGAACAAAATGTATGCAACTTAACAGGATACAGAGGAGTCGTAAACTCCTGGATATCTGTCGGTGGCAGATTAGGCTATATTATGATGGTTCATTGATCATTGTAAAATAGACATTTGATATTGAATACAATAAAGAAGGAAAATTAATCACTTTAAAAAGGCTATTCTATTATTCACCTCCTGTATGTGTGTCTGTGACGTAGACCGCATTTTAATCTTTGTTTTGTATAAATTACAGTCGATTCATGTGAAATATCCAATCCTGTATGACTCCATCCTTTACAAAATCATCAGATGATCTCTTGTCGGTTGAAAGACTGTAAAGCCACGAGATGTGTGATATCACAACAGGTAGCGGAAATGAACAAATTTAGTTGGTGATCTAGTCAGAAGAAGACGCTGAGCTGCTTCAATGCATTACAGGCTCGTGCAAAACGGAATGTAGCTTTTGGTCGCGCTACACCACTACTTGCTGGAAAAAGTAGTTAGCTACTGGAAAAGCTACACTGTTTTAAAAGTAGCTGAGCTACTGTAACGCTACTGAAAAATATATTTGCACTAGTAGTGTACTTGTAGCTAGCTACTCCCCAACACTGCCAACAGCACTTAACAGTAATTGATCTGACAACCAGAGGGTGAACATGGTCAATAATATATTGTGGTGATAAACCTGGTAGGGTTGTAAACAAGCATTTTAAAACAGGAAGCCATCATAGAGATGCAAATACTGAAGCATTTTTACAGATTTACTGAAGCATTTGTGTGTGTGTGTGCGTGCGCGCGTGTGTGTTACTGTAATTTGGACAGATTTTTATTTTTTTATTTTGTTTTATTTTTATTTTTTTCCCAGGCAGCTACCGGTTAACACTAGTAATATGCGCGGAAGCTTCAACATCGTATCTCACAAGGAGGTCTATACCTGTAGAGAATGAATCCGTTAGCATTCCCATTCACCTGCTCCTGAAAGACAGCAGATCAGGAAAACATCAATTTCACACATTAAGAGCTCTGCCAGTGACAGTGAAACATCTAAAATAATAAAATAGCTACCATTTATGTTACCATTTAATTATTATTTTTAGTTTTTACTAGAATAGACAGCTAATTGATTACCCCTTGCACACAGTATTTTATGGTATTATTGTGCTACTGTATGAATTCTAAAAGCTGGTTGTAATTGTATACAGGGGCTGAAGTGTGTAGTGTGTAGTAACTATATGTTATATATATATAGTTATATGGTTATATGGTTACCACAGCTATATGGTTATTTATGTATATTCATGAACAAAACCTGCTCCAGCAATTAGCCTTGTACGTTAGGTACTGTTATGACAAACACCGGTAAAAAACAATTCATCATTATAACAATATACACTTAAATAAACAATGTAACAAATAAGAACTTGTGTGAACATTTCATATCACAGTGTTTAACATATAAACACACACAGGCTGAGGGTCACTGTGGTAGACAGTAGGAAGACACACTGAGGTCAGACATATTACACACATTACATACATTCACCTGCTGTCTCTCAGTCTGTGGCACGTCCACATGTATCTGGCAGCCAGTGCTGCTGTATGTCCCTCTCCTAGTATTATCTTTATTTGTTCCTCTTCAGTCATGGTTTTAAAGTTCTTTATAATGTTTGTGAATTTGTTGATGTACATGTCTCCGATTGATTTAAATTGGTAACAGTGAAGTAGGAAGTGTGTCTCTGTCTCGATCACTCCTGTCTCACAGTGAGCACACACTCTTTGCTCTCTGGGTAACCAGCTCTTTTTGTGTCTGCTGGTCTCGATGGCTAGTCTGTGCTCACTGAGCCTGTACTTGGTCAGGATCTGTCTCTGCTTTGTGTCTTTGACACTCTGGAGATAGAGTGTCTTTTAATTCATATTTTGATTTTATAGTTCGATAGAGTTGTAATTTACTTTGTGTTTTGGGTTCTTGATCCCAATGTTCCATACATATATATTTTTAGATTGTTTGATAATTTTATTTATTTTGATGTTTGGGTGAGAAGCAGTACTGGTCTGATACTGGTTAGTGTTAATAGAGTTAGTCAGGTTAGTAAGTCTCAGAACCAGCTGACTTAGGGGATGTTTTTCGGGGTTCAGTTCTTGGGTTTGTAGTGCGATTCTGTGGAACTTGATTTTAGATGCATCAAGAATTTGAGGGATCTTTTTTGTATAATTATAATCAATGGGAATCGGCCTAATTCTGCCCTATATGCATTATTGGGTGTTCTCCTTTGTAATTTTAGAATCATTTTGCAGAATTCTGTGTGTAGGGCTTCTGTTGGATGTCTGTCCCATCTAGTGTAGCTCTGATCGCTGAGTGGACCCCAAACCTCACTTCCATACAACGCTTTGGGCTGAATTACACTATCAAAGATTTTACACCAAATTGGAATTGGTAATTCAATATTTTGGAATTTTCTCTTAATGGCATATAGAGCTCTTCGAGCTTTATTTCTGAGAGCATTTACTTCCATGCTGAAACTCCCTAATGCAGTGATGATCAGGCTGAGGTAAGTGTGCTGCATCGTGTGTTCTAGGGCAGTGCTGCCTAGACTGAACTGGTATCTGTGTTCCTGACATCTGGGCTTTTTCTGAAAGACCATAATGTTGGTCTTTTTGAGGTTTACTGCCACGGCCTAGTTATGGCAGTAACTCTCCAGCAGGTCTAGGTGCTGCTGTAGTCCCTGTGTGGTGGATGACAGCAGCACCAGATCATCTGCGTACAGCACAAGCTTGGTGTTTTTGTCTTGTAGAGTGAGTCCAGGGGCTGTAGACTGTTCCAGCTGCACCGCTAATGAACACCGCTTGAACTGCACCGATTGAACAGTGTTGGACTCAGGCTACAGCCCTGCCGCATTCCTCTCTTCTGGGTGAAGAAATCTGTATGTAATTTGCCAATTCGTATTGCACATTTGTTGTTTGAATACATTGATTTAATAATGTCAAACTTTACCCTCTACACCACTTTGTAAAAGTTTGTAATATAATCTGTCGTGCCAAATACAATCAAATGTGTTTTGTTTTTTTTTTAATTGACAAAGCATATGAATATTTTTCCATGTTTAGTCTGTTTTACGTGTTTATTGATTAGGGTGTGTAGGGTGTAAATATGGTCAGTAGTTCTATAATTAGGAAGAAAGCCAATCTGACTGCAATCCTTAATTTTTATATATATATATATATATATATATATATATATATATATATATATATATATATATATATATATATATATATAAAAATAAATAAAAATAACTAATAAAAAAAAAAGAAAAGAAAAGAAAAAAGAAAAGAACTCAAGATCTTATTTTTTTTTCTTTATTACAATCTTTTGAAATTTTTTTGGAAATACAATATATTTTCAACTGTATATGCTTAAGTTACAAAATGTTCAGAAGAGTGCCCCCTAAGAATGTTTTGTGAATGTTTTCTCTCCGGCGAAAAGAAAACTAAACTCAGTAACACGCATACAACACCTTCCAACCTGAAGACACAGACCGTCTGTTCTGGATCAAACAGCTGTTGAACCAAACCAGAACAACACTCTGAAATACATGGCAAAATCCATACACATTCAGGTGCTAACATCTGAAATCTCTTTAAACCTGTTACAACCCTTTCATAGTCACTCATGGGGTGCCGGGAGACTGAATGTGGTTTTCTCTCTCTCTTTTTTTTTTTTTTTTTTTTTTGAGGGTCTTTGCTACTGATGTCGATTTTGTGTGTGTGTGTGTGTGTGTGTGGCCAAGGAGAAGGTCTAAAGACAACAGAAAGTCCTGCACTCTCTGCATTGATCTTTCGTCGATCAGTAGTTGTGTGTATTGTGTTGAAATCTACAGGTGTCCAGTTTTGACTCAGTCTCACGTCTGCTTTTCTGAAGACTGCTGTCTACATTCTTCTGCTGGGTTGTTCTGTTTATCTATCACAACCTTTCTGCTGTTTATGCTGTGGAAAATAACTTAATGGCAGGGTTTTGTTACTGATCCTATAAATCCCAGAAAGTTTGACTGTTTTTGGAAGATATTGTTATTGCTATTGTTTCTACCTTCAGAACAGACAAATGTGAATTTGGCAAAGCTGCAGAGTCACATTAATAAAAAGAAAGGGTTTGGGGGCATAACCATAAGCTGCAGATGTCGCTCATTTGGCCCATGCAGTAGCCCCTCCTACTGATCTGTTTAGGGATGATGGTTCATGTGAAAGACAGACTGCTTTGAATTTAGCGCTAGCCTCTTCTCTGCACTACTTGTTACTCCAAACTACACTTGAAGTTATTGCTGTGAGAGTTAGTGTAGCTTTGCTGCATGTAGACCCAGATGGGGTAGACTGCCCAGTGTCCCATTTCTCAAAGAGATTTAATTGGCCTGAAGCTAATTATAGCACATTTGAGATGGAGACACTGCCAGTGCTGTTGGCACTACAACACTACACTGAAAAAAAAACAAGAGGAAAAGGAATTTTACTTAATTCTTATTTTGCAAGATTTTGCATGCATATTTTTTTTAAGTACAATTTAAACACAGAATTAAGTAAAATCTACTTAAGTTATGTCAAATTAAAGGAAAAGGAAATAAGTAAATTTAAAGTGGCCAGGTAGAGTTTGATGAGTAATTTCTACTTAATTATTTTAAGTTTACCCTGCAATACTCAAGTACATTTCCCCCAGTCACAGTTTGTAAACTTTACTCAAACAACACAACACTGAAAAAAATACCCATAAAGCATGTGGTTAAGTTACAATCACGTATGTAAGCAATTAGACAGCTTGTTATTCTTTTTAAGGTAATATGTTGACACAATATAGTTCTTAACTGAATGAACACAGAGACCTGAATACTTGGCACATGATACACAATGACGGTGACAATCAGTGAATAGTGTCTGAGTATGAATGGGTCATTTTGAGTAAAATAAAAAAATAACTCCAGATGTCACAAAACAGCAAGTTACTTAACCTAACAACAAAAGCAAACATAAAACAGTGTAAATGATTCTCGAAACCAGCAAAATAAAAAAAAAAAAATTGTTAATTATTCATACCCAAGTGCATGATGGGAACAACAGGATCATGACATTGATATTTACTTAATCTTTTTAAAAATAAACAATTCCGAGTAAAATATACTTATACCGTAAGTTCAAACTTTAAAAATTCTACAAGCTTAAATTGAGTACTAATATTGAATTTGCTCTTTTTTTTTTTTAAATTCTTGACTGAACTAAATTTTTTAATGTAGAAATTACATTTGTTTTTCTGTAGAATTTACTTCACCACAAAATAATTTTTATCAGTGTAAGTTTCTTTGCTCATGGTCTTTTTTACTTTTCAGATAAGTTGTGATTTTTTTTCCTCAACAATTCTGAAAAATTTTGGGATGGAAGAAAAAAAAAAAAAAAAAAAAAAATGGTTCTCCAGTGCACCACGACCCTTTCCTTGATGATTCTGATTAAAATATGAAGAATTTCAGAATATGAGTAAAAATAATTATCCAATGCACAGTGATTCTTTCCTCAGTGATTCTGATTTAATTGTGAAGAATTTCATAATGTGAGTGAAAAAGATTCTCCAATACATGATAGTTCTTTCCTCAATGATTCTGAAAAATTTTGGGATGAAAAAAAAAAATAAATAAATAAAATTCTCCGGTGCACCATGATTTTTTCCTCCATGATTCTGATTTTATTGTGAAGAATTTCAGAATGTGGGTAAAATGATTCTAAAATGCATGACGATTATTTCCTCATTGATTCTGAAGAAATGCATCTAATGCATCGCAATTATTCTTTCAAGGATTCTAAATAAATTCTGAAGAAATGTTTAATTCATTTTAAGTTTAGATGAGAAGTAAGATCCCTCTGTTGCATTTGTAGGAATGGAGATAGCGTTTAGTAAGTGCAAAAGAAACACAATCAATAACCAAGCCAAACTAAGTTTAAAATCTAAACTGACTTAAACATTAAATGATGTAAACCTATATGAAAACAGTCATTGTTTTTGCAAATGCACGCAAAAATAATGTGCTTTACCTTTGAAGTTTGCTAGACCAACACAGTCAGTTACAGATTCACTCACCAAGTAACAGCACACACACTGAAGGGTTTGCAGCAGTTTCTTTCATGCAATTAAGTTAACGAATGGAAGTTAATTGACCATCTGTTTGTTGTTTGACTAATCGTCATGGGTTGTCCACTCCCGCTCTGTAGAGAACGAACAGCACAGATTCAAGAGACAAAAATCACCATTAGCAGCATCACATCAAATGTTCAGCACATTTGATTAGATCTCTAAAGCCAGATGTGAAGAACACAAGCCATAACTGTAGGCGACTATTTTTCTTACTGATAATTATTTCCATTTTTCACCCTACTTTTATTGTTTTTGTTTTCCCATCACATTACCTCGAACAGGCGGAGGTCATTAAACAAATTCTTCAGCCTGGCAATGGCAGCCCTCATTTCCTGAGATGAGAATTTGTCATTGGCCTCTGGCCCATGTTGTGTTCTCTCTTTCTCTAATAATTTATGCATGCGATTCAATTTAATCAAGATCATATTTCATACTGCGGCCATCCCTGCGAGTGCAGTGTACTTTAAAAACTCGAAGTGACATACAAAAAGCACTATTTTGAAATCCGCCACGCCAACCGTGTCATATTATTTTCTTCCGCTGTATTTCCTTTTGGGTGTAGTGTAATCGCCGGGCACAATCTGTGCGGTGTTCTCAGTTGGGCGCTGTAATCTCTCGGTGGAGTACCTGCTCGGCGCTCTGATCTCCCCCATTACTCTTCATTAACAAGCTGCTCTCTCCACTGTCTCAAGCGCTGATTCAATTAAATGTGTATACTGGGATTGGGGCTTCGTGCACCCCACTTCAGGAGGATTAGATCATAATCTTTCTTCCTCCTTTTCATGAAACCCCAGACTAAAGCTATCTGTCGCCTAACGTGCTTCGTTTTGTCATTTGGTGCGATGTGTGGTCTGTGTGAGACAGAATGAGGAACCATCATTAAAGCCTAATAGTGCAAAGACACCCGTTAAAGCGCTCCTTTAAAGTAATGTGCTGTTTGTGGCAATAAGACTGACGACCCACATGAAAAAAATACTATAGCAATTTATACTAAATACTATAGTGTTTTTGAACCATACTATAGTAAAGTATTTGAATTAATTTGTTGTCGTAATTCTTTAGTTGCTGTGGTAATATAACAACTATAGTAATATAAACAAATTACTTTACCCAATACTGTACTAAGTTTTCTACAACTGTAGGTTATATTGTACTACAATACACTGCAGTTTACTGTAATAAAAACTAAAGTATACTACAGTATTTATTACAGTTTATCAGTTCACTATAGTTAATACTACAGTATGCTGTAGCATTCATTATCAAAGTGCTGTAAATACTATAATATATACAGTATAATACACTTTACTATAGTATGGTTCAAAAACACTAGTATTTAATATAAATTACTATAGTATTTTATCTTGGGCAATTAAAATGTTAATGTTAACTCAGCGGTAAGATTTATTCGTAATCACAAAAGTACATTATTTGCATGTGCTTTAACCTTGCTGGTTAAACATTCGCATGCTGTTCTGACATGCGCTTTTTCTGAGCACATATACCTGAAGAGCGTGAACACTAAAAAGCCTGTCAAACAGTGCCTGATTACTGGACTAAGTTATCTTTACAATATTAATACTGTCAAAAACACACAAGGTTTACATGTAAACACAGTTGGTTATGCCTAAAGTGAAAGTAAACAGTTGAGAGAAAAACGGATGTGTGCCTGTACGTTTCATTTTTGGGTGAACTATCCCTTTAATGTTAATAACAAGCACCAAATCACAAAGAGATAAATCACTCACTGCTCTTGACTGAAGAACTTATTTATAGTTCTTTCAATAAGAATCCATATATAATTTACATAGTGAAGTGTATATAGTGTTTTATTTTTTTATATTTGTTGATGCAGTTTCTTGAATGTTACGGCTAAAGCCTAAAATAAAACACTAGGCCTATTTGTTTTATTTGCATATTGTAATGTATCTTTGTTTTTATTTATTTATTTATTTATTTATTTATTTAATAACACAGACAAAATAATGACAAAGATTTTATCTTCCCCCACTTTGGTTTAAATGTCTGCCAACCTTTTTTTTTTTTTCACATTTTATTACCTTGTATGGCATTGTTTATGAAATATGGAAATCAGTTTGGCTGTAAAATAGTAAAACCAACATGACATAGAATCATGATAAAATTCTGAATTGTGATTTTCCTAAAAGAAAAAGAAAAAGGAAAAAAAAAAAAAAAAAAAAAAAAAAAGTGATATTGTATTCTTGCCAGATAAGCCGCCCCCTACTGGAAACCACTTGTTTCAGAAATATATCACCTCTTCTCTGCAAAACATTTAATTAATTAATTAACTAATTCATTCATTCATTCATTCATTTTATCATTAATCAATTCACATTAATGTATTCATTCTTTCTTTCATCACCTGAGAATGAATAATTGTTTGCTTTTTCTTTTTTTTTTTTTTTTTAGCGAGATTTAAGAAACCATGTTAATTCTGATGTCTAATCTGTGATTAATTATGGTTTTGATGTATGGTCTTATGTACTGACAGATGTTCTTTGTCACACAATGGTTTATTGTGACAGTGAATCAAGTGACAAAATGTCAACTTCACACTGTTCCTCTTAGCAGCATGGAAATCATCTATCATTTAAATTGAGATTACATTTTATACAGAAAGCAATCAAATATTTCTTTATAATCACCAGATCAGTCAGTTCAAGATCAGAATCAAGTGTCTATCAGTGATTTGAATTCAAATTTTTTGCCAAACATCCATTATAGTCAACGACACTGTTTACTCTGCACAATTAATCTCTCGTTTGAATTATGTTTCCACTGTTAGTTGTGATGAAAGTGTTCATGAGACTGCAGAAATCAAGTTGCAATGGTGAGATCAGTGCATTTGTGCTTTCAACAGTAGCGCTATAACCTTTATGCAATGGAATTAGATCTAAACATAAAGCTTTAACCAGCACTTTTCATGATTTGTTTATCATGGCAGCTATAATAGTAACAACTACACTGAAAAATTATATAAAATAAATCAATAAATAAAAAAAAAGTTCAACACATGGAATACTATCATTTCAATAATTTAATAAAGCAAACACATTTCCCAAACACACCAGTGTGTGTTTGCACTAAAGTCTTAAAAGAGACCCACCAATTAAACTTTCAAATCAGAAGTTAAAATCATGGAAAAAAACAAGCACACTTTTTTATTTTTTTTATTTTATTTTTTTTTTTTAGACCGTATTATTATTAGACAGTTTTTGATGTAAAAATCCAACTAACATTACAACTAACATACGTGAAAAAGCAGTTCATGACCCCTTTAAAAATGTCTTGCTTGCAAAGGAAACAGCCATGTTTGTGACAGAGCAAACAGGTAAATATTAACTTTGTGTAATGGAAACTCTAACCTTTTTTGTACTCAATACAAAATGTATGATGCCATGGATATCTGTCATAGAGTGATGGTCTGTTTTTCATATTATTTCCTCATGAGAGCACATCATTTTTTATGTGTGTGATGCTTTACTTTTAGAGCCTGCTTCTTAGATCAGAAGAAAATGTATTGCTTATTCATATAATAAATTATTATTTTATTTGATTTTATTTCACTTTATTGTTAGTAAAAGTTTTAGCAATTTAGTAAATGTAATTTATTTTATTTTTTTTTTCCCTATATAATGGTATTGTTATTTTTATTTAAATTTTAATTTTAGTTTATCTTGGTTGGCTACTTAAACAAAATGAAAATGAGAAATTTTTCTTAGATGAATTACAGTTTTTCTCAGTCAGTTTGGTGCATTTCTTGAATCGTCCTTGGACTGGAATTGAGAACCGTTGGTATTATCTGGTGTAAACTATGGCAACAGTTTGGATAACAGTTACTGTACTGAAATGCAGAAGGCTGCATTATCCATTTCAAAAGTACAAATTTACACATTACTGTATGTGGGATATTGATTGAAAGAGACTGTTTCGAAATGTTTGAATTATTGAGGATATGGTCGATCTCCCTATATTTAGCTGCACCCTTCAGCCATTGTAAGGCCATGATTGGCAATATGGTCCACAATAGTGGCCCTTATTTCATCTGATATGCGCCTCTGTCCTTGGCCTCTTCTGCCTCTTCCTCTGATTTGCCTCTGTACCCTACCACCATGCATCCTTACTCCTCTTCTTCCTCTCAGCTGTTGACACTGATCATTTTCTGGATGTTCATCCATTGTCAGAATTTGTAACTTTTGTGTTGTCCTCTGTCTATATATGCTTTCCAATTGAAGGTTCATGAGATGGACCTTTGAGCTATTTCAGAGAACTGGTTTATAATTTGTTGATCTATATTCTCTTCATTAGTGAAAGTCAAGATTCACTTGCACAATTCATGGCAAATTTACACAAAGTCTAATAGAAATGTGTAGAAAATATGCTTGACAATTTATGACAACTAGATCAACCATTTTGCATTCAATGACTTATACGATGAAATAATGACTAGATGTTTTGAAGGGTAAGACTGTCGCACAGAGAACTATATAATACATTTTGAGCAACATGATATTAGCAACTGATAATGTAGGAAACCGCAGACAAATGTACATATTCAGTTGCATGAATTTACCAAAGCAATCGCAACTTGTTCAAATGAATGAGAAACTGCTTTTATGATGTGCACAAGTGACAGATGATGTGGAGGTTGAACAAGTAGTTTTGAAAATGTCATTTCTGATCTGAGAAACGCACCAAAGTGACTGAGAAAAACTGTAATATAGAAAGAAAAAAGAAAATTATATATGGGCACAAAGGCGAGGATACAAAATTAGAAAGGCAAACAAAGTAAACCCACTTCAGCCATTATAAGCCATGATTGACAGCATGGTCTACAATAGTGGCCCTTATTTCATCTGATATGCGCCTATGTCCTTGGTAGGGCTGCAACAAACGATCATTTTGATAATCGATTAATCTGACGATTATTGGAACGATTAATTGACTAATCATTGATTATTTCACTGATTAATCAATAGGCTTTGACTGATTATTCAGTTTTTGCAATTAGTTAAAATATTGAGTTATACATATTCTAACAGATAAATAAAAGGTAATCACTTCAGCTTTTGAAAATCATATGTGACCCTGGACCACAAAACCAGTCTTAAGTGTCAATTTTTTTGAAATTGAGATTTATAATAAATAAGCTTTCCATTGATGTATGGTTTGTTAGGATAGGACAATATTTGGCTGAGATACAACTATTTGAAAATCTGGAATCTGAGGGTGCAAAAAAAAAAAAAAAACTTTCAAAATATTGAGAAAATCACCTTTAAAGTTGTCCAAATGAATTTCTTAGCAATGCATATTACTAATCAAAAATTAAGCTTCAATGGAACATGATATTTACTTAATATCCTAATGATTTTTGGCATAAAATAAATATTAATCATTTTGACACATACAATGTATTGCTGGCTATTGTTACAAATATATCTGTGCTACTTATGACTGGTTTTGTGCTCCAGGGTCACACATGTAATTAATTAAAATTATTACACAATAAATTGCTAACACTTTAAAATAAAGTTTCATTAGTTAACATTAGTTGGCTACATTAGTTAACATGATCTAATAATGAACAATAATTCTACAGCATTTATTAATCTTAGTTAATGTTAATTTCAGCATTTACTAATGCATTATTAAAATCACAAGTTGTGTTTGTTTACATTAGTTAATGCACTGTGAATTAATATGAACTAACAATGAAGGATTGTATTTATTAAACAACATTAACAACGATTAATAGTGTAATAAATGTATTGTTCATTCATGTTAGGTAATACATTATAACACCTTACTGTAAAAACATTACCAATTAATTTATATAAATAGATATATTTGGCACACAAAATGAGATGACAGAGAAACTGTCTTAATCACCATTTAAATAGCTATATGAAAAAATAACTGAATGACACATTCTGCCTAACATCTCATTTTGTAAGTCATATGGATAAGAAACAAAATAAAGTTAAGTGATAAGATTCTTTATTATTATTATTTTTATTTATTTATTTATTTATTTATTTATTTTATAAACTATTTTATTCACAACATATATCTCTCTTAAAATACCTTATAAGGTTATGGTAATCAAAACAGTCCTGAGCTAGATCAAGCTTTGATCTCTGCAAACCAAACTGTCACTTTAATTAATTTATTTCCCCAACTAATAAAAGATTTTATCATTAGCTAGCTCAAGCAAAGCGACACTAACTAAACTGCTTGATTTAAGGCTATCTCTTGCATAAAGTACTATATAAATAAACGTGATGTGACTGGTTTACTGAAGTACTGAACTGAAGAGCTCATGCAAACATCACTTTCTCACCGCTGTCAGTTTTTGTTGTTTAAACTGTTGTTTTGATTGTTGTTTATTGCGTTATTGAGAAGAAAACGCTGTGCTCTAAAGCACTGTTTCTCTTCTTCTCTTGAACTGCATCAGAATTACAGTCTTGACCACACTGGTCCAACCGCATTATTGCAGGCTCTTACATTAGGTCATATGGGATCAAACGACTACTCAACAACAGAAATATTTGTAGACAATTTTTTATTGTCGACCTTGTCGATAATGTCGAGTAATCGTTTCAGCCCTAGTCCTTGGCCTCTTCTGCATTTTCCTCTATTTTGTCTCTGTACCCTTCCACCATGCATCCTTACTCCTCTTCTTCCTCTCAGCTGTTGACACTGATCGTTTTCTGGATGTTCATCCATTGTCAGAATTTGTAACTTTTGTGTTGTCCTCTGTCTATATATGCTTTCCAATTGAAGGTTCATGAGATGCACCTTTGAGCTATTTCAGAGAACTGGTTTATAATTTGTTGATCTACATTCTCTTCATTAGTGAAAGTCAAGATTTACCTCCACAAGTCATGGCAAATTTACAAAAATCTAATAGAAATGTGTAGAAAATATGCTTGACAGTTTATGACAACTAGATCAACCATTTTGCATTCAATTGCTTGTACGATGAACTAATGAACAGATGTTTTGAGGGGTAAGACTATTGCATAGAGAACATATAATACATTTTGAGCAACATGACAATAGTAACTGATAATGTAGGAAACTGCAGACAAATGTACACAATCGGTTGCATGAATGTACCAAAGCAATCGCAACTTGTTCAGAAGAATGAGAAACTGCTTTTATGATGTGCACAAGTGACTAGATGATTTGGAGGTTGAACAAGTAGTTTTGAGAATTTCATTTCTGATCTGAGAAATGCACCAAAGCGACTGAGAAAAACTGTAAAATATGTTTATGTATGTATGTATGTATGTATGTATGTATGCATGTGTTTATTCATTTAGTTAGTTAACTTTGTTTCAGCTGGTTTTGGTTGATGACAATAATGCCATTTGTGTTGATCATAGCCGCACGACCAAAACATGGCTCTGGGTATCACTCTCACTCAATGCAAATTTGAGAGTGACTCCTGTATTCTATACATACACAGAATGATCATTTAAGAGATTAATTCTCAAATTGTCTAGCTGATGTTTTTAATTGCATGAAAATTAATAGCATTTTTTAAAATTATTATTTTTATGCATTTTATTGTATTTTACAATACAACTTTTACAATGAGATTTTTGTTGCAGTTCATGCATTAATCAATAAGTCATTCTGCAGTGTTTTTCTGTGCCGAAAACTTTTTTTTTTTTTTCCTTGCATACCTGGACTACTGGAATACAACATAAATATTAAATATTTAAAGGTATATTTATTTATTTCCTTGTGTTTGGATTCTCTTCCAGCACTGGGCATCTTCAGTAAAGTATGGTGCAGCAGACTGTTAGTTTCTGAGATCATCGACTGGGCCGCTCTGTGTTTTCAGTCCTTTCCTCTTTCACTGAGTCCCTGTTATCAGAGCTTTGGGAGTCTCTTGGCATTGCTGCTGATGCACAAACCGACAGCTCTGCAAAGAGATCCTCTTCAGTCCGCTGCTCGCTTTATCAGAGGGCTGTATTGGCCACCGCGGCTGCTGCTCATGTTTGGATGATAATGCTTTGATAGGACAGAGAAACCCAACACCGGAGCAGCCTGCTGGAAAGGCCACAGTCCTCTGCTGCCCAGCTCCCAGAAGGATTCGAGAGAAAAACTGTGTCATATGTCACGTATTTTCAGTTCTGTCCAGAATGCCTCTTTATTGCTACTGGAATTGCAATGCATTGAACAGATATGCATGAAATCCTCTCTGATGATGAAGGCACTGCCAATAGCCAATGTCCAAATTGTAAACAAATTGTTGTTTTTGAGTCAATGCAATGGTTGAACTGGTACAAACCCTTCACCAGTGTCTTCCTTCATCAGTGACGTCACTGACAGCAGATAGGACTGATTTAATAGACTCTCTATGCCAGCGTGTTGATGAAATGAACAGATGGATATGCCACTGTACTGCTGATTTGATTTCTGGATAAGACTGAACACAGGATATTTGCAAGAAAATAATTTTCACTCTGCAATAAAACAATAAATTACTAATATGTCGTCACCAAAACATAAGAATTCAACTTAATTTAACTTAAAAATTGGTGACACTTTGAGTCCCTTTTAGACATTCTACTAACTATAAGTAACTTTTTTTGCAACTATATACTGTAAAAAGTGAAAGTTGACTTAACTTAAAAAAATTGAGGAAACCCGTTGCCTTAAAATTATTAAGTACATAATAATTAAAAAAAAAAAAAAGTTAAGTGAAGTTGACAATTCAATTAACTTATTTTTTTTAATTATCATTTACTTAAAAATTTTAAGGCAACTTATCACTTTTTACAGTGTAGATGCTACACAACTAATTCTAATTAATTTGAAACTATGTGTCAACTGGTATTAGTAGAGGGTTAGGGCTAGTTGAAATAAGTTGATGTACATACAAAGTTACTTATAGTCAGCAGAATATCAAACAGACAGTCTACTAATACAACCTGATTTCTGGAAATGTTGGGACATTTTTTTTAAAATTTGAATAAAATGAAAATTAAAAGACTTTCAAATCAAATTAGCCAATATTTTATTCACAATAGAACATAGAGAACATAAATGTTTAAACAGAGACATTTTACACTTTTATCCACTAAATGAGCTCATTTCAAGTTTGATGCCTGCTACAGGTCTAAAAAAAGTTGGCACGGGGGCAACAAAGAGCTGAAAAAGCTAGAAATTTTGAAAATATTCAGCTGGGAGAACATCTAGCAACAAATTAAGTTAATTGACATCAGGTCTGTAACATGATTAGCTATAAAAGGGATGTCTTAGAGAGGCAGAGTCTCTCAGAAGTAAATATGGGCAGAGGCTCTCCAATCTGTGAAAGAGTGCGTAAAAATATTGT
The DNA here is from genome assembly GCA_039654775.1 of Spinibarbus caldwelli. NCBI lineage: Eukaryota > Metazoa > Chordata > Actinopteri > Cypriniformes > Cyprinidae > Spinibarbus > Spinibarbus caldwelli. The sequence goes on along the minus strand of CM077222.1, from coordinate 9,231,063 downwards.
GGAATACTTTAAAAACAACATTCATCAATGTCAAATTGGAAAGACTTCGCAAATCTCATAATCTACAGTGCATAACATCATCAAAAGATTCAGAAAAACTGGAGAAATCTCTGTGCGTAAGGGACAAGGCCGAAGACCTTTGTTGGATGCCCGTGGTCTTCGGGCCCTCAGACGACACTGCATCACTCATCTGCATGATTGTGCCATTGACATTACTAAATGGGCCCAGGAATACTTCCAGAAACCACTGTCAGTAAACACAATCCGCTGTGCCATCTGCAAATGCCAACTAAAGTTCTATCATGCAAAAAGGAAGCCATATGTGAACATGTTCCAGAAGCGTTGTTGTTTCCTGTGGGCCAAGGCTCATTTAAAATAGACTGTTTCAAAGTGGAAAAGTGTTCTATGGTCAGACGAGTCCAAATTTGACATTCTTGTTGGAAATCATGGACGCCATGTTCTCCGTAGCTAAAGAGGAGGGAGACCTTCCAGCGTGTTATCAGCATTCAGTTCAAAAGCCATCATTTCTGATGGTGTGGGGATGCATAAGTGCATACGGTATGGGTAGCTTGCATGTTTTGGAAGACACTATGAATGCTGAAAGGTATATAAAGGTTTAAGAGCAACATATGCTCCACTCCAGACAACGTCTATTTCAGGGAAGGCCTTGTGTATTTCAGCAGGACAATGCAAAACCACATACTGCAGCTATTACAACAGCATGGCTTCGTAGTAGAAGAGTCCGGGTGCTGAATTGGCCTGCCTGCAGTCCAGATCTTTCACCTACAGAGAACATTCGGTGCATCATTAAACAAAAAATACGTCAAAGACGACCACGAACTCTTTAGCAGCTGGAAACCTGTATCAGGCGAGAATGGGAGCAATTCCAACACCAAAACTCCAGAAACTCATAACCTCGATGCCCAGATGTCTTCAAACTGTTTTGAAAAGAAAAGGAGATGCTACACCATGGTAAACATGACCCCTTCCCAACTATTTTGAGACCTGTAACAGGCATCAAATTTGAAATGAGCTCATTTTGTGCATAAAATTGTATAATTTGTCAGCTTAAACATTTGTTATCCATGTTCTATTGTGAATAAAATATTGGCTCATGTGATTTGAAATTATTTTAGTTTTAATTTTATTCAAATTAAAAAATAAATAAATAAATAAATAAACACCCCAACCTTTCCAGAATTCGGGTTGTACTATAAAGATTGCTAGTTTAAATATAGTTGCAAATTAATTAGAATTAGTTGACATGTAGTTGTAAAATTACATATAGTTAGTAGAATGCCTAAAGTAGACTAGCAAAATAAAGTGTAAGCAAATCTTTTAATTAAACAGTCATATGGTTAGTTAGAATTGAGCATATCACATACTGTATTTACACTGTTTTCCAGTCACGTTTACAATGAACTTAAAAGTAGTTTTCCTATTTTATGAATGGGCTAGGACCAATATAACACATATTCCTGTAACACTTTATTTTAAGGACCAATTCTCACTAATAACTAGCATACATATTGCTAGCATATTTGGTGTTGATTAGTAAATCACATATTAATGTCTAATTCTGCATGACCATATACTAGATCCTTTAATCCTAAATGCAACAGCTGCTTTACTAACTATTAATAAGCAGTACATTATGAATTTATTTAGGAAAAGTTTATTCCAAACATGGTGAGACAGCACTTAGCTATCAAGCCATCTGTTGCCAGCTTCCAGAACATCTCAGATGTGCCCCAACGCCACATTTGAGACTGAAATCACATCTGTTTAACTGTGCATTCTCCCACTAAAGCACAGTGTTGTACTTTACCTCACTGATCACATCATTTCGTTATGCAGTGAGTGTGAGTGGGGTAAAGTTAGGAATAGTTCATCCAAAAATCAAATGTGCTGAAAATGTGCTCACCCTCGGGTCATCTAGAATGAGTCCAAACAGCTGATAAAAAACATAACAATAATCCACAAGTAATCTACACCACTTCAGTTTATCAATTAATGTCTTGAAGCGAAAAGCTTGTAAGAAAAAAAATACATTGCTAAGACGTTTTTAACTTCAAATCGTTGCTTCTGGCTAAAATAGTAAAATAGCTAAAATAGCATCCATAATCCATAAGAACACTTCCTCTAGTGAAAAAGTCCATCCCCTGCTTACATTAAAATCCACCCTCATATTTGTTTAGAACAGAGATGTAAAATACTTGAGTAATTTTACTAGATTACTTTACTTAAGTATTATTTTGGGGGATTTGTACTTTATTCAAGTACAATTTAAACTGACTACTTATACTTTTACTTGGTTACATTTCTGAAGAAAAAAAAAACTTTTTACTCCTTACAATTTTATTATATCTCGAAAAGTACATTACATTTTTATTTTATCTTATGCACATTAAATATGCTAAACAGAAGCTCAAATATGCGTGCCTGATGTGAGAACCAATGATCATTGTTTTCATGCATCAAGCACACACATTTCTTCTTCACTTATGACTTTCATCAGGTAAATGTCTGGCTTCAAAAGTTCATCATCAAATCTGAGGAAGCATATTGAGGTAGCAAAGTTGCATTGCAATTTGTTTTGTTTTCTCCCTTTAACAAAACTCCTGAATGTCTGTCAGAAAAGAAAGTACTTCTATTTTTTTAATATGCGAGTACAATTTAAAGTTGATCTTTACTTTTACTCAAGTATATTTTTGGCCAGATACTTGTACTTTTAATTGAATAAAATTTTCACTGAGTATCTGTACTTTCACTTGAGTAAGATTTTTGAGTACTTTTTACACCTCTGGTTTAGAACTGTTTGGACTTTGACTTTGATGGATCTGTGCATATTTCTCTTCTGATTCAGACAAGATGACTTTTTCACTGGAGATATCAACAGTTTATAGTTAAAAAATGTCTTGATGGATTTGTTTCTTACAAACACACAACGTTTGGCTTCACGACATTATTAATGGACAGGAGTGAATTACTTGTGGATTATTATGATGTTTTTATCAGCTGTTTGGACTCTCCTTCTGACGGCACCCATTCACTGCAGATAATCCATTGGTGAGCAAATGATGTAATGCTACATTTCTCCAAATCTGTTCTGACAAACTCATCTACACCTCAGATGACCTGAGGTATATTTTCAGCACATTTATTTATTTTTGTTTTTATGTATTTTTTTTTTTTTGGATAAACTTTTCTTTAAGAGTTATTTATTTATTTATTTATATATATATATATATATATATATATATATATATATATATATATATATATATGAACATTTGGCAGCCAGATAAAAGCAATTTAGCAAACAAGAAATTTTAAAAACGATGGAGTACGTACTGGCAGTTCATTCTTCATGTTAAAAACACAGTCTTGCATTGATAATGCAGAATTGTATGTTGTGTGCATGCATTTGGCAGGCGGTTTTATCCAAAGCAACTTGCAGCACATATTATCATGCATTCCCTGGGAATTTAACCCATGACCCTGGTGTTGCAAGCATCGCACTCTAATGTATGAATGCTCAAGAATGCACATGTGCTGGCAAATGTAGCAGGTCATCTGGGTATTTAAACTGAATATTTGCAACTAGTGAACAGAACACATACTATAAGGAATAATTTGCTATTTCAAACGTGCAGTGGTATATCAAGAAAAACAAACTGATATAATAATGAGATGACCCCACAAAACAGCAACATGGTTTTTCGAACCAGTTCACTGAATTAAACTGGGTTGGAAACTTACAAAATGTTTCTCTTTATAGACATTTTAAATTGCAAGCACACTCATTCATGCGTTTTAGTGCCTGCTTCTAAAGAAGGTTATTTTGGATGTGGACACAATTAAGATTAAAAGAACAAAGTAAAAAAAAAAAAAAAAAAAAAAAAAGATCAGCCTAAAATGTAAATTCAGTGGTTCCAAAACCATACTACTTTCTTTTGACTGTGGAACCAAAAAAAAATGTTAACGCTAGTCTTTTCTCACAATGGATATTCAATTGGTAATTGGCTGCCAAGGGTTGTCAAGCTCAAAAAAGGACAAAATGCAGAAGATTATCAGAGAATAACACCTTTAATAGACCTTTAAATCTAGGTCTGTTCTTTAAACAAAACAGTTTCATGTCTTTAGAATGTTTGAAGTATATCTGTGTGAGTATGGACATGGACTTTTGTTTGCTTTTGATTTTTGAAATTCTGAAAGTCATATGTGTTTGAAATGACATAAGGGAGAGTAAAATTACAGTAAACTTGAGAAATGGTCTCTATGGCTTTGGTCTCTTCTGTATTGTAGATTGTGTCATTTGTTTTAAGGAATAAGAATGGAACTTAAAACCTACTTTGTAGCTTGATACAGATGCTGAGGTGAATATTTACCAGAGAGGAAAGTGACCAATTGAGCTGTAATGACGGACTTATGTGCAATTATTCCATGTCATTTACCATGCGGTTCTGAGAGTTCCTGTAAGTGATGGTTATGTATCTGCTTGAGTGTGTGTGGGAGGAGTCATGTATAAATACCGGTTATCACCACCTTGGTAAATGGATGTGTGTGTTTAATTTGTATTGATTTCCCTGTGCGGGGGTTTTGTGTTATTCCATTTGAAGGAATCAAAAGATACCGACATGATCAATTAGGATGTGCACTTTGAAGTGAGAACATTGTCTAAAGTTGATTCTTTCTGTGAGAACCTTTGAGAAAAGAGGCTTGTGCTGTGAATTGAGCTGAAATGAGCTGGGGTTTTGATTTATATTACTGAATACATAATAGTAAAAAGAATGATACTCTTTCACATTTTACACTATACTGGTCAAAGGTTTGGAATATATATACACGTGTATCTCAAAAATTAGAATATCATGAAAAAGTTCATTCTTTTTTGTAACTTATTTCAAAAAGTGAAACTTTCATATATTCTAGATTCATTACATGTAAAGTAAAACATTTCAAAGTTTTTTTTTTTTTTTTTTAATTTTGATGATTAGAGCTTACAGCTCATGAAAGTAAAACATCCAATATCTCAAAATAATAGAATATCTCCTAAGATCAATCAAAAAAAAAAAAAAAAAAAAAAAAGGATTTGCAAAACAGAAAAGTTTTCTTTAAAGTATGTTCATTTATGCACTCATTAGTTGGTTGGGGCTCCTTCAGCACAAATGAGAGCATCAGGGAGGTGTAGCATGGAAGTGATCAGCCTGTGGCACTGCTGAGGCACTATTGGACCTTCAGCTCGTCTGTATTGTTGGATCGACTGTTCCCCTTTCAGTCGGTCACTCCGAGTCACGTCGGATGACCGACGAAATTGGGATCTCGCCAGAGAGACCAATCCACTTCGAGTGTAACTAAACGAGCCAATGGACATTGGCATGCGATTATTGCATCCAGCTGCCGCTGATCACAGCGTGAGCATAAGAGGCAGCTGATGCACCGCATCAATTATCCTTTCGCTTCGGAGCCGAGCGGTAGTGGTTAAAGCTACTGCTCTCCCTTCCAAGAGAGTGTTCTGCGAGCGAGTGCGGGCGTTACGGCGCGGCAGCGGTGGTCACGGTGTCCGGGAGAGAAAGATCGTCTTCCTGCTGACAGCCACACTAGGAGTGTGCGGTGGCCAGCTCCCCTGCGTGCTTCAGCACTAAAAGAGCATTTCTCTGAAAGAGCAATTTCTCTAAAAGAGCAACACGGGTGATCGCGTCTTTTTAAAGATGTCTTTTCACCCGTGCGTTTCTGGGCGTGGTCGTTTCCTGGCGCCTCAGGACGGTCACGATCGCTTCCTCACGTGTCTGGGCATTCAGCACGCTGAGGTGGCTTTCGTGGATGGTTCATGTTCTTCTTACGGGGACATGACCATCTCGGAGTGCGACTCTGCTATGTCAAACATGGCAGAGTCCCTCTGCCTGCCGTGATCCGGCGTGCACACTGGATCCGGTGGAGTCAGAGGTGATTTGAGGATTACGGTGAGGGCTTCCCCAAGTGGAGCTCCTCACCCCTCAAGCACTCCGCAGCCGGTGGAGCTGCCGAAGGAGCGCGCTGGCCACGCGTTTCCTTCGGTGCCCCCTCTGACGACCAGACGTCGATCACTGCATCGGAGGGCGGGCCCTCTCTCTCCGGGGATGATGACCCGGCTGCGTTGCCCCCTTCGGGTGTGGTAGCGTTGTCCGTGCCAGACCCAGAGATGACGGCTATGCTTTCCCGGGCCGCCGAGAATGTCGGGCTCGTGTGGAATCCTAAAAAGCCACCGTGTCCCGATCCTTCGAGGCTGGGCGAGTGGTTCCTCGGTGGGGGTGGCGCTGGTTCTCAGCGCCCCCCTCCGGTGCCATTCTTTCCGGAAGTGCATGAGGAGCTGACAAGATCGTGGAGGGCACCTTTCACTGCCCGAAACACATCTTGTAGTTCTTCCGCTCTCACCACCCTCGATGGTGGAGCCGCTTTGGGGTATGCGGGCATCCCCTCGGTGGAACGGTCTGTGGCCATGCAACTGTGTCCAACAGCCGCTTCCACCCTGCGGGGTGATCCGTGTCTCCCCTCACGGGCCTCTAAGTATTCGTCAGGTCTAACTGGCAGTGCTTATAGAGCCTGTGGGGAGGCGGCTTCCGCCCTCCACGCTATGGCGTTGCTGCAGGTCCACCAGGCCAAAGCACTGAAAGACCTGCACGAGGGTGGTCACGACCTGGCGGTTCTACATGAGCTGCGTGCTGCGACGGACCTCGCGCTACGAGCGACGAAGGTGACCGCACAGTCTCTGGGTCGTGCGATGTCCAGGAGCGCCATCTCTGGCTGTGTCTCGCTGACATGAAGGAGCAGGAGAAGGTACAGTTCCTGAATGCTCCCGTGTCACAGACCGGCCCTTTCGGCGACGCTGTCGAGAGCTTTGCCCAGCAGTTCTCGGCAGCCCAGAAGCAGACTGAGGCAAACACATCATGCGCCGGAGGAAACCTGCTGCTTTCACTCCGGCTGCAGCCACTCAGCCTGCTCGTCGCCGTGGGCGCCCCCCTGCGGCCGCCCCCACTCCCGCGCAGCCGCAGCAGCCTTTCACCAGGCAGCGTCGTGGAGCCGGTCGCAGGCAGGACGCCCAGCCCGTCCAGGCCCCCGCCAAACCTGGCGGCAAGCGCAAGTGCAAGAGGCCCTGGGACGGTCGACCCAGAGATGGAGGAGACTGCTCATCGGGAGATGGTGACTGCACCACTCTCTCCCCCGGAGGAGGGCCGGGTGGAGTATCTTTTGTTCATTTTGTTCCGCCGCTGGCCCAGCAGCCAGCGGTACCCAAAACATCAGTAAAGAGCGGTCTCCTCAATCTCCGGGTCTCAAGAGGAGGAGAGTGGTGATCCGTGCATCACAGGATCGCTTCCCTCCTCCTCTCTCGCCAGCAGGCAGCGGGTGGTTGCCCAAGAGCACCCCTCCTGCCCATTCGTGGAACCAGGTAAGGGCAGTAGCACTCCAGTCCCCGCTTCAAGTCGTCAAACGCAGGGCTGTCACAAGCCTCAAGCCGGGTTCCTGTGTCTCCTCCCACGCGAGGAGAAATCAGGTGAGTGCTACACTACACACCCAGACCCCGCCCCCTGCCGTCACAGGCCAGGCCGTCACAGGCCCTGGGGCCGGTCCCTGTGTTCCACCTTGCTGCCCCACCGCGGGCATGTCGGTGGGCCCGTTGGCCCCGCTGGTGCGGTCTCTCAGAGCCTGGTTAGCGCTCCTCAGCCCGTCCTGGTGGCTCCTGCGGACCATCAGACTCGGCTTTGCGATTCAGTTCGCCCGGCGTCCCCCCAAGTTCAGGGGCATCCGGTTCACTTCAGTCAAAGCCGTTGATGCCCCTGTCTTGCTCGCGGAGATTGCAGTCCTACTGGCGAAGGATGCAATAGAGCCGGTCCCTCCAGCCGATATGAGGTCGGGGTTTTACAGCCCTTACTTCATTGTGCCCAAGAAAAGCGGTGGGTTACGACCGATCTTGGATCTGCGAGTTTTGAACCGTGCACTTCACAAGATGCCGTTCAAGATGTTGACGCAGAAACGCATTTTGGATGCGTCCGTCCCCTAGATTGTTTTGCAGCAATCGACCTGAAGGACGCGTACTTTCATGTTTCGATTCTCCCGCGACACAGGCCATTCCTGCTATTCGCGTTCGACGGTCGGGCATATCAGTACAAGGTCCTGCCCTTCGGGCTGTCCCTTTTCGCCTCGTGTCTTCACCAAAGTCGCAGAGGCGGCCCCTTGTTCCCCTGAGAGAACGGGGTGTGCGCATTCTCAACTACCTCTACGACTGGCTCATACTTGCACAGTCTCGAGAGCTGTTGTGCGCACACAGGGACCTGGTGCTCAGGCACCTCAGCCAGTTGGGCCTTCGGGTCAATTGGGAAAAGAGCAAACTCGTGCCAACGCAGAGGATCTCTTTTCTCGGCATGGAGTTGGATTCGGTCAACCAGACAGCACGCCTCACCCAGGAACGTGCTCAGTCGGTGCTGAACTGCCTCAAGACTTTATCAGGCAGGACAGCGGTCCCACTGAAACTCTTTCAGAGGCTCCTGGGGCATATGGCTGCAGCTGCGGCCATAGTTCCGCTCGGTCTGCTCCATATGAGACCGCTTCAGCACTGGCTCCATGGCCGAATCCCGAGGTGGGCGTGGAAACGCGGTACTCACCGGGTTCAGATTACACCGGCCTGCCGCAAGACCTTCAGCCCGTGGTCAGATCCTTCGTTCCTTCGGGCAGGAGTGCCCCTGGAGCAGGTATCCAGGCATGCTGTGGTATTCACGGATGCCTCGGCCACCGGCTGGGGGGCCACGTACAACGGGCACGCAGTATCAGGGGTTTGGACGGGCCCCCTTCTGCGTTGGCATATCAATTGCCTCGAGTTGCTGGCAGTACGCCTTGCCCTGTGCCGCCTCAGAGGGCGCCTTCGGGGCAGGGACGTTCTGGTCCGTACGGACAACACTGCGACCGTTGCCTATATCAACCGGCAAGGCGGTTTGCGCTCCCGTCGCATGTCGCAACTCGCCCGCCACCTCCTCCTCTGGAGTCAGAAGCATCTGAGGTCCCTTCGTGCCATCCACATCCCAGGAGTGTTCAATCAGGTGGCCGACGAGCTGTCTCGAGCGGCACTTCCTGGGGAGTGGAGACTCCATCCCCAGGCGGTCCAGCTGATTTGGAGTCGGTTCGGAGTTGCTCAGGTAGACCTGTTTGCATCTCCAGAAACCACCCACTGCCAGTGGTTCTACTCCCTGTCCGAGGCAACGCTCGGCACGGATGCACTGGCACACAGCTGGCCCCAGGGCTTGCGCAAGTATGCGTTTCCCCCAGTGAGCCTGCTAGCACAGACATTGTGCAAGATCAGGGAGGACGAGGAGCAGGTCCTGTTAGTGGCTCCATATTGGCCCAACAGGACCTGGTTCCCGGAACTCATGCTCCTCGCGACAGCCCCTCCCTGGCCGATTCCTCTGAGGAAGGATCTGCTTTCTCAGAGACGGGGCACCCTCTGGCACCCGCGTCCAGACTTGTGGAAACTTCATGTGTGGTCCCTGGACGGGACGCGGAGGTTCTAGGTGACCTGCCCCAGGAGGTAGCGCTCACTATCGCTTCAGCACGAGCACCGTCCACAAGACGGGCCTATGCGCTGAAGTGGAACCTGTTCGTCGAATGGTGTTCCTCTTACCAGGAGGACCCCCGGAGATGTTCGATCAGAGCCGTGCTTTCCTTTTTGCAACAAGGGTTGGAGCGTAGGCTGTCCCCCTCCACCCTTAAGGTATATGTTGCTGCTATTTCTGCCCACCACGACCCCATAGAGGCGAGGTCGGTGGGGAAGCACGATCTGGTCGTCAGGTTTCTTAGGGGGGCCAGGAGGTTAAATCCTCCGAGGCCTCCCTCCCTTCCCTCTTGGGATTTGGCTTGGTGCTAAGAGCCCTACAAACTGCCCCCTTTGAGCCGTTGCAGTCAGTCGAGTTGAAGTTTCTTTCTATGAAAACCCTACTCCTGACTGCATTGGCCTCAATCAAGAGGGTGGGGGACCTGCAGGCATTTTCGGTCGACGAGTCGTGCCTTGAGTTTGGGCCGGCTGACTCCAGTGCAACACTGAGGCCCCGGCCCGGCTATGTGCCCAAGGTTCCTACCACGCCCTTCAGGGACCAGGTAGTGAGCCTGCAAGCGCTGCCCCTGGAGGAGGCAGACCCAGCCCTAGCTTTGCTCTGTCCTGTATGCGCACTGCGTCAGTACGTGGATAGAACTCAGAGCTTCAGGACCTCAGAACAGCTCTTTGTCTGTTACGGAGGACAGCAGAAGGGGAAGGCTGTCTCCAAGCAGAGGATGGCCCACTGGATAGTGGATGCCATCACCTTGGCCTATGAAGCACAAGGTGTGCCCTGCCCGCTCAGGTTGCGTGCTCACTCCACTAGGGGTGTCGCATCGTCCTGGGCGCTGGCTCGTGGTGCCTCGCTAGCAGACATCTGTAGAGCTGCGGGTTGGGCGACTCCCAACACGTTCGCTAGGTTTTATAGCCTACGTGTCGAACCGGTTTCCTCCTGTGTTCTCACCTCAAACGGGTAGTGGCACTGAGAGGGCCGGCTCGGAGTCGGCTTGCGGCGTCCTTACGCCTAAATTCTCCAGAGAGTTCCTTAACCAGGCAAACCCTGTTGAGTCCTCCAGCACTCCGGCGTCCGGACACGGCGGAGCGTCCGGCGCCAGGCCTTCAGCCAATGAATTCTTGAAATCTGGTGTGAGGCTAGTGCCCATATGAGAGACCCTGTCGGGATCCCATATGTGTATTCCACGGTATTCTTATTGGAGCCGTGTTTCCCCTGGCGGACCACGTTCTGCCATCTCTAAAGATGCAGCCTGAGCCATCTCAGAGACTTCCATGTGCAAAAGGGCCCTCTGGGTTACTTCACATGTTTGAATGTCACTTAAACCCCCTTTGGGAGGAGGTGACTCCGCAGTGTGCCTCTTCCAAGTGGAAGGGCACGCTTCCCAGTGTTATCCTAGTCCTACTGTTTGGGTTACTCAAGGAACACCAGTAGTTGACCTTCTCTGTGTAGAGCCCGGTCCTATCGTCTGCCTTATAGGAAGGGTCAGGAGCCCTACACAGGGCACTGGAAGGGGCAGCTCCTGTGGCGCTTTGGTAGGGATCCCAATTTCGTCGGTCATCCGACGTGACTCGGAGTGACCGACTGAAAGGGGAACGTCTCGGTTACGTATGTAACCCTCGTTCCCTGAAGGAGGGAACGGAGACGTCACGTCCCGTCGCCACAGTCGCTGTACCACCGCTGAGCTGCCGGGTCGCCGGCTCGGCTCCTCAGCGAAAACATAATTGATGCGGTGCATCAGCTGCCTCTTATGCTCACGCTGTGATCAGCGGCAGCTGGATGCAATAATCGCATGCCAATGTCCATTGGCTCGTTTAGTTACACTCGAAGTGGATTGGTCTCTCTGGCGAGATCCCAATTTCATCGGTCATCCGACGTGACGTCTCCGTTCCCTCCTTCAGGGAACGAGGGTTACATACGTAACCGAGACGTTTCTCATCTTTCTCTTGAAAATATCCCATAGATTCCATATGGGGTTCAGGTCAGGCATGTTGGCTGGCCAATCAAACACAGTAACATCATGGTCAAAAAACCACTTGGAAGTGGTTTTGACACTGTGGGCAGATGCTAAAGTCCTGCTGGAAAAGGGAATCAGCATCTCCATAAAGCTTTTCAGCGGATGGAAGCGTAAAGTGCTCCAAAATCTCCTGGTAGACGGCTGCTTTGACTTTGGACTTCATAAAACACAATGGACCAACACCAGCAGACGTCACGGCACCCCAAATCATCACTGACTTCAGGAAATTCACACTGGACTTCAAGCAGCAGGATTTTGTGCCTCTCCAGTCTTCCTCCAGACTCCAGACCTTGATTTCCAAATGAAATGCAAAATTGACTTTTATCTGAAAAGAGGACTTTGGACCAGTGAGCAACAGTCCAGTTCTTTTTCTCCTTAGCCCAGGTAAGATGCTTCTGACGTTGTTTCTGTTTCAGAAGTGGCTTGGTAGCCCTTTTCCTGAAGACGTCTGAGCGTGGTGACTCTTGATGCACTGACTCGAGCTTCAGTCCACTCCTTGTGTAGCTCTCCCAAGTGTTTGAATCGGCTTTGCTTGACAGTATTCCCAAGCTTGCGGTCATCCCTGTTGCTTGTGCACATTTTCCTACCCAATTTCTTCCTTCCAATCAACTTTGCATTTAATATGTTTTGATACAGCACTCTGTGAACAGCCACCCCTTTCAGTAATAACCTTCTGTGACTTACCCTCTTTGTGGAGGGTGTCAATGATTGTCTTCTGGACCATTGCCAAGTCAGCAGTCTTCCCCATTATTGTGGTTTCAAAGAACAAGAGATACCCGGAATTTAAACTGTAGGGATGGTCATTTAATAAAACTCAAATGTAAATTTTCTAATATTTTGAGATACTAGATTTTTGACTTTCATGAGCTGTAAGCTCTAATCATCAAAATAAATAAATAAATAAATAAATATAAATTTTTGAAATGTTTTACATTACATGTAATGAATCTAGAATATATGAAAGTTTCACTTTTTGAAATAAAGTACAAAAAATAATGAACTTTTTCACAATATTTTTTGAGATGGACCTATATCTATCTATCTATCTATCTATCTATCTATGTATATATATATATATATATATATATATATATATATATATATATATATATATATATGGCTGCCCACTGCTCCAGGTGTGTGTTCACGGTGTGTATTTGTTCACTACTCACTGCTGTGTGTGTGTACTTGGATGGGTTAAATGCAGAGCACAAATTCCGAGTATGGGTCACCATACTTGGCCACATGTCATCCTTTCCTTTCCTTTTCCTTACTCCAGTCTTCGGTGTCATATGATCCTTCAGAAAACACCTATTTGTTGCTCAGGAAACATTTATGATAACATTTCAGTTTGCTTCTTGAAAGTAAAATAAAATAAAAGAAAATAAAAGAAAATAAAATAAAATCAGCATATTATAATGTTTTCTGAAGAATCATGTGTCACTTAAATAATGATGCTGAAAATTGCAACTCTTACTTACAGTCATGTGAAAAAGTTAGGACATCCTATTGAATTCCATGGTTTTCTGTATCAGGAGGACATAATAAAAAATTATCTGGTCCTTGGCAGGTCTTAAAATTTGGAAAACAAAACCTCAGATGAACAACATGCCATATCACACCGTGTCATTATTTATTTACCAAAACTAAATCCAAGATGGGAAAAAAAAAAAAAAAAAACCTTTGACAAAGTTGGGACACCCTATGATTTAATTGCACTTTTAGCAGCAACAACTTTAAGTAGTCATTTTCTGTATGACTTTATCAGTCTCTCACATCGTTCTGGATGAATTTTGGCCCACTCTTCTTTGCAACATTGCTTCAGTTTATTGAGGTTTGTGGGCATTTGTTTGTGCACAGCTCTCACCACGGCATTTCAGTCAGGATGTGGTCTGGACATTGACTGGACTGTTGCAACCCCTTGATTCTTTTCTTTTCAGCAGTTCTGTTGTAGATTTGCTGGTGTTTCTTGGGAGCATTGTCCTGTTGCATGACCCAATTTTGGTCCAACTTTAGCTGTCGGATGGATGGCCTCACATTTGACTCTAGAATACTTTGGTATACAGTAGTCAACATTTGAAGTGGATCAAGAAAGTTCATCAAAGTTGTCCTAAGACAAGAACGGGTATTGTTTTGGTTTTAGGACAACTTTGATGAAAAGTTTTGATCCACTTCAAATGTTGACTACTGTACAGAGGAGTTCATGGTTGATTCAGTGACTGTGAGATGCCCAGGTCCTGTGGCTTCAAAACAAGCCCAAAATCATCACCCCTCCACCAGCATGTGTGTCTTTTGGTATGAGGTGTTTGTACTGATGTGCTCTTTAGGTTTTCACCAAACGTGCCACTGTGCATTATGGCCAAACATCTCCACTTTGGTCTCATCTGTTCAAAAGGACATTGTTCTAGAAGTATTATGGTTTGTTCAGATGCAACTTTGCAAACCTAAACTGTGCTGCCATGTTCTTTATATAGAGAAGAGGCTTTCTTCTGACAACTCTTCCATATGTGCCATAATTGTCCCATATTTTTGTAATTATACTGTCATGAACTTTATCATTTAACATGTTGACTGAGGCCTGTATAGTCTGCAGTTGAGTTTTTGAGTTGTCTACTATTTCTCTGAGCGTTACACGGTCTAATCGTGGGGTGAATTTGCTGGGATGTCCACTCGTGGGAGGATTGGTGTCTGTTTTGAATGTCTTGAACTTGTGAATAAACTTCTCACTGTACAATGATGGACTTCAAATTATTTGTAAATGGCTGTATTACCCCACCCAGATTGATGGCAGCAACAATTGCTTCTCTATGATCATTTCTGATTTCTTACCTCTTTGGAATTGTATTAACACACACCTGAAGGCTCCAGACCAGCAAACTGCCAAAACTCCTGCTTTTATAGAGGTGCTAAGAATTCAGTTAATCAAAGGTGTTTGATTAGCAGTGCCTGACTGCTACTTACCCTCTTAATTCCTATGTTAACAGTGAGGGTGTCCTAACTTTGTCACCCATGGGTTTTCCATTTTGGCTTTATTTTTGTTAAACAAATAATGACACGATGCAATGTGTCATGTGTTGTTGTTCATCCGAGGTTTTATTTTCCAAATTTTAAGACCTGGCAAGTACCAGTTAATGTTTTATTATGTCCTGATATGGAAAACCATGGAATTCATCAGGGTGTCCTAACTTTTTTCACATGACTGTACATAATTAATTTTATATTTTACAATATATTCAAATAGAAGGCAGATCTTTTAAAATATTTGACTGTATTTTAAATCAAATAAATGCAGCCTTAGTGAGCAGAAGAGAATTCTTTCATTACTAGTCTATATCACTTTTTATTGGTAGTGTAAACAGAGAAGCTTGTAATGAGTTTCCAATGCAAAATAATGCGCTTATGCACCCTTCAGTGTTTAACAAAAGACATCATCTTGTAGTGAATCCATGCAGTTTCATTCTGACCAAACCCAGAGCTGCTCTGCTGAAAAGTTGGTGTTTGAGAGATGCAAGCTTTTCTCCAGGCGGCGATTATATATAGAGCTCACTGTGGCCCAGTACAACACAGATCCTGTCTCATCAACACACAACATGCCCGGGCGACAAGGATGGCACGGACCACAAAATGCAGAGACATCAGAATGCGGCGAGCGCTGTTTCATTCTCCTTGTTTGTGCACGAGTTTGTTTGGAGAGCTGTCGGAGGAATTCAGCAATTTATTTCCCAGCTCACACCCCGAATGGCCACATGCACACAGTGCAAGTAATCAGTTGCCATGGAGACAGTGTATGACAGCACACGGTCCACTGAGAATGACAATTGGCTTGCATCTAGCAATCTGTTTGTGCAATGAAAGATATGGCATAATGTTGTGGACATGTACTTTAACCTCACGAGCTTGGCATCCATATCCAAACCCTTGCAAAAGCTATTGTGTGTACTGGAAACAGGCTTATATATGATTCATTTATCACCACTAAAATCAATGAGCTGGATCCTTTCTACTGAGCAGCCAATGAAATTTTCCAACACAGACAGTTTTTCAAAACCCTAATATTTGTATTGCTTTTTTTATATATACAAATTATGATTACAGTATTTAAAATTCAGATTATTGAGTAATAAATACTTATTTTTTTGCACAATGCCTTGCACAGTACTATGGTAGGAGCTCAAAACACTTTTACAATAGTGCATGATTTGTAAACCAATACATTTTGACTTTTGCATCACATAACCAGCTCAATATGTATGGCTTTTCTGATGTAGTAAACTTGATCTGTAATGCACCTTGTAAAGCATTGCTCTTGTGAATTGAACTGAATTTCTGAACTGCTGTACAACACCCAACATAATGAAATGTTAACGGATTCAAGTTTGTCTCATACAAAACTGAATGTGTTTTTACGCCACTCACTGGATATTTCACTTTAAAAGTGTCATAAAACATGGAAGAAAAAGCTTAAGTTGACCCCAAAATGTTGTTCTAAACCTGTATGATTTTTTTTCTTTTTTTCTTTTTATCCCCTGGCTGAACACAAAATAAGACATTTTGAAGAATGTTGGTAACAGTTACTGGTAGCCATAGTATTTGTTTTTACTATGGAAGTCAATGGCTACCAGCAACAGTATGCTTACAAACATTCCTCAAAATGTCTTCTTTTTTTTTTTTTTTAACAGAAGAAACTCATACAGGTTGTGGTGAGTAAATCATGACAAAAAAAAAAAAAAATATATATATATATATATATATATATATATATATATATATATATATATATATATATATTTATTTATTTATTTTATTTTTTTTTGAGTTAACTATCCTTTTAATATCATTTTGCAGTCCTGTTTTTCCAGCCTAGTTGGAAATTTGCATACAGTCTCATACAGTGCCTCTATATCCTAAACGAAGAGCATCTTCATATGTAAGAATCAACAGACAGGTAAATCAGACAGACTCTGTTTTAGAATAATTTGACTTTAAAGTGGGTTCCTGTCAAAGGTATTGGTCCATTCCCGATCCTGAGGCAGATCAACGAGGTCACGTACCAATTCCAACTACCCGCCAGGTATCGAATTCATCCCACATTCCATGTTTCCCTGCTCAAACCATGCTCTTCTCTCACTCCAGATCAGCACGAGCCGGACGAGCCTCCTCCTCCAGAAATTCTGGAACAGCCTTCTGTATACCAGGTCCGCAACATCATGGACTCACGGCGACGGGGTGGCCGGCCGGAGTATCTCGTGGACTGGGAGGGCTATGGACCTGAAGAGTGATCCTGGGTGGCCCAGGACGATATCCTTGATCCAATGTTATTGCAGGAATTCCATCGCATCCATCCTGATCGTCCCACACCCAGAGGGCATGGTCGCCCCCGTCGCTGCATGAGGGCGCCAGGAGCTGCCCCTGGAGGAGGGGGTAGTGTCAGAGAGTCACAGGCACAGTCACCGCTGTCAACAGCAATCACCAGATCACAATCACCTGTGTTCTAATCACCCGCACCTGCAATCCCTCATCAGCACTGCCATAAGTACCACGCTCTCTCTGACATTCATCGTCCGGTCTACGGTTCACTCCCATGAACAGTTACCCGACTCCATTCTTGCTCCGGTTCCCCTGTGCTCATGATCTCTTGGTTCCCTGTGAAAGAGACTCGATTCAGTTCCTCGCCGTGTCACTCCAATTGGAATTCTCTTCAAGTCACTCATCTGCTTCACTCCCTCCACCATCTGCTTTCGGTCAATAAATCCATTGTATTCTACTTATCTGTTTCTCCTGGCTCTGTTTGTGACAGTAAGAATACTAATGAACAACAATTTAATTTACATTTATTTGCATAATGCTTTCCATTTATAATTCCAAAGCATTTTTAGAAAATTAAATGTTTCTATATTACAATTAAGAGTAATCTGTTATCAGAGGTGATATCAAAGTAATGTCCAAATGGCAGAAATGTACAGTTCTAAGATTATACAAATCATTTTTGTTAGTCATATATTCATTTAAGCAGAAACACTGGACATGTCAATGCACTGATTACTTGTTGTGATCATAATGATTACAATATAAGTAAAATTTTGCGTCATCTGAAGTCCTTGCAGGGGTTGGTGTCATCCCTTCTCAGGTGTTTGCCATCTGAAATCTTTGTAAGATGCTGGATCCAAACCTGAGGTAGAATCAGAAGAGCAAATGGAGAGTAATTAGCATAGCTGCTTTTCAAGCAAAGATATTCATGTGCATTAAATCAGAAATAACTGGAATACAAGGTTATGACATGCATTATGTGAGTTCTTGGCTAAAGAGATGTGTCTTTAATCTAGATTTAAACTCGGAGAGTGTGTCTGAGCCCCGAACATTATCAGGAAGTTTATTCCAGTGTAATAAATCTTGGCAGAAAATACCACACTTTGGGGTTTATGATGCTACAGGCAATGACAAAACTCCATGAAAATAATAAAAATACACAAATTAAGCATCAATTACACACCAAATTTTAATTATGATTTCAGAGGCAGTGTGTTTTTCCTCTGTAGCTTCAAATCAAAATAAGAGTTTTTCATTTAGATTAAAAAAAAAAAAAATACTGATTTTATAATATCTAGAACAGCAAACTGTGACTCAATCTTAAATCACTTCAGGTATTCTGTATCTTTTGGTGTGGCTGTTTCTCTTTTGCTTTGTGACATTTTCTCTTTGCATCCAGAGATTGTCAATAATACTATTATTTTGGTGGGATAAAGGGAGATGAGTCTGATATGGAGTTTGTTTGTTCTTTATAACCTCCCAGTTGGCCTCATAATCTTAATTAAATCTCCTGCAGGCCCAACTGGCGTCAACCGCACATTTGAATCTTAATCAGACAGATTCAGATCCAGCATGGAGAGAGTATCCTGGTTTCACAGGAACAGTATAGTCCTCATTTATGACTGCTGAAAATTGAATTTCATTTTTTGGGGGATAAAAAAATTCTGCTATGTCTTTTCAAAGGGTCCGTTGTTGTCTTCATAGTGATGTTTGCATGACTAACGCTGTATCGATTACCTAAATAAGAGATTTCAAATGCTCTTTGTGTAAGTGGGAAATGCTGCAAATGAAAAGAGACAATAGGGAAAAGGAAAAAAAAAAAGTCTGATTTAACAGACTTTTTTTTTTTCCTTTTCCCTATTGTCTCTATTGTAAGCAAAATATTTTCATGTACCAACAATTTCCGCAACCACCTTGTGATGTAAAGACTGTTTATCACATTCATGCCCAGGGCCAGTTTTTATTATTCAGAAATGTATTTTTCATAGCTCATGAGGTAATAGAGTTCTCAGTTATAATAACTGAAGTGTCCTTATCTCATGTATTTTTCCGAAAATGCACAAAGATAAGTAATAATAATAAAGAAGAATATATAGCTATCAATGAATATGGATAGCAACTCTTCAGTTAGTCATTTAGATGATTTGATTACAGATTTTGGTAAAGTATCTTGACAAATATGAGCACAGTTTGAGATCTTCTGGACGTGTTTTTTTTTTTGTTTGTTTGTTTTTCTTTTTTTTTTTCTTTCTTTTTTCTGCAGGACAAACAACTAAATATAACCAAGTATGCATTAATTTGATAAAAAAATAAAAAATAAATAAAAAATAAAAATATAAAATCCATCATATTGTGAAATATTATTACAAATCATTATAAAATGCTGATCTGCTCCTCAAGAAACATTTCTGATTATTATCATTGTTGAAAATAATGTTGAGTTTCTTCATAATTTCGTGGAAACTATGATACCCCACAGTGTAAAACTTTGAGGTAAGTAATATTAAAAAATAAATAGATAAATGAATAAAAATAATTACTTTTGAAAATAAATAATACTTTTATTCAGCATGTATAAATTAAATTGATCAAAACTGACACTTTATAATGTTGCAGCATTATAACATTACAGAAAATTTCAAATAAATGCAGTTCTTTTGAACTTTCTCTTTATCAAAGAAACCTGCATAGATTAGATAATTCTAGAATTAGTTATAGAATAAGTGCCAAAGTTGTACTTAAGCATGCTGTAACCTTCATTTGTTATTTTCTTAAGCATGGTGGTGATTCAAATACTCTCATCAGGTGAGCGTGCTATTTGAGGCGTCCTCCTGTGCCGTCGTGATGTCTGCTGAACGCTGCCCATCTGTTGGCCTCCAGTGCAGCGTCAGCAGAGCCGCCGTCTTGATGAGATGCTCGGGCTGACGGGGGTTCTCACACATGCACACACACATACAGTACACTGACACGCTGACGGAGCAACTCCAGCAACAGATGCAATACAACTTCATAGTGTGTTTAAGTGAGCCACTGTTAATATACATGGCCAGTCAAAAGTTTGGAATAATTAAGATTTTCTTAAAGGGGTCATATGACATTGCTAAAAAGAACATTATTTTGTGTATTTGGTGTAATGCAATGTTTATGCAGTTTAAGGTTCAAAAAACGCATTATTTTCCACATACTGTATATTATTGTTGCTCCTCTATGCCCCGCCTTTCTGAAATGTGTTGATTTTTAAAAAGCTCATCGTTCTGAGAAGCAAGGCGTGCTCTGATTGGCCAGCTATCCAGTGCATTGTGATTGGCCGAATACCTCAAGCGTGAGACGGAAATGTTACGCCCCTCACCGTATTGTGATGGTGTTTCCCGGTGCGATGACACAAAAACAATAAAAACCCTTTACAAACAAGGCATTTGTTGCATCCAGCGGGGACATAATTACTGATTATAATGACTTATACTGTCTTTGTACGTGTAGCGTTGCATCGCGCCGCGTAAACATTACCATGTCTGCATTTGTGATCAGAGAAACGACAAACAACAAGCACTTCTCTACACAGCTCAAAACTCGCGTTTGAATTGTCAGTGGCAAATTCTTTAAATATGAAAACATACTTAGAGGCTGTGAGTCAGAAGCGTCAGACTGTCCTTGCAAAGTTGGAATTGCCCCACTTTACAGAAACAGTCTTTGAGCACAGCTGGCAGGCTACTCCGAGGTTCAGGAAATAGTCCTCGGTAAAATGAGCTGCACACACTCTAATATTTGGGTTGAACTGTTCTGGAACAGTGTTGTAAATACAACTTAACCACTGATTTCTAGTTGTGTCCTCTTTTGGAAGCCCAAACAAAGCAGTTTCGCTTTCAGAACAAAACACAGCGTCTCCAGGACATGGCGCCGGTGGCAGCAACAATACTACAGAGAGAATAAAAGTCCTGCCCTGTTTCTTTGCGTATACATTCGGGCGGTGTTTTGCAAATCTTCCCACACTGTGACGAAGAGATGTGGGGGCGTGTTTAAATGAGCCATTTTAGGGGGCGTGGTTGAGTCTTGAATATCTTTGAGTTGAATATCTCTTTGGTTTTGATACTTTAGTCTTTGCAACTTCAGGGATCTTATCTATGCACAAACAGCTTGTAACACTCCAAAGAGAGAGGAAAACTTGAATCACATGACCCCTTTAATGTTTTTGAAAGAAGTCTCTTTTTCTCACTGAAGCTGCACAACATAGTAAAAACGGTGAAGTATTATTACGATTTAATAGTACTGTTTTCTATGTGAACGTAATTTATTTGTGTGATCAAAGCTGAATTTTCAGCAGTCTGAAATAGTCTTCAGTTTCATATGATCCTTCAGAAATCATTCTAATATGCTGATTTGCTGCTCAAGAAACATTTCTGAGTATTAGCAATTTTGAAACCAGGTGTGCTGCTGAATATTTTTTCAGAAGTCAGAAAGACCTTTATTACCAAGTACTGTATGTTTACTCACACAATGAATTTGACTTGGCATCAGAAGCTTCCAGTGCAGAAGAAAGTACGGACATAGTGCAAACATACATGATAGTACAGACATACATAGGAATAACACAGATGAAATATAACTCTAATATTAAATAATACACTCTATACAGAAGTGTAGAGGAAAAAAAAAACATGTAATTGTTTAAATGGATGTACAGATATGTTATTTTTCAAGTGTGCAGTTTACAAAATTACAATTTTCAAATTATATGTATAAATACGTCAGTTATGATGGACAATGCATATTTACTGTTGTTTTACTGCACAGGATGTTGTTATTCAGAAACTGTCTCTTTAGCATGTTGAAAGAGTTGAAAGAAACATTTCACTATAAAGGAAATCATTTACTCTCATCTGTTTTTTTTTTTTCATGCAATTACTCAATAGAACCTTTCAGCTTTAAATAAATAAATAAATAAATAAATAAATAGCAAATGTCAACATCAAGTTGACTCATGCACCGTATTATGTGTCTTTGATAGTTTTCTGTGAGTATGTGAATAATATTTTAATCTGTCTATCTGTCTATGTATCTATCTATCTATCTATCTATCTATCTATCTATCTATCTATCTATCTATCTATCTATCTATCTATCCTACACCCATTACAAATAAAAAAAAATATATATATATATGTATATAGTAATATACTGCAAAATATAATGCGATATATTAAATAATACATTTCAATATATTGGAAACTAGTGCTTATATTTTTCAATATACAGCAATATATGCATTGACAGTATACTGTATAGCTATATATTGATACGTACAAATATATTTAGAAATGAAGACAAAAATAAATATTCATTTTTTTGATTCTTTAATGAGTATATATTGCACATAGATGTTCCCATATAAATGTGAATGTATGTACACACATATACACACACATCCATGGAATGAGTTACAGCAGATTTATAGTTCCCAGCATGTTTTGCGTCTGACTGTTAAAGAAGAGTAAACATGTTAAAATTAAGTGTTATTTCATGTGTTTTTGTTCAATATTAATATGGGCGATATCTGTTAGTGTTTAATGTTGTATTATTTTGAAATGTAAAAGGGTTTTTGGTTTGTGTAAGCTTGTGGGGTTACCATTGTGCAGAAGAGTAGAGCCTGTGGTCAGGATGATGACTGGACAAACACCATTACATTATATCTTATTTTATTTAAAAAGTAATGGCTGTTCACTAAATGTTTAGTATAAGCAGGTGTGATTATGCTATAGTAGACTATCACTATATTTTAAAATATGAAACATGTGTCTCATAAATGATTGTTAAACATAATAAATATATATTTCCATATGTGTGTATATACTGCATGTTCAATATATTTTTACACATGCAGTACCATATTTTATCTATATATTATAATGTGTATGACTGAATATAAAATTACATATATTGTGATATATAAGTAAATATATCGTCACATATCTTTCAATATATGAAAATCGGCAACTCCTTATGTATTATTCAATATATTGTAATATATTTACACAATATATTATTCTGTATAATTTCTAATATACCATTATGTCATTTAATATATTGATCATTCATATATTAGGAAATATATCTTCTTTGTGTAAGGGACTCTAGACGACCTAGTCCACTGAAGTCCAATGAAAAGCAGAGCGTGAACTTTTTCCTCCTGACTCCCTTTCAGGAGCAGATCTTCAATAAGTAGATCTCAGCAGCCCCGCAGTGCCAATTGAGTGTGAAATGAATTCACTTAGACTTGCAAAAGCTTTTGGGTTCTGTATATGTGGCAACAGTCCAACTGCTTACCCTAAAGTAAAAAGAAATAACTAAGTACATTAGGTTCAGAGTCAATCTCTCACTCAAATTGATTCAAAACCCTCCTTCCATGTTTAGTAAGGCTAATGTTAGCTAATGCAAATCTAAAGCCTGAACCCTAAGGATCAACCCTCACAGAATTCACCACCCACAGGCAAATGCAGCATCTTATAGAATATTCCAGTGTCGTAACTCCGCTAAATGTTCAATAGAACTGCTGCATCTGACCTTGTACTTTTCTACTGACCAAACATTCAGTTTTTAATATACTCAAGGTAAAACAATAAATAAATAAATAAATAAATTAAAAATACAAATTTTATATATATATATATATATATATATATATATATATATAGTCATGTCTGTCCTGTGTGTGTGTCATGTGTTTCCCTCCTTGCCCTTATTTTGCCCTTCCTGTTCCTGTCCTCGTCAAGTTTGATTGTTTATGATTTATTTCAGGTGTGTTTAGTTAATTATCATGTGTATTTATTTTCCTGCCTGTTCAGTTCATTTTCGTCTGGTCTACTTGTTACTCCCCAGTGTTCCTGTGTGTCCCAGCCTTGCCTTGTGTTGCCGTGTTTTGTTTGGATTTCATTAAAGACTGTATTTTGAGTTTACCTTCGTCTCCTCGTTCATCCCACGTGTGTGCACCGTGACAGAAGACCAGACCAAAAACAGTAAGCGGCGCCCCTTCACCTCGTTTTGTTTTTCGTTTTTTGAAAGTTTTAGTTTGTTTTGTTCCTGTCTGTCTGTCCCGCGGCAAGGAAGTCGCCGCTCGTCATCCTGCCCTAGCCTGCCTTTATTCGGTGTTGGAGTTCGGCAGGATCTCCGCGAGTCCGCCGGCCGGGGATATCCTGCCGCCATCTGCGGTTCCCTCAAGAACCAGCTCACTGCTCACCCGAGCACGCCGCCGTCCACGGCTCACCCACGCCGCCGTCCGCAGCTTACCTAAGCCCGCCGTTCACGGCTCACCCACGCCGCCGTCTGCAGCTCACCTAAGCCCGCCGGCCGCCGCTGACTCAATCCCGCCGAATGCCGCTGACACCAGTTCCCCAGTCACGGCCAGGAGTGCCATTCCCAGCCTGACCAGAGTCCACTGAAGGCTCCAGCCCCTGATATAGAGTCCAGTGATGGCTGCAGCCCCTTACCGGAGTCTAGGCTTTTTAAAGTTGTGTCCACAGGAACATTTTAATCATCCAGTCATGTCTTGTCAGGTCTATGGAGACTCATCTGAGGCAGGCGTCTCCTCTGGTTATGGCCATGGAGACAATTCCCAGCCGCCTGCCTCACTGTCGTAGATGTAGAAGCGGTTCCTGAGAGTCCCTGTGAGGGCCCCTGACTCCATGTTCAGCCCAGGAAGGGCTGTGGATCTCCCGTCATGCCCATTAAGGTCTCAGACTCTGACCCTAGCCCAAGAGGGGCTCCTGTTCCTGTGGATAGTTATTTTCCCGAGTTTCGTCCATGGAGGGCACCTGTTCCCGAGTATCGCCCACGGAGGGCTCCTGTTCCCGTGTTCAGACCCATGAGGGCTCCAGTTCCTAAGTTGAGCCCGTATGTTCCCCCAAGGAATTTTTTTTTGGGGGGGGACGACGACACTGCATCACTCAACGGCATGATTCTGTCACTGACATTACTAAATGGGCCCAGGAATACTTCCAGAAACCACTGTTGGTAAACACATTCTGCCGTGACATCTGTAGATGCCAACTAAAGCTCTATCATGCAAAAAAGGAAGCCATATGTGAACATGGTCCACAAGCACCATCGTGTCCCGTGGGCCAAGGCTCATTTAAAATGGACTGTTTCAAAGTGGAAAAGTGTTCTATGGTCAGAAAAGTACAAATTTGACATTCTTGTTGGAAATCACGGACTCTGTGTCCTCCGGGCTAAAGAGGAGGGAGACCTTCCAGCGTGTTATCAGGGTTCATTTCAAAAGCCAGCATCTCTGATGGTATGGGGGTGCATAAGTGCATATGGTATGAACAGCTTGCATGTTTTGGAGGGGACTGTGAATGCTGAAAGGTATATAAAGGTTTAAGAGCAACATATGCTCCCCTCCAGATTACGTGTATTTCAGCAGGACAATGTAAAACCATATACTACAGCTATTACAACAGCATGGCTTCGTAGTAGAAGAGTCAGGGTGCTGAATTGGCCTGCCTGCAGTCCAGAACTTTCACCTATAGAGAACATTTGGCGCATCATTAAATGAGAAATATGTCAAAGACGACCACGAACTCTTCAGCAGCTGGAAACCTATATCAGGCAAGAATGGGACCAAATTCCAACACCAAAACTCCAGAAACTCATTACCTCGATGCCCAGATGTCTTCAAACTGTTTTGAAAAGAAGAGATGCTACACCATGGTAAACATGCCTCCGTCCCATCTATTTTGAGACCTGTAGCAGGCATCAAATTTGAAATGAGCTCATTTTGTGCATAAAATTGTACAATTTCTCAGTTTAAACATTTTTTATGTTATCTATGTTCTATTGTGAATAAAATATTGGCTCATGCGATTTGAAAGTCTTTCAGTTTCCATTTTATTCAAAAAAAAAGAAATGTCCTAACATTTCCGGAATCCGGGTTGTATTATTATTATTATTATTATTATGATTATTATTATTACTATTATTATTATTAATAATAATTTCATCTGTGAAGGCATTGCCTCATTTTACTCGTCAACGAAAATGCTATATAAAACAGTCAGTCTGTCAGTCAGTTCATACCACCCACAGCCGTTCACTGACTGACTGACTGACTGATGTTCTTTGTGCAAATTACACTAGAGTTTTCTCAAACTGGCAAGCTGTAATCTGATTTCTACCAGTCTGACAGGAAACATGTTTACAAGCCACTAAGTGACAATGAACACTTCTAAGCAAGAACTAGTTGCCAGCCAAATTTAACAAAGTCTGTCAGGTTTTCTTTGAGGCACTTAGTGATTGAGATTTAGACAAGCACGACTGAATATTTTGCTCTGTTTTATGAGAAAGACAGAGACATGGATCTACGCATATTCATTCATCATTCATTCATTTATATATATATATATATATATATATATATATATATATATATATATATATATATATATATATATAATGCATATATGTATTCAGTATATGTTGTTTTCAGCACAAGTGTATCATTAAGGTATCATCAACTTCAGATTTCACCCAATTCCTGTCAAAGTGTTTAAGCAGGATAAGCTGCAATGGGAATTGGTACTTTAAGCTGATCTTTTGGTCTGAAAGTTTGGTAACACTTTAGAATAGGGAACACTTATTCACTATTAACTAAGACTTTTCCCTCAATAAATTCCTAATTTGCTGCTTATTAATAGTTAGTAAGGTAGTTGTTAAGTTTAGGTGTTGGGTAGGATTATGGATGTAGAATAAGTTCATGTAAGGCATTAATATGTGCTTAATTAGTACTAATAAATAGCTAATATTCTAGTAATATGCATGCTAAGAAGCAACTAGTTAAGAAACCCTAAAATAAAGTGTTACCAAAAGTTTTAGTTTTTTTAGATTTCAGGAGCTCTGTCTGGCTACAACTACTTAATTAAAGGGGCCATCGGATGCAAAATTCACTTTACAAGTTGTTTGAACATAAATGTGTGTTGGAAGTGTGTGTACACATCATCCTATAATGATAAAAATTCACTCAGTGTTTTTTTTTTTTTTTTTTTTTTTTTTAATCACTATTTTAAAATCCCCTTTCTCAAATCAGGCTCTTCTGGGGTTCCTGTCAGAATGATGTAGTTCTGTACAGGCCCTTTCCACAATAGTTGATTGACAGGGCCATCTTACCTTAGACTCGCCCTGAGTGAGCTGTCATCCGTCAGCCATTGAGTCTACTCCGGTGCAGGGGAGGACAAGATGTCTCTGATTAAGCGATTGAGGCGTTTTGTTGTTGGATGTAATAATGAATATAGCAGTCGTCAGTTACTCCCGAAATCTGAGCTGCTGAAGACGCAGAGGATTAAAAGGGTCATATGATGGTGCTAAAAAGAACATTCTTATGTGTATTTGGTGCAATGCAATGTTTTTACGTGATTTGAAGTAAAAAAAAAAACAAAACAAAAAAAACGCATTATTTTCCACATATTTTACATTATTTTATCTCCTCTAAGCCCCGCCTTTCTGAAACGGGTCGATTTTTACAAAGCTCATCGGTGTGAAACAGTGAGGTGTGCTCTGATTGGCCAGCGATCCAGTGTGTTGTGATTGGCCGAATACCTCAAGCATGTGATGGAAATGTTACGCCCCATAATATGATGCTGCGTCCCCACGACGACACAAAAACATTAAAAGTCATTTCAAACGAGCCATTTGTTGCATCCAGTGGGGACATAATTACTGATTACAATGACTTATACTGTCTTTTTACGCATCACATTGCATCGCACCGCGTAAACATAACATCATGTCTGCAGCACCATACAGGCTGTGAGTCAGAACCGCCAGACTGTCCTTGTAAGGTTGGAACTGCCCCGCTTTTGAGTAAAAGTCTTTCTACATGTAACAGCCGTGGTGTCCAGCAAGCCAGTAAACCTCACTCCCCTGATCTAGTGACTCTTAGCGCCCATCTCCCGCGGTTCGAATCTCGGTCAGAGCGGGGTGAATAGGACCGGTTACACACAAACGGCCTTGTACTCTCCCATGTTCAGAAAACAATCCTCTGTGAAGTGCGCAGCACAAACTCCAATATTTGTGTTGTACTGCTCTGGGACAGTATTGTAAATAAAACTCAGACAGATTTTTTGTTATGTCCTCTTTACTCGCATCCAAACACACAGCACCTCTCCACGACATGGCGCCGTCGGAAGCAACAACATAGCATGAAAAAGTTAAGCCTTCTTTCTTTGAGTATACATTTGGGCGGTGTTATGCAAATCTTCCCACATCGTGACATAGAGATGTGTGGGCGTGTTAGAACGAGGGGCGTGTTAGAACAAGCCGTTTTAGGTAGATGTGGCTGACTCTTAACTTTAATAAAGAATATCTCTTTGGATTTGAGACTTTGGTCTTTGCAACTTTACAGATCTTCTTTATGCACCAAGAGCTTGTAACACTCCAAAGAGAAAGTAAAAATTGAAATCGCATCATATGACCCTTTCAAGGTTACTTTCATTTTTAAGGGAATTCGCCGATCCCCGATCTGCCTAAATGCATCTACGTTCGCGCAAATCATGCGTGACCCAGCTTCATCTACAGAAGTGAGTATAACCTTTTTTTTTTTTTTAATGAATCTTTTCAAATCGCCTTTCCTAATAATGTACTAGCCAGTTTCGCGGATGAAGTTTAAAGTCTGCTGGTCACTCCACGGAAGAGAGGGGCAGGGTCAGCAGAGCTCATTAGTATTTAAAGGAACATGGACTAAAAAACGGCTTGCTGAAAACAGAGCTGATGTTGACAGGGGGGAAAAAAAGGTGTTTTTTTTTACACTACCATTGAGAAATTTTAACCAAAGTATGTTATAGACTTTTCATTAAGACCCTAAAGAATCATATCAACTTTTAAAGATTTCTTGAGTTTAGGCCTTAAATATTCATTCATTTGTCTGGAGTTCTCACATTTTCAAGAAGAAGAGAGGAGCAT
The DNA here is from genome assembly GCA_039654775.1 of Spinibarbus caldwelli. Classification (NCBI taxonomy): domain Eukaryota; kingdom Metazoa; phylum Chordata; class Actinopteri; order Cypriniformes; family Cyprinidae; genus Spinibarbus; species Spinibarbus caldwelli. The sequence continues at coordinate 9,202,221 of CM077222.1, read as the reverse complement.
TACAGAATTCCATGAAGTTCTTGAAACAATATTGCAAAAGATTGCAAGTGGCTATTTAATTAGACAGACCTCTTTAATCCATGAAAAGCTGTTAATAACTGATCAAGTATTTTATATCATTTTTCTTCCCTCCCAGACTTGTTGGTAATGATAATGGTTTGATCACAAAAAAAGAGTTTGACCCCGAGACATATGAACATTATGCACTTGAGCATTTAACCCAGGGTCGCTTATGGCTGCTATCATTCTATTTTGGGCACTTTCACAGACCTGTGTTCATTTAAAGTAACAGTGTATTTGTGGCAGACAAACACAAGTGCCGTTCAAGTAGTAGTATTCAAATCTTATTTTAATAAAGTATATTATTTCTATGAGTACACTTTTTTAAACATATACGTCCTTGATTAAATAAAGGTTTGCAATTATTAAAACTTGCAACTTTACACTACCTGGAAAAAAAAAGTAATACATTCAGTGTTTTCCTGTGGTTTTCCCTTGAACAATTCATAATTTGCAGCTTTCCTTTCATGCACAAAATGCAATGTGGTGTCAATGCTCTCTGAAAAATAATTTACTAAGCCTGAAAGTCATTTTAGAAATGATAATTGCAAGAGCAAATTAATGCAACTGAAAGGCATCTATTAATTTGATTTGCTGTCATTGTGGTAAAATGGACTTAGATAACACATGCCCAATTCTACTGAAATGCTGGCTGGGTTCATGTGATATTAAATAATTTCCTGTGTACAACTGTTTTAATCAAAATGATAAAACGTGTATAAATTTATTCAGAATTATGCTACGAGGCTGTTGAATGCTTGAATCTGAATCTAAGGTGTGTAATTATTTTCAGGGAAACGCACGGCTAAAATAGTTACAGGCAAGTCTTGACCACATTATATGTCTTTTATATATCATATCACATATGCATATCACTTCGCCAAATGATTTCCATTATTTTAAAAGTCCTTACATCCTACAAAAAAATAAAAATAAAAACAAATAAATAAATAAAAAATAAATAAATAAAATAAAATAAATAAATAAAATAAATGACAAGACACCAAGCAAATAAATATAGTAAATAAAAGGATAAAATGACAAATTATTTCCATGTTTTTGCCACAAAATTACTTTTTTATTATGTACGGACAGGACACACACTTGCACACATGGAAACATGCACGTGCACAGAAACATGTTGTCAGAGCTGCTCTGATGATTGTATCAATAGTTTAGGCGTGGGATGAAATACATAAGAAATTAATCCTATATACTAGAGCGTTTTAAGGGCAAAAATCTGACAAATGTCTTGAAAATACATCATCTGTACGTCTCGAGGTGTAACCAGTAATCATAGTATAAGCGGAATAATTGACTCCGGTATTGAAATATAGAATATATGATAATTATAAAATGATTTTAAAAACATATTTATGTATTTTTAAATATATTTTTAAAATATACAAAAAAAATGGTAGAAATTTATTTTAAAATTCTGTATATTTTATACATGTTTTATTTAAAATGTATTTGAAAATATATATTTTGCCGTAATGCATTTATAAATTCTAAATTACAGCACATCCCCATCAGTCCCTATGCTTTAGATGCAATTCAAGTTAGGCCAAATGACCAATAAAATATATGTGGAAACAGCACTCTTCAATCTATCTATAACTGCATTAAGTACAGCCATCAGGGTTTCCAGAGAAAACGAGTGGGATCTCAACACTCAAGCGACACAATTATCACTCGGCCTTCCTCAGTCCCAACGGCTGCAGCAGCTGTTCACTGTCGCAGGTATATTTCTGGGTGTATGATTATACGGGAAAGTTCTGTATCATCCCTCTGCACACCGTGAGCAACACTTCACTGTTTCCTGTTGGGGGGTATTTCTGATGCTTTATTTGGAGAGGACATGGTTCAGTCATTTCCATTACAGAGGATCCAGTGCAAAACAATTAAAAATATATACATATTTTTAAGCGTAGTACTATAAAAAAAAAAAAAAAAAAATTACAGAGAATGTGGAGAATAATAGCTGACCTCAATTAAGTCAGTCTACTTCCAATCAGTGCTTAATGTGATATTAAATGACTGATACAATTAACAATTTAGCATTTCTAACTCTTGATTATTTACAAATGAAGGCTAATTGTTTAGAAGGACTGCTGAGACACACATCATGTCTTTGAAAGATGACAGCAGTGAGTCATTTCTTTTCTGCTCACACAGAGAAAACCGGCTCCACATTCACTCACAAATTGTTACAAAATTGTTACAAAATTGGGTACCTCAGGTAAAAGATCATATGATTCTCTGACATTTTGAACTGACTGCGCATGATAGAGAGAAGCATTACCTACCTTTTTACTTCTATAAAAGTATAACATTTTATGTACAAATTATATGCATTTATGTAAAATTGGCAAACTGTAAAATAGCTTTTTTTTTTTTCTTTTTTTTTTTTTTATGAGATCGGGCAGGAGACGCTAATTAGTGCATGAGATCACAGATGATAATTTTTCCAAAAAAATGCTAGTTTAAGTAAATGATGCTGTGTGCTGTCATATGAAGCTAGAAGTCAAGAGGCCAGTGCACATGAATACTGCATAAAAGAGCACTGAATCTAACACCTGTTTTACCAGCACAGGAAAAAAAAAAAAAAAAAGACTTGAAAAAGGCATCATACCTGAGCCTTTAATCTTGAGAAAAAAAAAAAAGAGAACAAACCTTCAAGGTGGGAACTACAGAGTTATTTTCCAGCCACAATGTCAGCAGAGAACTCTTTGATTCTGTGACACACAAACAAAATTGCTCCAGTCTGGTTAACTAGACCTACATCAGCTACTGCAAATGAACCTCCAGGGCTTTGTTCTTTATACATGGATTACTGGATTTAATTGTTGACAACAGGATTCACGGTCATATTTAAATGTGATTGTCACTCCCAAAACATTGTAGTCTGTGCAAGGAAACTGTGATGATGAGGGAAAGCAAGATATGATGGTAGCCTGATGAGTGTCTGTAAAGGACCCCATGCAGGCTGATTATTTGGCTGTTTTGAGATTATTAGTAAAGGTCAATAACCATGTCTGCCTGGCTGATTAACAGAAGTGGTAGTTCCTCCTTATGTCAGTTACAAAATGTGCCGACCTTGTCCAAGGATAATGCTTTTTTTTTTTTTTTTTTTGCTAAACATTTTTAAATTAATTTTAAATGAAATAAGTGTTCTGGAAATTACAGACACATTTTAAATAATGTTATATTATAGAATAAGCCACTAATGCCCATGTATGATGTGATAATTAAATTATGATCGTGGTATTCAGTGTTGGGGGTAACACATAACTTGATAAGTTATGTCATCAGATTACTTTTTCAGGTAACTAGCAATGTGTTTCTTTAACATTTACAAGAAAATATCAGATATACTTTTTCAAACACATAATGTCAGTTGCTTTGTTCATCCATTTATTGACTGACATCTCTCCTATCCCCATGTTGAGAAAAATCGTCAGTGAGTGCATTGGAGAGAAGGAGGCGTTGAGTGTGCTGTGTAAACATGATACTTACTTTCCCCAACACTGGTGGTATTAAAAACAGAGTAAATTCTGCCATCATTTACTCTCCCTCATGTCGTTCCAAACCTGTATGAGTTTATTTTGATTGGAAAACTTAGGTTAATGAAGGCTGCAAAGATAACAAAAGACAGAGAAAATGGCAAAAGCATGATGATCAGTGTGATGACCTCATTAATATATTAAGCAACACTTCTAAGTTAAAAGGCATCTATTACCAACTACTTAATTTATTTATTTATTTATTTTTTTATTTATTTATTTATCTATCTATCTATCTGTCCGTCCATCCGTCCTTCCCTCCCTCCTTCCCTCCCTCCCTCTCTCTGTCCGTCCGTCCATCTATCTATCAGTTTCCAAGGAGGCAGTCAGTTGTACCAATATTAACTCTTATCAATTGAAGCAAATTAATTTAATTCAAGAGTGGTACTCTGACAGGATGAAAATTTCACAACAAAGTAAATCTGTGAAATGTCATGCCAGTTAGATATTGCAAGGTCAGCTGTAAGTCATATCGGAAAGTGTAAGCATATAGGAACACAGCAGCAACTCAGCCATGAAGCTGAAGACCACGTAAAGTACAACTGCTGAGGCACTTGGTGCATAAAAATTGCCAATGCTTTGCTGATTCCAGAGCTCAGGGGTGTCCAAACCTGTTCCTGGAGAGCTGCTAACCTGCAGAGTTCTGCTCCAAACCTAATTAAACACACTGGAACCAAATAATCAAGGTCTTCAGATTCATTTGAAACTTCCAGGAAAATATTTTGGAGCTGGATGGAGCTAAAATCTACAGGACACTGGCCCTCCAGAAGTGGGATTGGACACCCCTGCCATAGTAAACGAGTTCCAAACTCGTGTGGTGGAGGGATAATGATATGGGGCGTTTTTTTTTTGTTTGTTTTTTTTTTCTCCAAGGGTTGGGTCCCTTACTTCCAGTGAAGGAAAATATTAATGCTTCAGGATACAAATATGTTCTGGATAATGCTATGCTTCCAACTTTAAGGGAACAATTTGAGGAAGTCCCTTTTCTATTCTAGAATGAAAGCAAAGTCCATAAAGACATGGTTGGATGAGTTTGGTATAGAAGACTAGCCCAAACAGATCCCTGACCTCAACCCCATTAAATGCCTTTGGGAAGAACTGGAACAGAGATTGCAAGTTCACAGAACTTTTTGCCATGCAGTGTGGGATCACATTTCATTAACATTAAGATGGTTCAATGAACAACTGACCCTCTTGAACACACAACTGTATTGATTTCTTTTTGTTATAAAGCAAGTATATCTAAGGACGGTCATGCATGGTTTGTTTTTTATCTGAAGTAAGTGTTTTAGCTGGAAAAGGTTTTTTTGGGGGGGGGGGAGAGAGTAGTGAAAATCCTTTTTCACTCTCTCTTTTACCAGCTATAGCATCAACAGTGAAGGCAAAATTCACCTCGATCCTCTGACTCCATGTTTACAGCCAACATGGAGTCAGGGGGGGGGGGGGCTATTATTACTTAAACTGATCAAGTTCTATATCAAAACAGATTTAAAAAGATAGTCTGTCGATAATCTGTCGACTTTTGTGTTATGTGTTATATGACTTTTATGTAGGTTATTTATGTTAGAATCAGCGCTCAAATCGCCAGTTTTGTTCTGCACGCTCTCAAATCTTCTCTTTATAACACTATGTAAATAAGAGATTCACTGCGCAGTGTAGAGAGAGATTCGTTGATTATAACTTAACTTTGTGAGATCGCGATGAACTAGATGGGTGACATCTTTTTAATTATTATAACGGGAGCTTTCTATGCTATATATAATCCATTCAGAATTTGAATATAGCCTAAGTTTTGCTTTTCATGCTGCTAAGAGAACCAATGCCATGTACACACTACAAAGTATTCGGAGTGACATCCGCAAATGTATGATTTACTCTCGAAATTGCAATAGCCTAAGTAATAACCATATCAATGGATCGGACAAAAATGTGTCAAAAATAGTCTATGCGGTAAGGACATGACTCGCAATTAAAGCTTTTTAATTTCCAACAACACAATAATAATAAAACAATACATAGGCTATAGCAATACAAAATAGGTGCATATTAGCGCATAGCCTCACCGTTAAAATAGCCTTGAAGGCAGCGAGTCTTTGAGTGAAATCTCCCGAGAGCTTTATTAAAACACATGATAAACTTGTTGCACGTCACCGCCAAAATTCGATTTAAGATCGCATGCGCAGCTGAGCAAAGTTACTATTGTGGGAATGGGAATACAACGAATTTATGACAATGTTTTATACATTTAAGCAACCCAAGTTAATAGTGAAAAGTTCTTTAAAAGCATGCAGTTAAGTAATTTGCAATGTTTTTTCAAGCTATTTTTAAAACATTTGCTGCATGGATTAAAAAAAAAAAAAACTGCTATAGCCTATACACATATCAGACAAAATTGCGTTGAGAGAAAAAACAGAAGTTGTCAACAAATCATTTCAATTTTATGGCATTCAGAAAAAAGGAACATAAAAATTAGAAAATAAAGCCTATGCAGCTATAGAATTATAGTACAAATTTATATAGCTATACAAATCATAAAATAAAACACAAATTAGCCTAATGACATTCATTATAAAGAACATATAAAAGTCTAGCCAAAACGAATGTAAAGAGAAACTGAAACGCACCATATAGACCTATCTTTTCTTCGGCACGAATACATGTTTCCCATGAGAGACCTATGTTGTTTTATTATGTTTTTCTTCATACACAGAAGCGCTTATTTGTGCTGCCGTCCGCTACGCCACTGTTATTAGCTTCCTAATAAGTTACTGTTGCAGAGATTAGTGGTTTTTTGAGCTAAATGCTGCTGAATACGTGATTTTTTCCGCAATATTCACTGACTAGATCAGTATGAACGTTTTTCGTTGACAATATTGAGTTCACTCGTGATCATGTAAGCAGGGGGGCACGTCGAGTCATTAGGGGGGGTACTGCCCCCTCCAATACCCCCCCCCCCCCCCCCTCCCATATATATGTATATATATATATATATTTTTTTTTTGTTTTTTTTTTTTTACCACAGTATAAATTTGTAAAACTGCATTATCTTCAGTTAGACAGACTAAGATAACAATCAAAGATAAATTGCAGTGGATATTTGATAGATATTCTAGTTTTGAAAAGATAAACACAAAAAGACTGGAATTATCACAGCAGGATTGTAAACAGGCTGTAATATAAAACCTAGATGCTTTGTCAATAAAGCCTCAGTATTTATTAATCAGTCTTTTTATGAATAACCCAAAACTCAAGGCCATGTTTTGAAATGTAACTTCTAGCAATTGTTAGATTTTACCATTAGTGACACAAGAAAAAAATATTATCAGATGAATATCACAAAACTTCTTTGAGTGGTTTCACCTCAAAAGAAGACAAGACAGATTCATGAAAGGATTCTTTGCAAGACAGTGACGTGCATTATAAAATATAGGAGCAAAAGCAATCTTATCCATCAGATTCACCATAATACAGCATCTTTTTAGTGATGATCATGTACAGGTGCATCTCAATAAATTAGAATGTCGTGGAAAAGTTAATTTATTTCAATAATTCAACTCAAATTGTGAAACTCGTGTATTAAATAAATTCAATGCTCACAGACTGAAGTAGTTTGAGTCTTTGGTTCTTTTAATTGTGATGATTTTGGCTCACATTTAACAAAACCCACCAATTCACTCTCTCAACAAATTAGAATATGGTGACATGCCAATCAGCTAATAAACTCAAAACACTTGCAAAGGTTTCCTGAGCCAAAATGGTCTCTCAGTTTGGTTCACTAGGCTACACAATCATGGGGAAGACTGCTGATCTGACAGTTGTCCAGAAGACAGTCATTGACACCCTTCACAAGGAGGGTAAGCCACAAACATTCATTGCCAAAGAAGCTGGCTGTTCATAGAGTGCTGTATCCAAGCATGTTAACAGAGAGTTGAGTGGAAGGAAAAAGTGTGGAAGAAAAAGATGCACAACCAACCGAGAGAACCGCAGCCTTATGAGGATTGTCAAGCAAAATCGATTCAAGAATTTTTGGGTGAACTTCACAAGGAATGGACTGAGGCTGGGGTCAAGGCATCAAGAGCCATCACACACAGATGTGTCAAGGAATTTGTCTACAGTTGTCATATTCCTCTTGTTAAGCCACTCAAAAAACCACAGACAACGTCAGAGGCGTCTTACCTGGGCTTAGGAGAAGAAGAACTGGACTGTTGCCCAGTGGTCCAAAGTCGTCTTTTCAGATGAGAGCAAGTTTTGTATTTCATTTGGAAACCAAGGTCCTAGAGTCTGGAGGAAGGGTGGAGAAGCTCATAGCCCAAGCTGCTTGAAGTCCAGTGTTAAGTTTCCACAGTCTGTGATGATTTGGGGTTCAATGTCATCTGCTGGTGTTGGTCCATTGTGTTTTTTGAAAACCAAAGTCACTGCACCCGTTTACCAAAAAAATTTGGAGTACTTCACGCTTCCTTCTGCTGACCAGCTTTTTAAAGATGCTGATTTCATTTTCCACCAGGATTTGGCACCTGCCCACACTGCCAAAAGCACCAAAAGTTGGTTAAATGACCATGGTGTTGGTGTGCTTGACTGGCCAGCAAACTCACCAGACCTGAACCCCATAGAGAATGTATGGGGTATTGTCAAGAGGAAAATGAGAAACAAGGGACCAAAAAATGCAGATGAGCTGAAGGCCACTGTCAAAGAAACCTGGGCTTCCATGCCACCTCAGCAGTGCCACAAACTGATCACCTCCACGCCACGCCGAACTGAGGCAGTAATTAAAGCAAAAGGAGCCCCTACCAAGTATTGAGTACATATACAGTAAATGAACATACTTTCCAGAAGGCCAACAATTCACTAAAAATGTTTTTTTTATTTATTTTTTTTTTTTTAAAATTAGTTTTATGAAGTATTCTAATTTGTTGAGATAGTGAATTGGTGGGTTTTTGTGAAATGTGAGCCAAAATCATCACAATTAAAAGAACCAAAGACTTAAACTACTTCAGTCTGTGTGCACTGAATTTATTTAATACACGAGTTTCACAATTTGAGTTGAATTACTGAAATAAATGAACTTTTCCACGACATTCTAATTTATTGATGTGCACCTGTAACCTTCAAACAATAATATCATTATGCATCCCTTAGGCCCGGACAACTTGTTTGATATTTGATGAAATATTGAGTCACAGCTTTTCATTTTCAATCATTATGATGTCATAGCATATGACAACATGAAACGAGCCGAACAAATGCACAAAACAGAGCGGCAAACTAGGCCAACTATTTCAACAAGGCACATCAACGGCTGTCCTCCGAGTCCTGTAGTTTCTCTCATCTTTTGCCAGAGATGCCACCAGGGAGAATGTCAGCAAGCAAGAGAAACAGAGCTGTAAGACTGCTGTGAACATCCAGATCAATTTGAAATGTAATCATAAAGTTCTATTCTTCCGGGAACTTACACAGCATTGAAGCTGGCATTACATTTTAATGACTAGCAAAGCATAATCTGACACAGTACTTTGAAAGAGCTTACAGTCCAGTTTACAGCATTCAGCAGCCAAAGCTGACATCTTGTGAATAAAGTTATCTGCCGCCACTTCTTGAAATGCCATAGGAATATTCCTGCATTAATCTCTATTTTCCATGGAGGTCTCACTTAATCACAAACTCTTCCTCCACGCTGCACTTTCGGACTGCCAAGATTGCAATGCACTACAAATTTAGCGGCACACTCAAAAGCTTTTATTACTACTTTACATTATGGATTTATTATTATTATTATTTTTTTTACTTAGCCACTTCTAACTGCTGGTGCGCTTTTAAAAAAAAAAAGCTGGTGAGAAATGGTCATGCCTGAGCAACATTGCAGCATGAATAATTGAAGGCAGATCGTGTTTGACAGGTATGTGGCGACTTAATGACACTTTGTTTGATTTCATGAAAGAAGTCCATAGTAACTCATGAAAAATTGAAAATTTTGCTGATCATTTTCCAGAGTTTTAGCTCTCATTTGCGCATATACATATTCAAACTTTGCATGTCATGTTTGTTTACATGGCAAATGAAAACCAAAAACCTATTTTGTACTGTTGGTGACAATGACACATGCAATGCTTTCTAAAAGTGACACAAAGATGATGACAGAATTTTAATTTATTCATTCATTCTAGCATTTATTTATTTATGCATACTACTAAAAGTAACATGTATAAAATGCAGTGGTTCTTAACTGTCACAGTGTCTAGTTGGTGTGCCAATGTGTAGCCACCAGAGGGCATGCTGCTTAGTTTTGTTTGTTTTTCTTGACTTCAGTTCCCATCACCCTTTGCTTTGACTATCAATCTCATTACATTCAGCTGTGTCTCATTTACACTGTTATCTCATCCACGTATAAGCCCGGTTTTCTTTGTCTTTGGTTGCTGGTTTATTGTTTACTGTTACATTTCTGTTGCTCTGTTTTTGCCCTGATATGGATTAATCTGTTTGTTTGTCTGAGTCCATTGCAGTGCCCCCAGAGATGCCCGAGTCCACTCAAGCAGATAGTGAATCTTCACTGTCTCAGTCTCGCAAGCGAAGATCTAGAAGGAGGAGGGCAGCAAGGTCCACTCCAGTTCTCCCAGAGCCCACTCTAGTCCTTGAATCTGCGCCAGAACCCGCTCCAGTCTATGAGTCTGACCCAAATCAGGTGATCCTGGAGGACCTGACTCCGGTGGTTCCAAGTCCAGTGGTTCTGGAGGACCCGTTTCCGGTGGTTCCCAGTCTGGTGGTCCTGAGTCCGGTGGTCCTGAAGTACCCGACTCCAGTGGTCCTGAAGGACCCGACTCCGGTGGCCTTGAGTCTGGTGGTCCTGGAGGAACCTATTCCGGTGGTTCCCAGTCCGGTGGTCCTGGAGGACCTGACTCCGGTGGTCTCTAGTACGGTGATCCTGGAGGACCTGACTCTGGTGGTCTCAGACATCGCCACAGAACCGCTCAATTTCACTGCTGCTGCCATAATCAAGAAGGCCGTCTTTGCCTTTGCCTCTGGGCTGTTCTGCATGCATGGGAGCATTCAAAGTCCACTCCAGAGCCCGCTCCAGCCCAGGAGCATTCAGAGTCCACTCATGAACTCGTTCCAGTTCGGGAGCATTCAGAGTCCACTCCAGAGCCTGCTCCAGTCCAGGAGCCTTCAGAATCCACTCCATCGCCGGCTCCAGTCCAGGAGTCATCAGAATCCACTCCAGAGCCTGCTCCAGTCCAGGAGTCCTCAGAGTCCACTCATGAACTCGCTCCAGTCTGGGAGCATTCAGAGTCCACTCCAGAACCTGCTCCAGTCCAGGAGCCTTCAAAGTCCACTCCAGAGCCCACTTAAGTCTATGGGTTCACTCCAGAGCCTACTCAAGTCTATGAGTTCACTCCAGAGCCAACTCAAGTCTATGAGTTCACTCCAGAGCCCGCTCAAGTCTATGAGTTCACTCCAGAGCCCGTTCAATTCTATGGGTTCACTCTAGAGCCTGCTCAAGTCTACAAATTAATTCCAGAGTTCATTTCAGTCTGTGAATCCACTAGCTTACTCAAGTTTGAGTTCACTCCTGAGCTCGTTCCAGTCCAAGAGTCCACTACTGAGTCTGCTCTATTTCCTCCCGAGGTGGTGGTTTCTGCTGTGGAGCCTCTCGAGGCAGCCGTGTCCGCTTCAGCTCCTCTCTGGGCAGTGGTGTCCACTCCTGAAATCTAAGTCTGCCTTGTCATGGCCAAGGAGACTGTTATTGAGCTGTCTGCCTGCCCTGTTTCGGTCAAGGAGACCGTTGCTGAACTGTCTGCCAGTCCTGTTACAACCATCAAGGCTGTTACTAACCTTTCTGTGCTGCTCTTTGCAGTCCTGCCTGAGCTGCTAGAGGGTCCATCGACCTTGTCTGCTCTGCTGAGGTGGTTGTCTGCTCCGCCTTTGATGTCTGCCAAGCTCCTGGCTCTGCCCTGGTCACCCACCGGGGTTGTTGTTCGGCCGGAACCTCGCTGGTCTGTTCCTCCGGTCCCGCCCCGGCCACCTACTCTGCCGGCCCCGCCCCGGCCTCCTGCCCTGTCGGCCCTGCCTTGGCCTCCTGCCTTGCCAGCTCCGCCCTGGCCCTCTGGCCTACCTCTGTTTCTAGACCTCTTTCACTACATAGACCTGGCCCGCCATCCCCAACCCTTGGTCCGCCTCCATTCCAGCTCCCTCCTGGATTTAATTGACTTTTTGTGGAGCGTCTGAAATCCGCTCCTTAGAGGCGGGGAATGTCACAGTATCTAGTTGGTGTGCCCATGTATAGCCACCAGAGGGCATGCTTCTTAGTTTTGTTTGTTTTTCTGGACTTCAGTTCCCATCATCCTTTGCTTTGACTATCAAGTCTCATTACATTCAGCTGTGTTTCATTTACCTTGTTAACTTATCGACATATCAGCCCGGTTGTCTTTGGTCGCTGGTTTATTGTTTACTGTTACGTGTTTTCTGTTGCTCTGTTTTTGCCTTGATGTGGATTAATCTGTTTGTTTGTCTGAGTCCATTGCAGTGCCCCCAGAGATGTCCGAGTCCGCTCAAGTGGATAGTGAATCTTCACTGTCTCAGTCTCGCAAGCGAAGGTCTAGAAGGAGGAGGGCAGCAAGGTCCACTTCAGTTCTCCTGGAGTTCTCACAGAGTTTTTGACCTGGAGCCTGTACCAGGTTAGGGTTAGGTGGCTGATGGTGATGGTGGCTAAAGAAACTCAGGGTTACAGGATTAGTTTTGAGTTGACAAAATCAAACCAGTCCAATCCGGCTTTGTTGGTACCATCAAGCTGATCATCAACTTTCTCTGTCAACTCAGGCTTGATCCCAAGTTAATGGAGCGCAAGCACATGAATGTGTGACATCAGTAATGAGCAGCCAACAACATGCCTTGAAACTGTGATTCACTTCTCGTGAGAGAGTCAGTGCGATTCACTAGCAAAGATTAAAAGATTGAACAATATGAAGAATTTAAACACATTTACACAGCAAGATGAAACAATCTATCCATGAAAGAGGAAAACTTAAAGAGATCATCTTACCATAAAAGTGCAAGTAAAAGTTGTAAAGTTAGTTTATAGAGTTTATAATATTTATAGGTATAAAAACACTTGAAAACCTAAACTCATATGTAGTCATGTTTACATATTAAATACATTTAATTATTATTATTGTTATTATTGTTATTATTATTATTATTATTATTATTATTATTAATCTATATATGCACAATTATATTATTAGTTTCATTTTATTAATTTTATTATTTGCATTTAGGATTTACATCTGCTGTCCACAAACAATCAAATCAGCCCTGCTGGCAAGCAGCTGAGAAGTACTGATATAATATGACATTACATTATTGGCAGTTGTAACATTACTTTTCTTGGTTTAATTTAGTTTTTGCACTTATCAGACTGCTACAGTTATTTTCTTGCTGAAGTAGTTAATATCCTGAAAGGAAAATATGAGCTGGGAGGTTGGATGCAGCATTTACTGATGGGCATTGAGTGGTTTTATCTAGTTGCTGCCTAGAAGTTCTTGTTGATAAGACAAACGGTGTGAATTGCTGAGCATTGAAATGAACAGATTTCACGTGTCTTTCAGATTACTTATGTCTTTCTTCCACATTTTGCAAAAGCCTTTACAGTCTCTGAATCTTCACTTCCAATGTGTCAAGGACATTTGAGTCACTTTATACTTCAAATAAAGAGTCGAGGGTTGCTGACACGGCCAGAGTTTCTCAGACAGTCTGATCTTTTCACAGATACAAAAACTGCTTACCTTCACAACAGATTAGAGCCGCTAATTAATGACTCTCCTTCATAGGCTCACAATCACACCATTAACCCTTTGATGCATTATTTATTGAATGACAAAGAAAAAAAAATCTAAATACTTGTTTAAAATTCAGAACAAAAATATAATCATTCCTAATCTGGAATTTAAACTCATCTACAGCATGCATTAATGTGTCTTTAGAGACACATTCAAGATGGTGCCAATGTACATGGCATGCCGTCTGCCTCTGTTAAAAAGTCTGTTTAGTATCAGGTTGTGACTTGTTTATTCATTCAGAGTGGATAATTGTCTCAAATACACTGGTAAACTGTTCCAAAGCCTTGAGGCAGCTACCGAAAATGTGCGGTCACCTCTGAACATTAATTCTGATTGAGGAACATGTAGGAGATTTTGTCCATTGAAACGTAATGATCTCTTTGACGCTTGAACTTGAATAAGATGTATGAACAGCAGTGTGTGGAGGGGCTGTACCATGGAAAGATTTAAAAACAAAAATTAAAATCTTAAAATTAAAATTATAAGGTACTGATAACCATGATCTCAAAACAGAGGTAATGTGGTCATACTTCCGAGTACCTGTCAGTAGTCTTGCGGCTGCATTCTGAAGCATTTGTAATCTGTCCAAAAGTTTTGTTTGAGTACCAAAATAAAGTGAGTTCCAATAATCTAGTCGAGAAAAAATAAAGACATGAATGAGTTTCTTCAAGTCTATATGTGCTAAGAAAGTCTTATTCCTAGCAATTATTATTAATTGATAGAAGCTAGCTTTGACAGCTTCACTTATTTGAGAGTAAAATTTTAAAGCATTGTTACAGATCACACCCAAATTGTTTTACTTGGTGTTTCCCAAAACGGCTCAATGTACCCAAGTTAAATCTAGCCATATCACTCATTTCAGAGGGACCAAATATAATCACCTCTGTTTTCTATTCATTAAGACTCAAAAAGTTAGCAGCCATCCATGACTTCACCTTATCTACACAGGCCAACAAATGCCCCAAGGCACTGGAAGCATTTGGGTTAAAAGATTAATACAATTGAGTGTCATTGGTGTAAGAATGAAACGACACACAATATTTCTCCAAAATCAATCTTAACTGTAGCATATACAAAGAAAAGAAAAAAGTTGCTAAGATTGAACCTTGCAGGACACCACAGGAAATGGGAGCCGAGGCCGATACACACGCGGACCGATAAATTCATATTCTGGAAGGATGACTTTATCCATCTTAGGGCATTTCCACAGGTATTCACAGATGTTTCAAGACTAGATATAAGAATTTGATGGTCAATCGTATCAAACGCAGCCATCAGATCTAGAAGTAAAAGTACAGTAAAATTACAGAGGTCGGTCACAAGAAAAATGTAATTAAAAACTCTCAGCAAAGCTGATTCAGGGCTATTTTTTTTTTTTTTTTAACCTGATTGAAACATTTTACAGATCTCAGTTGCATCAACAAATGACTGAAGTTGCGCGAGAACACTCTTCTCCATAATTTTAGCCAAGAATGGAAGTTTTGATATTGGTCTGAAATTAATTAACACACTCTTATTCAAATTTGATTTCTTCAAAAGGGGTTGAACCACTGCATGTTTACAGTAACCAGGCACAACCCCTGAAAGCAAGCTCTTGTTAATTATAGCCACTATAAAAAGGGTCAACTGAATTTAAAGCTTGCTTTAATAAATGGGTCAGAACAATATCTTGAAGAGAATTTATAGTCTTTAATTTAAGTATAATATCCTCAAAGATTGAAAGAGAAACTGGCTCAAAATTAGAGAAAGTAACACCACATACAGATTGCTGAACAACATACGAACAGTGACTAATGTTATTATGTACATCTGATATCCGATTTATGAAAAAAATGAACATAAAAATAAAAAGGAATCACATAAATCAGCAGACAAGTCTCCTACCACCTCTAATCTAGGAATAATAATGGAATCTATCATTGGGAATAGATCCCTAGGATTATGACGATTTATCTCAATAAGATCTGCAAAGTGCCTCGATCTAGCATTTCTTACAGCCCTTTGGAATTTAGACAGAGAATCTCTTCGCATTTCATAAGAAATTTGTAATTTGTATTTTTTTTTATTTATTTATTTTTTTTTTCCGGTTTTGTTCTCATCTTCTACAAATCAGTCTCAAGGAACGAATATGCTCATTAAACCATGGAGTCAATTTATGCTTTGCATTTACCTGGTTTAAAGGAGTGATAAAATCTACTGTTTTAGAACAAACTGATTTAATGCTCTCATGCTTGTCATGTGACACGCAGCAGCCACAGTACCACTGTATAACTGATGTAGGCTTATGTCCCTACTGAAAAAAAACAACAACAATAATAAAACCATCACAGAAAATTTTAATGGTTTACATTACAAATACCATTACAAACCATCAACATTTAACCATTAAAAAATGGTTTTCTGTAGTGTGTTTTAGGACATATTCCATTAGGATTTATTGGTTTTAACAAGCCACCAATAGAAGGCAACCAATTACCAGTAGAGACCAACAGGATCCATTACAGTTTCCAGTAAAACCAATACAAGTCCCATTATAACCAGTAAAACCATTACTAATTTTGTAATGGTGTCTATTGTTTTTTTTTTGTTTGTTTGTTTTTTTCAGCAGGGGTTTTCTTTCTTTCTTTCTTTCTTTCTTTCTTTCTTTCTTTATTATATTCGATATATCCCTAAAATATATAATGAAATATCTCGATTCTCAAATATGTGTAAGTAAATGCATTTTGCACCTTTATAGATTATGTTAGTTGATCTATAATGGGCGATGGGCAAAGTAGCCTAATACTGTAATCTATTAACTACACATAAAAGCCTGTCTTTTTACTTAAGTACCAGATATGAGTGCCATGCCATAAAATACTTTTAATACGCCTGACGTTGTATTTAATGTGAATTTAATAAAAACATTGTAAGTTACTAATTAGCCTATAACATTTTTAGTGTACAAGAAGAGAGCAAAGAACGTTTACAATATCAAAGAACATTTTCACTTCAGTCCATCGAGTTCAAGCACTCTCAAAAACTGTCATATTAATCTCTAAAACTGTTTACACTGTGAAATTAATATCTTACTTACATTCCTACTTCTTCGCTTTGTTGTTTCTGATGAGAGAATTAGAATTCAGTCAGCCAGCGCGCGGCGACGAAACAGCGTGTTTCAGTGATGACTCATCTGAACGCCTCTGATTGGTCCTTGCATTCATAAGCTCAACAGAATCGTATGTGATTGGTTATAATGCGCAGTGCTTTAAAAACGTGCGTACCTCTGGCTCTGTGCCAGCCAGCGAACTCAGATTTGAATTTAGCAGCTGGTGATTTTTTTCTTTTTATATACATATAGTTTACAGGACAAACTGAGCATTTCAGCCAAAATTGTTTGCTGTAATATGATTCCAAATTTAGGGGGGCCAAGCTTGATACCAAATTTAGGGGGCCCCCCCTCCCCTCCTTTCCTCTCCTCTCCTCTCCCCACTCTACTTTTAGACACGCACTCGTGAACTTCCCTAAGTACTTCCTCTTGGGGGAATCCCCGCTGCCATTTTGAAGTGAGTTCCACTTCGTGAAGTGGACTAGGGAAGTTTATATTGACAGACACTCGACCCCTTGATTTTGACCGAGGGAGCGACTTCTTATGCATATTTCAGGCCGCCCCACAGACCACAATGCAACACGATTATGACATCATCACAGATTGCCTTTAATTTATCCCCACTTCAAACAACTCTTTAATATATAAGTTATTTATTTATATTTTTACATTTATACAAGCCCAAGCATGCCGATGCAATAACTATTTTAACAAACAACTACTGGTCGATTCCGATACCGATATTGGTCAGTTGCATAAAGCAGGGCTTAAAAACAGAAAAAAAAATAATCGACTGGTTCTCTCAAGACAGAATCGGTATTTGAACATATTGAACATATATTGTATTTTGTGGAATTTTTTTCGATAACGATAATTTTTGCTGTGTGTTATTGTGCTGATATCTTAATTAAGGACTACTGTGGACAGCTGACTCCTAAAGTTTTTGCTATTTTTGCATATTCTGTGTGGTGGTAAGTTCACAGCAGTTATAGAAATTAATTTTAATTTAACTTAACTTAAGTTTAAATAGATTTTTACCTTTTATGGGCATTTTTACCTTTCTAAAGACATTATTTTTTTTTTTTTCTAAAAGTGTGCATCACCTTTTGAGTCAAATTCTTACATTTATTCGGGTCAATTAGTATAATAAGACATTTGGGCTGTTACCAACAAATGAAATCAGTATCAACAAAATTCATCTTTGCAATGCAGAGGAAACACAGAAGCTGCATCTGGAGTGAAATAGATATATTTACCCACTGTTTAATGCAGCTCTGAGGGACATGGAATGCTTTAACCTGCAGTTACAAATGAATAAATAATGTTTTGATACATAAAACGTTGAATACTGATATTTGAAAATTAAAAAAAAAAAAAAAAAAATATATATATATATATATATATATATATATATATATATATATATATATATATATATATATATATATATAAACCACCAGTAGGTGGCATCAACTCACTGTTAATGAGTGAGTTATTGTGATTGAACCGAATCATTTAAACGGTTGATTCATTCAGGAAAGAATCTCCATCATGTTGCTCAGAGACGCAAAACAATGCTGTGGCTGTGTTTGGAGTTATTTTTGTTGGTGAAATAGAGCAAAAACAGGCAATATGGTGTCTAAAACATAAGTCTCTTGATATTAACTTCTTTGAACTGTTATAAAATCACATTTGTAATCATGATGATTTTTGAACCAAAAAAAACGGCACTCGATCTTCGTGTAATATTGTTTAACTATATGAAATGATATAAATATATAGGCTACATTTTCTGCCCCCATATCTTGAATTTTCTGATCATTCTTCATGCGTTTTAATACTGAATCATGCAGTGAAAGAATGCACTCGCAGGTGCAAAAGTCTAACCTACTGGACTTCTTTACGTAATGTATGCGTGCACTCTGTGTCTTTTGTTTGATTTTTGCAATATAGTCGATAATGTCAAATCGCACATTGTATTATTATTACTGATATAGCCTATGTGAAGGTTGATGTTACATATTAATCTGTTAATGAAACAAAATATATTTAGTGTGTAGGCCTATTCCTTTTTTTTGTAGACTATTTTATTCTGTTTTGTCCGTTCATGCTAACACATGATGGTGAATCACCATTGCGACTTACCTATGATGAATTTACAACTGAGCGCGGTCATTTCACATATATTTTGTACAGATTTTATTTTGTTTTGGCAAGTATTTAATTATCCTGCCCAGAGAAAACCGTTGGATTTTGCAACAGACATGCGACTCATTGTCTCCATGCAGTTAATTAGTAAACTATCAGTATCGGCCCTTTTCATGCTATTTCCGATATGATTGATGGCTCTAAATTACTCAAAAATCGGCAGATAAATATCGGCGGCCGATACATCAGTGCATCCCTACTATATACATATAGAAAGCTGCACCAAACAAATTCATGAGGGGAATAATGTAAACAATAAACCAACTCCATAGCAGATTCTAAGTGATCAAGGGCTTAGGACATTCCAATTTAGCCCATTGCAAGAGTTCCGCCAGTAGTGGGCACTCATGCAACATAATCAATGACGTACATCCAAGTAAACATGACGGAGGGAAGTTTGCAAATGAAGGGCATAAACAAATGGACTGGAACGCAGCCCCAGACAGGCAGACAGGGCATCGTATCATAATGTTTGGACTGAACATTTGGATTGGACGAACATGTTATGGTCCTACACCTTCCACAGACAATATAAATACATATAAACAAATGTAGTCCACTTAACTTAGTGATTACTATCGGAATGTGAAGATACTTTCAACCAGCATAACAAAAAAAAATTATTTTCAGCCAGATCACCTACCCTGCCTTTAAGGACATTAAAATTACTCAGAAGTTCTCCAAAAACATCCATATCACCAACGTTCAGCCAGGTCTCTGTGATAAATAAAAAGTCTAAGTTCTGAGCTCTGATAAACTAGTTCAGAATAAAGGTCTTTTTTTTTTTGAAAGAATGAATGTTCAACAAGGCCAGCCTGATTGCCAGATTATATTCCGCCGATGCGTCCTGGCACCACAGCAAACCAGAAGGTACAGGTTGAAGATTCTGCAGGCTAACTCCATTGCAGTTCAAATGTAGAGAATGCCAAAGACTTGACAACACAGGCACTGCTGGCTCAACGGGTAGAATCCACCGTGGCACTGTGCTCTCCCAACGCCCACACAGAACTCGGTCACTTCTCAATCTCCAGTGTATAGCATATTGCAAACGCAGCAGACTTGGGAGCGACAATGGGTAAGCCTTTAATTTCACTAGTTTTCCACCTCGCTTTCTGCGGCGACACTGTTTCTTCAGCAAGGGGAGGCCAAGACTCGCGTTGCAACCAAGTAGGGATATTAAGGGGCAATGCGGTCTCAGGAAGTTGGAGATGTCCTTTTTCTTCTGTAACATACTTCTCAAAGGAAATTCTAATGTTTAAAAGTGTACGATGATCGTAGATCAGTGCAGATGTAGAGTTGCGTTTTGAGAATCAGTAAAAAACTTTTTTTTTTTTTACATAAGCTTTTGATCAGAGATGAGCGCTGAGGTATTGTCTTTGTAGTTACCCATCTGAGTTTGTCTTGTTTGGTGCATATTGATGTTTTTTTTTTCATGGGTAATATTTTTGTAATTATTATTATTATTATTATTATTATTATTGAGCTCATTGTACAGCACTGTGGTCAACGTAGTTGTTTTATTAGGTGCTTTATAAATAAAGTTGGAGTTGGAGTCAGAGTCAGAGTAATGAATTTTGGTAGCAGAATTGCCTAATTTTTGTAAAATGTTGGTAGCAGAATTACAAAATGTGCAACATTTCCTCAAAAACAAAGAAAACAGCTGCTCATAAAATTGATATTTGACCCTCTGAGGTCGATAGTTGAAATTTTCTGATTTAGCACTTGTTCTCACTCTCCATGTGTTTATTGAATAACAAAAACTGACTCCATGGTTTTGAGTTTGAAGCCCCATTCTGCAGAAAGCACCAACTAATGGTCCGAATCGATTTTTAATCAATAAACCTGCAGTGTTAATGATACTGTTCAGGCTGAGCATAGAAAGTCTTCTTGATCACATGAGAAATTGCCGCAGCACTATGGTGGCTTTGATTACAGGCTAATGTCAAATGCCTCTGATCACTTCTGACGGCTGTAAACAACAGGTGAAAGCAGCTCAATCCGCTGGTGTTGGAGGCTGCACATGCTGAGCATATAAAATACCAAGTCTTCATTCTGGCATGGCCTTAATTGTCTGACATTTTTGCTTTTCTGATAACTTTCAGACATGTCATATCATTAAGCAAATGAATCAATTAAAATGGGCAAAATGATTAATTGTAATTATTTTCAAAGTCATTCATTTTCTTGTGGCTATGTTCCAATTTTATTTTAATTAAGATCATATTTAGAAAGAAGCATATTTAGAAAGAAAATGCCAAAGAAAGGCCATATGCTAATGCAATTTGCCAATCACAAGCGGTGATTCATATATGAGTAATTGAAGGTCCAGAATAGCAGCTATACATTATGTAGGTGTTTCATAATACATGCACGAACAACATGATGAATTAAAGTTATCATTTTCTTCAAGGGGCAAAATGTTGCTGTCCTAACTGTCTTTAAACAGCATCTGTTGTCAAGCAACTGCTAATGACAACACGCTACAAGTCAATATCCATCTGGATCAATAGATACTGGTGCAGGTCCTTCAAATGGTTCACGAATCAAAACACCAAGTCACTGCTGTTCCAGTTTCTTGCATTTACATCATATAAATAAAATGAAAAGCCAAAAAAATTAAACTGCAGTGCAGCAGAGATTTTAATATTGACTTTTTAATCTCATCGCAAAGTGAATATATTTTGTAATATATTTTTAATCCAAGCCTGATGTGAAATCTATATGAGGCATTGAGTATCTTTCTAATTAAATGTGATATGCATCTTTTAGCTTGTTTTTAATTAGTTTTTTTTTTCTCAGTTATGAAACTGAAATTTCTGTCTATTGTGAACTCAACCAATCCATTGTAAACTAATGACTCGTACATCAGTAGAGCTCAGCGTCATCTTAATTTCATTATAATTATTTCCAGAAATTAATATGTAAAGAGTAATGTTTAAAATAATTAATGCTTAAGTGCTAACTGAATGTAATGTTTTCATACACTTAATTGCAATTACAATTAAAATAAAATATATTATACTGAAAATGTATATTGAACGGAATATGGAATATAAATATTGATCCACTTAAGTAAGACTATGGCAAGCCTTCTTAGCTTCCAGTGTTTCCAGTGTTACTCATCATAATTGCATTTTTTCTAGTAAGAATTACATCAGAGAGCTCTACAATTAAATTCTTACTAGTAATAATGACAATTAGAGAGCTCTCTAATTCAATTATTACAAGTAACGATTATGATTGGAGAGCTCTTTATTTAATTTTTGCATTCATTTATTCATTAATTTTTGTGACAGCACATTGTTTGCGGTAAAAAATGAAAATGTGGAAATCAGTTTACTAAATAATGTAAACTTGAATGACTGCTCCATTTACACTTTAATTTTTACTAGTAACATTGCATTGCATTACTAGTAAGTATTACTTGTATTAATTAGAGAGCTCTCTAATCATAATTGTAACTACTGAGAATTTAATTGAATAGCTGGGGGCTGTCTCGATGGCTGCAATTGCAGATCTCTCTAAATTAAATATAGAACCCTCTAATCTTCATTGTTACTAGTAAGAATTGAATTAGAGAGCTCTCTAATTGGCATTGATAATAGTAAAAACTGATTTGTAGAGCTCTGTAATTTAATTCTTACAAGTAAAAATGCAATTACGACAAGTAATGTTGGGACTATTTTAATCTAAAATGTCTTGCCATATATAACTTAAGTACATTTTTTTTAGATTACAACCCGCAAAGAACTATGTAATTATACTGAATTTACGGTGTATATTTCTGTAATTATAGTGTACCTATAAAGAATGTACGTGTAGGTATAAGGGAACAATGTGTTACGTTTGGGTAATAAGGGTGTAACAACCAGATATGCAACCTCCAAAGAACTGCTTAAGTAAACTGAAGTTACAGAGTAACTTTTTTGTAATTATAGTGTACCTGTTCAGTACCTCCGTGTAGGTATAGGGGAATAATATGCGATGTTTGGGGAATAAAGGGGTAACAACCTGTAAAATTACAAATCATTTATACTGTAAATATTCTGAAACTAAGGGGTACCTATTCTAATATTAAGTCCTTTGTATGGCCTAAACAATACTATTATGTTTAGGAGTGATTTAGAAAGATGATATACTTTTATAATTTTATATTGGTAATTTATTATAGGCCTAGGTATTTTTACCATTCTATTATTAAAGGAAACATGATGGATAATCCTGAACAACAAAACTGGACATGTAGTGAAATGCGTTAATGAGTGTCTTCTATGATTATAATTCACAAGTTTGCTTACCTTATGAAAGCTTATTCGTCGATCAAGCTTATTCAACAGGCTCAGCCGAGCTTTGGATTGAAACAATAACCCAGCGTGTTTAAAAAGTAGGCCTACAAAGTGTATGTTTTTGCTAAATCGCTTGCAAATATAACATTGATGTTAGGTCTTAGCCTACATACCACATAATATTAGAATAGGCACCCTTAGTTTCAAAATACTTACAGTATAAATGATTTGTAATTTTACAGATTGTTACACCTTTATTCCCCAAACATCACATATTATTCCCCTATACCTACATGGAGGCACTGAATAGGTACATTATAATTACAAAAAAAAAAGTTACTCTGTAACTTCAGTTTACTTACGCAGTTCTTTGCATGTTGCTTATCTCGTTTTTACCACCTTATTACCCAAACGTAACACATTGTTCCCTTATACCTACACGTACATTCTTTATATGTACACTATAATTACAAAAACGTACGCCGTAAATTCAGTATACTTACGTAGTTCTTTGCGGGTTGTAATCTAAAGCGTTACCAAAGTTACTGCTGAATATACTGACAAGCATTTATGATAAACTACAATATACTTTAATGTAATATCATTAAAATATTTGCAGTTACACTTTTTTTTTTTTCTTTTAAGATTTATATTTTGACATTTTTGCCTTTATTAGGATAGGACATATCAGAACTGACAGGAAATGAAGTGAGAGTGAGAGAGGGGTGGTATCGGGCAAGGTCCTTGAGTCGGGATTCGAACTCGGACGCCCGTAGCGCAATTGTGCTGTATGCCTCAAGGCTATTGGCACCGATGCAATTACACAATTTTAATGGTGAAATTGGAATTAAGATTTGAAATACTTTAAATGCAATATCAACACCAACTGTAATATCAACACTGTAATATGTTAATGTAATATTAACATATAATCAAGTACTTTACATGTTCTTTAGTATTTTAGTCACATCAAAAGATAAATATATATATATATATATATATATATATATTAAATCATAATGATTTAAAATCTGTATTTATCTATTTAATTACTTATTTAACTTTGACATTATTACAGAGTGTACTTTTTTTAAAAGTATACTTAAGTATGTAAAGTGGCACAATCAGATTTTCACTGCAGCATGTTGTCCTGACACCACACATCCATTGAGGATTAAATGTGATTGGCTGTGACTGTCAGTCCCGCTGAACGGCCAGAGCCTTTGGAGCCTCTCGCACCACTGCCGTTTGACTTGTCTGTTTGCCGCTGACCCCCTGCCATGTCTGCAAACAGTCGATAATTAATGCTTAGGCCATTCAGAGGCTGACTGATTGGCAGGCCTGAAGCCTGGGGAGAGATTCTGGATCTCAGCTGGCCCATGACAGCCGTCCACACCCCCATCAGCGGCTCTTTCTGCTCTCAGGATCAGGATTAGACTTTATTTTAGCTGATTCTCACATTGCTGCACGTCAAAGGCATGTTCTCTCCAAACGAGCCGTCAGTATGGACATTTACTCGATAAACAGGGGAATGCTGTCAGTGTGTGTACAACAGTGAGATGGGGATCCGACTCAAGGCTTTGTAGTCTACATCTTAAAAAAAAAATCTTACGTTACATTTACAATTTATAATCTTGGTGAAGGCTTTCTTACCGACTTGTCTTTTGACAGATATCTCAGCAGACAGCAAGGCTACATACCACATTGATATATAAGCAAATAATCTCTAAAATAACACTGTATAGACAATTAAAGTTCATCAAGACACGCTCTGAATGTTGGTTTGAAGTTTTGAAATTTACTCTGTAATAAATAAATAAATAAATAAATAAATAAAAGATTATGCAATATTTAACAGCAATTAATACTGTTTTCATATAATTTAACTGTGAAAGGATTACATTGTCTTTTATATTTTTTGGTGCTAAATTAATACCAGTGCAAACAGTTTCCAGTCACCATTATTTTGATTACTTTGACAGGATATGGAGAAAATACACTTTTGCATATACACTTAAACTTTTACAATAACAATTACAGGTAAATAATGACCAAGAAAAATGCATTTAAAAAATAATCAGCCAAATAAATGAATTAACTCATTATGATTAACTTGCAGCTATTATACATCACAATCATTTTCTCAATCACATTATACAGTTGTCTCATTTATTTATTTTTTTTAACTACTTTGGTAAAATGATAGATAGGTAGATTAAATTATCTATTAAATGTTTGAGGAATGCATCATATAGCTTGCCTCAACATGTAGAGACATGGACTACTAGGGTCGCCAATCAACTTAAACGGTTAGGTCACCCAAAAATGAAAATTAGCCTGTGTTTTACTCTGTATATGACTTTCTTCTTTCAGACGCATCCAATCGGAGTTATATTAAAAATTGTCCTGGCCCCTCCAAGCCTTACAATGGGGGTAAGCGGATGCTTTTTTGACAGTCCAGAAGATGTGAAATAAAGTCAGCTTCCACATACTACAGTCAGCGGAAGTGAGAAAAAAGTGTTTATTACATTTGAAATATGGATATTTATCTTACAAAAATGCATGGATTCGCTACAGGAGGCTTTTATTCACCCCCTGGAGCCGTGTGAGGCACGTTTTATTACAGATGTGCGCATTTTATTTCACGTCTTCTGGACTGTTGACAAAAAGCACCCACTTACCCCATTGTAAGGCTTGGAAGGGCCAGGACAATTTTTAATATAACTTCGATTGGATTCGTCTGAAAGAAGAAAGTCATATACACCTAGGATGCTTTGAAGGTGAGTAAAATGCAGGCTAATTTTCATTTTTGGGTGAACTTACCCTTTAATAAGTAGTTAATATGTACTACTATAACTTAATAAATACTAATGGCTTTTTTAATACTGTAAATTTGTGTGACCTGAACTATTTTGGCTATTTGTATGTAAAACACCATAAATATTACCAAATGTACAACTAATTCAGCAATTCAAGACTTTGTTGAATTATGTCAAATAAGCGGTTTGTTCAAATGGATGGCCAAGTGAAGTCATACAGTACAATAGTAGCAAAACTCCATTAGTTATATCTCGCATATAAATAAATCATATAATGTTGTAATAACAGATGTAGTTGTGTAAATGTGGCAAAGATATATTCAAATATGAGTATTAACTTAATATTCACAGCAAGCTGTCTATTGTTCATTTTGTTTTTGGTTATTTTTTTGTATTATGTTTCAACTTGTAATAACAACTTGGAAATTTGAGGTATACCAGGTTTGATTCAAGGCAACATAGTCCCAAAAACGTCAGATTTTGTCTTCATGAGATCTTTAAAGATAAAGCAGTAAACAGTCTTTATTGTCAGTCCGTTGTAAGGGTCCCTGATGAAAGATAAAATGAAATAAGCAAGTGGTCTTCAGGGGAAAATAATAAAAGAAAGCTACAAGAGTGCAGAATATGTCCCCTTTAAATCTTTTAGACTAGCCAAACAATGCAGACGTCTGTTTGGCAATCAATAGGCTCGACTAGCTGAACAGCACGCTAAGTGACAGTGCTGAACATTATTAAGTCATTGGATCAGTACCACTGTATAATTGCGAAGACAAAATGGCAGGCCTGTCAGTCAGGTATGGGAAATTATGTGAAAAGAGATTGTTGCACATAATGAAAGGACCTGTCTCTGGGATGACCTGATGGAGATGCCGCTGTCTGTGTTCTCGCTGACAAAGAAGCTTATCAGAGCAGGTTCAGGTAAAATGGTCTGACACAGTCTTTCTCTGCTCCTTCCAAAACATGACAAAAACAAAGCTGTGCTTGGGGGTGCAAGACATATTTAAACAATTTCCCAAGAAAACATTTGCCTTCTCACTAAATTTGAAGAAAAACACTTTGTCCTTGTGTGTGTGTGTAAAAATGGTAAACTGACCCTGAATAGACACTACAATCATTGATTAACCATTTATTTGGAGAGCAAGTGTGCAGTTCTTCAATGGAGATGTACCAATCTATTGTAATATTAGGTTTCTCTTTGCTCAAGATGGTTTAGGATGATCTAAGATAAAAACTTTATCTTGAAAAATTTAATGATCCCAAAACAGAGCCCTGGTGCACTCCTACATAAAATACAGTATACAAGTTTGTTTTATATTCAGATAGGCACAGAAATGTAAAATATTAATATAACGACAGCATAAAAATCATCTCGGTTATATATGTAACCCTCGTTCCCTGAAGGAGGGAACGGAGATGTACGTCAGAACTGACCGACGAATTAAGGATTGTTTTGGGAGACCAATCTACTTCGAGTGTAAGAAAAACAAGCCAATGCACATTGGCATGCGATAATTGCACCAGCTGCTCTGCACTGCAGCGCAAGTATTTAATGAGCAGCCTGTGCGTCGTATATTTGCTTTTCCGCTGAGGAGCCGAGCTAGTGACTCGGCCATACAGCGGAGGTACAACGACTGTGGCGATGGGACGTACGTCTCTGTTCTTTCCTTCAGGGAATGAGGATTACATACGTAACTGAGACGTTCCCTTTCAGTCGGTCACGTTCGACGTATGTCAGAACTGACTGACGAATTGGGGATATCTACCAACACGCCACTGTCGCTGGCCCTTCCAGCGCTCTGCTCGAGACTCCTGGACCATCCCCAACTTGTTGGAGCTGGAGTCAGGGCTCAGCAGAGAAGGTCAATCACTGCTGTTCCGCAAGACCCACTCAGTGTGACTATTGGATAACGCTGGGAAAGCGTGCCCTAGAAGAGAAAGGGATGCTGCGGAGGCCACATCCTTCCCGTAGGAAGGTAATGTGTTTCGGGACACATATGGACTAGCCAACAGGGTAGTACAACATATGGAAGTCTCTGGGGTGGTTCCAGCCTAGTTCTAGAGGGGAAAGAACACCAGCAGAGATGACAGAGCAGGCTCTGTCGAGGGAAAGACACGGGCTAGCCGGACTGGGTAGCCTTCCGTGGAAGAATACGCATATGGGATCACTGCTGGGACCGCTACATATGGACATCCAGCCTAACACAGGTTCCACAAGCATATGAGTGTAGGCCTGGCGTCAGACGCTCCGCCATGTCTGACTGCCGGGGGTGTGACGGAGGAACTCACAGGGTTAGCCATTTCTAGGGAACCCTACTGGAACAAAAGATGCATGTATCCGGCCCAGCGGGCAGGAGTGGCGTTGCAAGCCGACACTTAGAACGGGTCCTTCGTGCTACTGGCCACTGGGGGCGAATACATGGGAAGACACTGGCACTACACGCAGGCTATAGAATCTAGTGAATGTGTTAGGTGTCGCCCAGCCGTCAGCTCTACAGATATCTGTTAGCGAGGTGCATTGAGCCAGCACCCAGGAGGAAGCAACACTTCTAGTTGAGTGCGCTCGCAACCCGAACGGGCAAGGCACATCTTGGGATTGGTACGCCAAGACAATATCATCCACTATCCAGTGGGCTAACCTCTGCTTGGAGACAGCCTTTCCTTTCTGCTGGCCTCTGTAACAGACAAAGAGCTGGTCTGAGGTCCTGAAGCTTTGTGTTCTGTCCACGTATAGCCGCAGAGCGCAGACGGGACAGAGAAAAGCAAGGGCTGGGTCTCCCTCCTCCGAGGGCAGCGCTTGCAGGCTCACTACCTGGTCCCTGAAGGGAGTGGTAGGAACCTTGGGCACATATCCATGTCTCAGGACAACGTGAGATTTGGCCGGCCTGAATTCTAGGCACAATTCGTCGACCGAAAATGCCTGCAGGTCCCCTACCCTCTTGATAGAAGCCAATGCAGTCAGGAGAACTGTGTTGAATGACAGAATTTTCAACTCAGCTGACTGCAATGGTTCAAAGGGAGGTCTCTGCAGTGCCATGAGCAACAGAGACAGGTCCCAAGAGGGTATCGAGGTAGGACGAGGAGGGTTCAACCTCCTCGCCCCTCTAAGGAACCTGACGACCAGGTTGTGATTACCAAGAGACTTACCATCAACTGCGTCATGATGTGCGGCAATTGCGGCAACATACACCTTCAGGGTGGAGGGAGACAGCCTTCGTTCCAACCCCTCTTGCAGGAAGGAAAGCACGACTCTGACCGGACATCTTCGGGGGGTCTTGCTGGTAGGAAGAACACCAGTCAACGAACAGGTTCCAATTCAGAGCATAGAGGCGCCTTGTAGATGGGGCTCTAGCGGAAGTGATGGTGTCTACCACTGATTGGGGTAGGTCACCTAGAACCTCCACATCCCGTCCAGGGACCAGACATGAAGTCTGAACGTGCGGTGCCAAAGGGTGCCCCGTCTCTGAGAAAGCAGGTCCTTCCTCAGAGGAATGGGCCAAGGAGGGGCTGTCGCGAGGAGCATGAGTTCCGAGAACCAAGTCCGGCTGGGCCAGTATGGCGCAACTATCAGGACCTGCTCCTCGTCCTCCCTGACTTTGCACAGGGTCTGTGCGAGAAGGCTCACTGGGGGAAACGCATATTTGTGAAGGCCCTGGGGCCAGCTGTGCGCCAGTGCATCTGTGCCGAGAGTGCCCTCGGTCAGGGAATGAAACAGCTGGCAATGGGTCGAGTCCGGAGAGGCAAACAGGTCTACCAGTGCAGCTCCGAAGAGACCCCAAATCAGCTGGACCACCTGGGGATGGAGTCACCACTCTCCCAGAAGTGCAGCTCATCGTGAAACTTGTGGGCTGCACGATTGAGCAAGCCAGGGATGTGAATGGCCCGAAGCAACCTCAGATGCTTCTGACTCCAGAGTAGGAGATGGCAGGCGAGTCGCCACATGCGGCGGGAGCGTAGACCACCCTGGCGGTTGATGTACGCAACGGTCGGAGTACTGTCCGTACGGATCAGCACGTGCTTACCATGTAGCAGCTCTTTGAGGCGGCCCAGCGCAAGACGTATTGCTAGCAACTCGAGGCAGTTGATGTCCACAGACCCGACACTGCATGCCCGTTGTACGTGGCCCCCCAGCCCGTGGCAGAGGCATCCGTGAATACCACTGCATGCCTGGACACTTGTTCTAGGGGGACTCCTGCCCGTAGAAACAAAGGGTCTGACCACGGGCTGAAGGTTTGGTGACGGTACGGGGTGATGGCCACCCGGTGTGTGCCGCTCTGCCACGCCCATCTCGGGACTCGGCCGTGAAGCCAGTTCTGAAGCGGCCTCATAGGAAGCAACCCGAGCGGCGTTACTGCGGCTGCAGATGCCATATGCTCCAGGAGCCTCTGAAAAAGTTTCAGTGGGGTCGCTGTTCTGCCTCTGAACGAATTCAGGAAGTTCAACACTGACTGGACGCGCTCCTCTGTGAGTCGTGCTGTCCGGTTGACTGAGTCCAACTCCATACCGAGAAAAGAGATCCTCTGCACAAGGCAGAGTTTGCTGTTGACGGAGTTGACGGAGCACCACGTCCCTGTGTTCGCACAACTGGTCTCGAGACTGTGACAGTATCAGCCAGTCATCGAGTTAGTTGAGAATGCGAACGCTGCATTCTCTGAGTGGAACAATGGCTGCCTCCGCGACTTTCGTAAAGATGCAAGGTGAAAAGGGACAGCCTGAAGGGTAGGACCTTGTACTGATATGCCCGACCCTCGAACGCAAACCGTAGGAACGGCCTGTGTTGGGGGAGAATCCACACATGAAAGTATGCATCCTTCAGGTCAATTGCTGCAAACCAATCTCGGGGACAGATGCACTCGAAAATGCGTTTTTGCGTTAAAATCTTGAATGGGAGCTTGTGCAGAGCCCGGTTCAAGGTTCGCAGGTCCAAGATTGGCCGTAACCCACCACCCTTCTTTGGCACAATGAAGTAGGGGCTGTAAAACCCTGCCTTCATATTGGCTGGAGGGACCAGCTCGATCGCGTCCTTCGCCAGTAGGACTTTGATCTCTTTCCGTAAGACAGGGGCATCGCTGCTCCGCACAGATGTGAAGTGGATGCCCCTGAACTTGGGGGACGCCAGGCGAACTGAATTGCGTAGCCGAGTCTGATGGTGCGGATGAGCCAGCGAGACGGGCTGGGGAGTGCTAGCCAGGCTCCCAGACACCGTGCCAGCGGGACCAACGGAACCACAGACGTACCCGGGGTGGGGCAGCGAGGTGGAACACAGGGACTCTACTTGGGAAGCACTGAGGCAGCCCGAAGTGGAGTCTGCGTCAGCTGCGCAACACTTACCTGGTTCCAGGGTGGGGCAGAGGGTGTGAGAGAAGGCCTGGTGGCATCCTCGATCCACACACCGCTGTCTGCTGGTGAAGAGAGAGGGGGAAGGGAGTGGCAAGGTTTTTGAAACACGTCGCACACTGCCAACCGCGCCCTCTTATGACCCAGAGATATAGGAAATTGCTCTTTTATTGAAAATGTGGGTACAAAAATAAATGAAAAAAAAGATTCTCCACCCGGCCCTCCTCCAGGGGAGGGAGTGATGCGGACACCATCTCCCGAAGAGCAGATCCTCCCACCTCTGGGTCGCCCGTCTCAGGGCCGCTTAACCTTACGCTTGCCGCCTGGTTTGGCGGGGGCCTGGACGGGCTGGGCGTTCCCATTGCGGCCAGCCACCTGCCGCCTTTGTGGAGGCTGCTACTTAGGCTGAGCAGGGGCGGAGGCGTCCGCAGGGGGGCTGCGACTTGGTGGAGGCAGCAGCTGGTCGTCGGGGCAGGATGTGCTTAATCGCCTCCATCTGCTTTTGTGCCACTGAAAACTGCTGGGTGAAGTTTTCAACGGTGTCGCCGAAGAGGCCAGTCTGACAGACAGGAGCGTTGAAGAACCGAACTTTGTCGGGCTCACGCATATCTGCCAGGTTCAGCCACAGGTGCATGGCGCTCCTGGACCACTAAAGTGGACATCGCCCGACCCAGAGACCGTGCAGTGACTTTTGTCGCTCGTAGGATGAGGTCCGTCGCTGTGCACAGTTCCTGCATATCGCTTGGTTCGGAACTACACTTGTGCATTTCCTTGAGCGCTTTGGCCTGGTAGACCTGCAGGAGCGCCATGGCATGCAGGGCAGAAGCGGCTTCTCCACAAGCTGTGTAAGCCTTGCCCACCAGAGAGGATGAGAACTTACACGCTTGGGAGGGGAGACGCGGATTACCCCGCCAAGAGGTAGCAGTCTTGGTACACAGTTGTATTGCCACAGACCGCTCCACTGGGGGGAGCTCCACGTACCCCTTAGCCGCCCCGCCATCGAGGGTAGTGAGGGAGGAACAAGAACCAGACCGGCTTCGGGCATAAAAAGGTGCCGTCCACGATTTAGTCACCTCTTCATGCACTTCCGGAAAGAATGGTACTGGTGCGGAGCGCTGAGAACCAGCATGGGCCACCCCAAGAAACCAATCATCCAACCGCGAGGGCTCAGGACACGGTGGAGAGTTCCACTTGAGCCCGACGGCCCGGGAAAGCATAGCAGCCATCTCTGGGTCAGACTCAGGCAATGCTGCCACACCCAAAAGGGGGAGCGCAGCCGAATCTTCATCCCCGGAGGACATACGCTCACCCTCCGATGCAGCGATCGACATCCGGTCCTCCGGGGGATCCCCAAAAGTGACGACTGGTACCACACGAGGCAGATCAGCACGCCCTCTTGGAAGCTCCACTGGTTGCAGTGTCATGGAGAAGTGAGGAGCCCAAGGAGGTTGACTCGGTGGGGTATTCCTCTCTGGTCACCTAGGTTATTAACCGAAGTACCAAAGTAGGCTTCCTCTGAGCTGGCCTAGAAGAAGGACTAGATTGGGGAATATACAAAGTCTCGACCTTAACACTGAGATGGTCATGTTCCCACAGTCAGAACATGTACCATCCATGAGCGCCACCTCAGCGTGTGTGAGGCCCAAACACGTGAGGCAGTAATCATGACCATCACCAGGGACCAGGTAGTGACCGCATCCAGTAGCACACGGTCTGAATGACATCTTGAAAAAGATGCAGGGTCAAACCGTGTGCTCTTTTAGGAATTTGCTCTCTACTGGTGCTGAAACGCACAGGGAAATGGCTGCGGCTACAATAGTGCAAGCCTGTTGTGAGCACTCACTCTCTCATTGAAGGCGCAGCTCTCCACGAGCTGTGAGAACAGCTTTTTTTGCTCTCTTGTGAGATCGCGACCAACACTGTCAGTGCTGTCACACCTGCACTGGACATGCAGAGGCTCCTTCCCAAACGAGCAGCTCGTCTTCCATCACTTCCTGAAGAAGAAAGAAACACACACGCAGGAACAGCACGTGTTTGGCTCTGAAACGAAAAGCAAATATGCGACGCACCGGCTGCTCATTAAATACTCGGGCTGCAGCGCAGAGCAGCTCGTGCAATTATCGCATGCCAATGTGTACTGGCTCGTTTTTCTTACACTCGAAGTAGATTGGTCTCCCAAAGCGATCCCCAATTCGTCGGTCAGTTCTGACATACGTCGAACGTGACTGACTGAAAGGGAACTCATTTATTTGCTGTTTTTGTATGCCTGGCATTCATTTTCACCAAACTCGAGTATAAAATATGCAGCAAGATTCATTTTGCAATTTTGTGGTGCAACATTAATGTGTGTTTCACTGTTAGATTCAGTCGCTTCTGTATGATTTCAAATTATTTGTCAATGTCATTGGGACAATCATATATATATATATATATATATATATATATATATATATATATATATATATTATATATTATATATATATATATATATATATATATATTATATACAGTATATAAATGTGTGTGTGTGTGTGTGTGTGTTTGTCACAAAAGGTGGTAACACTTTATTTCGATAGTCCACTTTAGACATTCTACTAACAGTAAGTAACGTCACGGTTACGTATGTAACCCTCATTCCCTGAAGGAGGGAACGGAGACGTCACGTCGGATGACTGATGAAATTGGGATCTCGCCAGAGAGACCAATCCACTTTGAGTGTAACTAAACAAGCCAATGGACATTGGCATGCGATTATTGCATCCAGCTGCCGCTGATCACAGCGTGAGTATAAGAACCAGCAGATGCACCACATTAATTCATGCTTTCGCTGAGGAGCCGAGCCGGTGACCCGGCAGCTCAGCGGAGGTACAGCGACTGTGGCGACGGGACGTGACGTCTCCGTTCCCTCCTTCAGGGAATGAGGGTTACATACATAACCGAGATGTTCCCCTTTCAGTCGGTCATTCCAAATGCCGGGCCTCTCAGTGCCACTACCCGTTTGAGTTGAGAACGCAGAAGGAAACCGGTTCGACACGTAGGCTATAAAATCTAGCGAACGTGTTGGGAGTCGCCCAACCCGTAGCTCTACAGATGTCTGCTAGCGAGGCACCACGAGCCAGCGCCCAGGACGATGCGACACCCCTACTGGAGTGAGCACGCAACCTGAGCGGGCAGGGCGCACCTTGTGCTTCGTAGGCCAAGGTAATGGCATCCACTATCCAGTGGGCCATCCTCTGCTTGGGAGACAGCCTTCCCCTTCTGCTGTCCTCCGTAACAGACAAAGAGCTGTTCTGAGGTCCTGAAGCTCTGAGTTCTATATACGTACTGACGCAGTGTGCGTACAGGACAGAGCAAAGTTAGGGCTGCGCTTGCAGGTTCACTACCTGGTCCTTGAAGGGAGTGGTAGGAACCTTGGGCATATAGCCGGGCCGGGGCCTCAGTGTTGCACTGGAGTCAGCCGGCCCAAGCTCAAAGCACGACTCATCGACCGAAAATGCCTGTAGGTCTCCCATCCTCTTGATTGAGGCCAACACAGTCAGGAGTAGGGTTTTCATAGAGAGAAACTTCAACTCGACTGACTGCAACGGATCAAAGGGGGCAGTTTGTAGGGCTCTTAGCACCAATGCCAAATCCCAAGAGGGTAGGGACGGAGGCCTAGGAGGATTTAACCTCCTGGCCCCCCTAAGAAACCTGACGACCAGATCGTGCTTCCCCACCGACCTCCTCTCTATGGGGTCGTGGTGGGCAGAAATAGCGGCAGTGCACACCTTAAAGGTGGGGGGGGATAGCCTAGGCTCCAACACTTGTTGCAAAAAGGAAAGCATGGCTCTGATCGAACATCTCCGGGGGTCCTCATGGTAAGAGGAACACCATTAGACGAACAGGTTCCACTTCAGCGCATAGGCCCGTCTTGTGGACGGTGCTCGTGCTGAAGCGATAGTGAGAGCTACCTCCTGGGGCAGGTCACCTAGAACCTCCGCGTCCCGTCCAGGGACCACACATGGAGTTTCCACAAGTCTGGAAAGCAGATCCTTCCTCAGAGGAATCGGCCAGGAAGGGGCTGTCGCGAGGAGCATGAGTTCCGGGAACCACGTCCTCTTGGGCCAATATAGAGCCACTAGCAAGACCTGCTCCTCGTCCTCCCTGATCTTGCACAGTGTCTGTGCTAGCAGGCTCACTGGTGGAAACGCATATTTGCGCAGGCCCTGGGGCCAGCTGTGTGCCAGCGCATCCGTGCCGAGCGTTACCTCGGATAGGGAGTAGAACCACTGGCAGTGGGTGGTTTCCAGAGATGTAAACAGGTCTACCTGAGCAACTCCGAACCGACTCCAAATCAGCTGAACCACCAGGGGATGGAGTCTCCACTCCCCAGGAAGTGACGCTCAAGACAGCTCGTCGGCCGCCTGATTGAATACTCCTGGGATGTGGATGGCACGAAGGGACCTCAGATGCTTCTGACTCCAGAGGAGGAGGTGGCGGGCGAGATGCAACATGCGACGGGAGCGTAAACCGCCCTTCTGGTTGATATATGCAAAGGTCGCAGTGTTGTCCGTACGGACCAGAACATCCCTGCCCCGAAGGCACCCTCTGAGGCGGCTCAGGGCAAGGCATACTGCCAGCAACTCGAGGCAATTGATATGCCAACGCAGTTGGGGACCCGTCCAAACCCCTGACACTGCGTTGTACGTGGCACCCCAGCCGGTGGCCGAGGCATCCGTGAACAACACAGCATGCCTGGATACCTGCTCCAGGGGCACTCCTGCTCGAAGGAACGAAGGATCTGACCACGGACTGAAGGTTTTGCGGCAGGCCGGTGTAATCTGAACATGGTGAGTACTGCGTTTCCACGCCCACCTTGGGATTCAGCCATGAAGCCAGTGCTGAAGCGGTCTCATATGGAGCAGACTGAGCGGAACTATGGCCGCAGCTGCAGCCATATGCCCCAGGAGCCTCTGAAAGAGTTTCAGTGGGACCGCTGTCTTGCCTGATAAAGTCTTGAGGCAGTTCAGCACCGACCGAGCACATTCCTGGGTGAGGCGTGCTGTCTGGTTGATCGAATCCAACTCCATGCTGAGAAAAGAGATCCTCTGCGTTGGCATGAGTTTGCTCTTTTCCCAATTGACCCGAAGGCCCAACTGGCTGAGGTGTCTGAGCACCAGGTCCCTGTGTGCGCACAACTGCTCTCCAGACTGTGCGAGTATGAGCCAGTCGTCGAGGTAGTTGAGGATGCGCACGCCCCGTTCTCTCAGGGGAACAAGGGCCGCCTCTGCGACTTTGAAGACGCGAGGCGAAAGGGACAGCCCGAAGGGCAGGACCTTGTACTGATATGCCCGACCCTCGAACGCGAATCGCAGGAAAGGCCTGTGTCGCGGGAGAATCGAGACATGAGAGTATGCGTCCTTCAGTTTGATCGCTGCAAACCAATCTAGGGGACGGACGCACCCAAAAATGCGTTTCTGCATCAACATCTTGAACGGCATCTTGTGAAATGCAGGGTTCAAAACTCGCAGATCGGTCGTAACCCACTACTTTTCTTGGGCACAATGAAGTAAGGGCTGTAAAACCCCGACCTCATATCAGCTGGAGGGACCGGCTCTATCGTGTACTTCGCCAGCAGGACTGCAATTTCCAGGCGCAAGACAGGGGCATCAACGGCCTTGACTGAAGTGAACCGGATGCCCCTGAACTTGGGGGGACGCTGGGCGAACTGAATCGCGTAGCCAAGTCTGATGGTCTGCAGGAGCCACCGAGACGGACTGGGGAGCATTAGCCAGGCTCTGAGAGACCGTACCAGCGGGACCAACGGGGCCAACAACGTACCCGCGGTGGGGCAGCGAGGTGGAACGCAGAGACCGGCCCGGGGCCTGTGACGATGAGGGGCAGGGTCTGGGTGTGTAGTGTAACACTCACCTGCTTCCTCCTCGTGTGGAAGGAGACACAGGAATCCGGCTTGAAGCTTGTGGCAGCCCGGCATGTGATGACTTGAAGTGGGGACTGGAGTGCTACCGCCCTTACCTGTTTCCCGAATGGTCAGGAGGGTTGCTCTTGGGCAACCACCCGCTGCCTGCTGGCGAGAGAGGAGGAAGGAAGTGAACCCATGATGCACGGTTCACCGCTCTCCTCCTCTTGAGACCCAGCGATTGAGGAAACCCCTCTCTTATTGATGTTTTGGGTAGCCAGCGGCGGAACAAAAACAAAATGAAACAAAAGATTCTCCACCCGGCCCCCCTCCGGGGGAGGGAGTGGTGCGGTCACCATCTCCCGATGAGCAGTCTCCTCCATCTCTGGGTCACCTGTCTCAGGGCCTCTTGCACTTGCGCTTGCCGCCAGGTTTGGCGGGGGCCTGGACGGGCTGGCCATCCTGCCTGCGACCGGCTCCACGACGCTGCCTGGTGGAAGGCAGCTGTGGCTGCACGGAAGCGAGGGGGCCGGAGTGGAAGCAGCAGGTTTCCTCCGGCGAATGATGTGTTTGATCGCCTCAGTCACAGTCTCAGTCACGTCACCGAAAAGGCCGGTCTGTGACATGGGAGCATTCAGCAACTGTACCTTCTCCTGCTCCTTCATGTCAGTGAGACACAGCCAGAGATGGCGCTCCTGGACCACTAGCATGAACATCGTACGACCCAGAGACTGTGCGGTTACCTACGTCGCCCGAAGTGTGAAGTCCGTCGCAGCACGCAGTCATGTAGAACCGCCAGGTCATGACCACCCTCGTGCAGGTCTTTCAGGGCTTTGGTCAGGTGGACCTGCAGTAACGCCATGGTGTGGAGGGCAGAAGCCGCCTCCCCACAGGCTCTATAAGCACTGCCATTTAGACCTGACGAATACTTACAGGCCCGTGATGGGAGACACGGGTCACCCTGCAGAGTGGTAGCGGCTGTTGGACACAGTTGCATGGCCACAGACCGCTCCAACGAGGGGATGCCCATATACTCCAAAGCGGCTCCACCATCGAGGGTGGTGAGAGCGGAGGAGCCACAAGATTTGTTTCGGGCAGTGAAAGGTGCCCTCCACGATCTTGTAATCTCCTCATGCACTTCCAGCCTCGAAGGATCGGGACGCGGTGGAGGATTTCACACGAGCCCGACATTCTCGACGGCCCGGGAAAGCATAGCCGTCATCTCTGGGTCTGGCTCGGACAACGCTACCACACCCGAAGAGGGCAGCGCAGCCGGGTCGTCATCCCCGAGGAGAGAGGGCACGCCCTCTGATGCAGTGACTGACATCTGGTCATCAGAGGGGGCACCCCGTTCAGCAGAGGGCCCAGGCGCGCTCCTTCGGCCGCTCCACCAGCTGCGAAGTGCTTGAGGGATGAGGAGCTCCACTTGGGGAAGCCCTCACCGTAATCCTCAAATCACCTCTGACTCCACCGGATCCAGTGGCGCGCACGCCGGATTGCGGCAGAGGGACTCCGCCATGTTTGACATAGCGGAGTCTATTACACAACTCCGAGATGGTCATGTCCCCACAAGAAGAACATGAACCATCCACGAAAGCCTCCTCAGTGTGCTGAATGCCCAGACACGTGAGGCAGCGATCGTGACCGTCCTGAGGCGCCAGGAAACGACCACACCCAGAAACGCACGGGTGATAAGACATCTTTAAAACGACGCGATCACCCGTGTTACTCTTTTAGAGAAATTGCTCTTTTAATGCTGAAGCACGCAGGGGGAGCTGGCCACCACACACTCCTAGTGTGGCTGTCAGCAAGACGATCTTTCTCTCCCGGACACCGTGACCACCGCTGCTGTGCCGTAACACCCGCACTCGTCTAGCAGAACACTCTCTAGGAAAGGGACAGCAGTAGCTTCAACCACTACCGCTTGGCTCCGAAGCGAAAGGATGAATTAATCCTGTGCATCTGCTGCCTCTTATACTCACGCTGTGATCAGCGGCAGCTGGATGCAATAATTGCATGCCAATGTCCATTGGCTTGTTTAGTTACACTCGAAGTGGATTGGTCTCTCTGGCGAGATCCCAATCTCGTCGGTCACGTTACTCGGAGTGACCAACTGAAAGGGAAACTTTCAGTCATTAGAATATTAGTAGACTATCTGCTTAATATCTTCTAACACTTTATTTTGGTGGGTCCACAACATGCAACATACTAACTATCAGAAATTTTGCAAGCATATGTCAACTTATTCTACTAACCCTAAACCTACCCTAACAGTCTACTCTGAGAGTTAGTAGACATGTAGTTGCAAATTAATGAGAATTAGTTGACGTAGTTGAGATGTACTTACAAAGTTACTTATAGTTAGTAGAATGTCTAAAATGGACTACCAAAATAAAGTGTAACCCAAAAGTTTCTAATACAGCTTTTTAAACTGACACAGAACTGAATGAACCCTCTGATTCTGATAATATTAAACGTGTAAACAATCACTTACTATAAATACAATGAAATCAACATGTGAGTTTCACGTATTTAACATTTTGTGAACAGATTTGCATATATTTGTGGCATCACTTGGATTAGGGAACACATATTCACCATTAACTAAGAATTTTCCTTCAATAAACTCTTAATTTGCTGCTTATTAATAGTAAGGTAGTTTTTAAATTTAGGTATTGGGTCAGATTAAGGAATCTGGAATTTGTTCATGCAAAATAAGGCATTAATATGTGCCTAATAAGTACTAAACACCCAATATGCAAGTAATATGCATGCTAAGCTACTAGTCAAAAGGGAGAATTTGTTCTTAAAACAAATTGTTACCATATTTGTTGTACATATCTAAATTTTAGCTGTTAATATTTTAGAGAGATCACATTGATATATCATGGATCACAAATAAAAAAAAAAGTCTTTCAAATAATTTACATTCATCTTCTCAAATAATAATAATAATAATAATTTTTATTTTCTATAGCGCCTTTAAATGTTACTTCTCAAAGCGCTTAATATAAGCAAATAAAACATCAAAATACACCATATAAAAATACAAAATAAGCAAAATAGAAAGAAAACATGCGTTCAAAACACTTATATAAACACTTAATATAAAAAGAATATAAAAAATTTAAATAAAAGCTACCCTAAATAAATGAGTTTTAAGGCAAGATTTAAAACTGTTAAGAGATTTTGCTTGCCTTATCTCAATAGGTAAGGAATTCCACAGTTTTGGAGCTAAAGAAGATCACCCATCGATCTTAAATGTGTTGATGGAACAGTTAACAAACTAGTATTAGAAGAATGAAGGTCACGCCTTGGGGCGTATGGAATTAAAAGCTCTTACAAATATTGGGGTGCCAAACCATGCACAGCCTTTTAAGTAAGCATCAGAATTTTAAAATCAACCCTAAATCTTACAGAAAGCCAATGCAAAGACTCCAAGATAGGAGTGATATGATCACTTATCCTAGTTCTAGTAAGGAGTCTAGCAGCAGAATTCTGCACGACCTGCAATTTGTTTAGGGTAGCTTTCGAAACCCCAGCCAACAAAGCATTGCAATAGTCAATTCAGGAGAAAACAAAGGTGTTTATCAGTTTATCAGCAACAGGGAAAGACAGCATAGGAAGTAATCTGGCAATATTTCTAAGATGAAAGAAAGATGTTTTAACAGTATTCTGAACATGAGGCACAAATGTTAGACTAGAATCAAATATCACCCCCAGATTTTTTTATTTTGGCCGAGATTCCATGATAGAATTATCAACAATTAAAGAAACCGTTCCAGCTTTACGCAATTGGTGGGGTGAACCAATAAGCATGATCTCAGTCTTTTCACTGTTAAGACAGAGAAAATTCTGCGACATCCATTCCTTTATCTCAGAAATACAATGAGAAAGAAAATTAACAGGCACAATATCATCAGGTTTTGAGTGCATGTAAATTTGAGTGTCATCTGCATAGAAATTGAATTTTAGACCAAGAGATCTCAA
Source organism: Spinibarbus caldwelli (assembly GCA_039654775.1). Lineage (NCBI taxonomy): Eukaryota > Metazoa > Chordata > Actinopteri > Cypriniformes > Cyprinidae > Spinibarbus > Spinibarbus caldwelli. Next base: position 9,161,144 of record CM077222.1, on the reverse strand, counting down.
GAGCTGACCAAGTGGGAAAATGTAGATATTAAAAAGCAAGGGGCCCAAAATTGATCCCTGAGGGACTCCATATTTCACAAGACCGACCTCTGACCTAAAACCACCCATAGTAACAAACTGCTTAAGATCTGTGAGGTATGACTTAAACCAATTAAGTACAGTACCAGAGACCCCAAAAACAGTTTCTAAACGAGCAATTAAAAGAGAATGATCTACAGTGTCAAAAGCGGCACTGAGGTCAAGAAGGATCAGAATTGAAAGACAGCCAGAATCTGAGGCAATTAGCAGATCATTTGTGACCTTGACTAATGCTGTTTCAGCGCTATGAAATTTACAGAAGCCAGACTGCAAAGGTTCAAATAGACTGTTTTCAGTTAAGTGAAAAATTAACTGTGTAGCAACAACTCACTCCAAAATTTTAGCAAGAAAAGGAAGATTAGAAATGAGACAAAAATTGTTAAGGTTTTCATAATCAGTGTTTGTCTTTTTAGGTATAGGGGTAACAGCAGCTATTTTAAAAGCTGCTGGCACAACACCAGTACACAAATAGTCATTTATAATACTCAAGACAACAGGACATAAAGAAACAAAACATGACTGAAACAAACAAGTGGGTATGGGATCAAGTAAGGAAGTGGTTGCTTTCAATTGAGAAACCTCCTTTTGCAGGGAATATGAGTCAACTACGCAAAAATTTGAAAAAAGTATTACCAGTATAAAATGGAGTATTTACCAAAGAGGAGGCACAAATACATTGACGTACATTATCAATATTGGTGCCAAAAAAATCTAGAAACTTGTTACAAAGATGGGTTGAAGCAGTAACAGGTGAGAGACAATTACAATTCGGCAATTTGTTTATGGAATTAAACAATTGTCTCGGTTTGTCTTGATTGTTGTGAATTATCTTAGAAAAATAATCAGATCTTGCAGAAACAATTCCATCCTTTTACTCATGTAAACAATCTTTCCATGCCTGATAATGAACAGTCAGACCAGAGAGATGCCACTTATACTCCATCTTACGACAAGATGTCTTCATTGTACACAAACCATCATTATACTAAGGAGCAGGTCGTACAAATGAAACAGTGTGTGATTTTTGAGGAGCAAAGGAGTCAATGCCAGACCGGAGAACAGAATTTAACAGAGACTTTGGCCTCCGAAGGATCAGATGAAGAAAAACTACCTAGTGAAGAATCAATAAAAACAGAAAAGTCAGATGGCTCAATTGATCTTCATTTACGGTATGTCACAGTATGAGAAGAGGAGATGTTAACAACAGGTAGATTCATGTCAAAAAAGATAGCCAAATGGTCAGACAACCCTAGATCAATGGCAGACAACTGAGATACAATGGATCCATTTGAAATCACAAGGTCCAAGGTGTGTCCTTTGTTATGTGTAGAACAGTCAACAAACTGATCCAAGTCGAAGCACTCCAATAAAGACAAAATGTCTTTTGTTAATGCAGAGTCTTTTTTGTCCATATGGATGTTAAAATTCCCCAGAATGAGAGTTCTCTCAAATTTGAGGTACATGTAAGACAATAAATCTGCAAAATCTGATAAAAAAGTGTTTATTTGCCTTAGGAGGCCTGTAGACTGTGACAATAGCTGTAGAATGGTACTCAGAAACACTCAAAACTAGATATTCGAATGAATTAAACTGAGGAACAGCTACAGGACTTAAACTGTATTTTTGATGGTACAGTACTATGATAATTTATCCTCTACCAGAGGATTGCGGCAAATCAAATAACCCATATCCAGTTGGAGTAAGTTCATTAAGAAGAAAACCATCTGACTGTTTGTGCCATGTTTCAACTAGACACAAGAGGTCAAGCTTTTCTTCCACAATAATGTCAGATAAAATCCCAGCTTTATTGTTGACAGAGCGAACATTAAAAACCGCCGATTTCAACAGATGCGGGGATTTAGAGAACGTCCGTGTAGACTCTTCTTCATATAAAGGCAAGACAAATTGTCATAATTAATCCCAGCAGGTCTAGATGACAACCTTTGAGGTTTACGAAGAAATGTGGGATAAGAAACGACATGAGAGAGTGAATGTGTAAAACTGCGCCGTGAGGAGCGATGTATATAATGCTTACGCCGGAGTATTCCAACGTCTCCACAGATTGAGTGAACATCGTTCGCCAAACAATAGTTCCTCTTTAGTTTCAACAGCTGGTGAGCAGTGTACCTTAAGGCTATGTAAGAGGAATCCACACCAACAACAGCCTCGCAGCAGTGTACAGCAATGTAACGAGAGTTGGTTCCAGCAGCAAATACTCAAAAATAAAAACAATAATCCAACGGGTGAAGTGTAATTCCACATCGCAATCAATCTTCAATCAATCTACAAAGTCTCCAAAATTGTAGTATTTCTAAAACAATAGTTACAACAAACAATCGGGAGAAGGGAGTGGCAGCCAAATGCGCCACCATTCCCCGTTCAACCAGAAAATGCATTTTTTGCATTTTTAACTCATTTAACACTTTCATTTTTAACTCATTTAACACTTTCTGTAACAAACTGTTTTGTTGTACATTTGTTAACTGCTGTTTTTTTGTTAAAAAAATAAAAATAAAAATAAAAATAAAAATAAATAAATAAATAAATATATATATATATATATATATATATATATATATATATATATATATATATATATATAGCTTTTGTACATTATTGAGTGGATGGGAATCTGATTCAGTGCTATAATTTTACTCCAGTTGGCGAAGCATGACCTTCTGGTTTATAAATCTGATGAGTTCATATAGGCCTACTTGTTCTATACCGAACATCCTTCAAACTGCATTGTAAAGTAAATTGGAATTGCTATCATGACTTCCCTTTACATCACGTGACATGACTGCTGCGGTACTGCAATGATTTAGAGCAGAAGCTTGTGCGCCAGGAAACATGAATGTAATAACTCCTAGAGGAAGCACAGACACACATTTAATGCATTGTTCTGCTTTCTGACTCTCTGACCTGAATTTCATCAATGCAATTTCATGTTTCTAATCGATATCCAATACAGCAAGATGAAACATGCAATCCAATCACAAACTGAGTGTTTTGATCTTGCGGTTTATTTATGTACTTATTTATTTTTGGCTGTGCTGGGAAAATACCATAAGCTATCATTATATTGTGTGCAAAAAGTATGTTGCAAAGGCCAGCAGAAATGCACTGATAATGTACTGATGGGTACAGCTCATCTATAATGGAGAAGCAAAGTGTTGAGTGTTTCCAAGTGCTTTCTGGAGCTTCAAAGTTTTTGTCACCATTCACTTACATTGTATATACATATACAGTACTGCATCATAATTATGCAAAATCTTAATTTGATTTCAGTTAGGGCCACTCTGTTTGAGTAAGATTATTGTAGAGGTCCTGAACTTTATATTTGGCGGCAGGATTCGCTCCGAAGGCTTCTGATTCTGAGCTATCCACAGGCATAGCTCACTGAGGTTTGAATCCCCCGAAGCCTAAGCAATTGCCAGATATTTTATATGCAACAGTTGTATTAGCAATGAGCTGGATAGATGATATATCTCTGTGGGCAAGCAGTTAGTGATCATGTATCTGCATAAGGAGGAGTTGGGGATGGAGGAGGGTAAGTGCATGTCTGTGCGACTATAGCAAGTGTGAGTATGGATGAACTTACATGTCTTATTAATTTTAGTGGGAGGAATTATGATCAGCTGAGCTTCATCAGATGCTGCAGGCACTCCGTGGTCTGCCTGAAATACGCTTGAGCTCCATTCATTGCTCAAACTAGATTTCTGCAGAATAATGTCATACACACCTGGGATGGCCTGAAGCTGAATTTCCTGAAAAGTTGTTCAAATCAAATACTCTGGGATTGCATGATTTTGTTCAATCATACTAGCAGAGCTGTCCCGTGTTTTGTGGTTTTGTTTATGAAAGGAATCTTAGCTCAGAGCTCAGATGCAAATATCTACCACAGGGTGACATCAAATTAACTCAGCACTGCTTCTGCAAATTAAAGTGCATTAAGCACAAAATAGTTGTTCCAATTTTGCACAATTTTAGTATACCAACTTATTATACCAAAAGTATTTTTTTTTTATTAAGCACATAAATACGTAAATGAATTTGTACTATAATTAGCACAAATACATGGTAGTTTGTTTTATTTATTCATTCATTCATTCATTCATTCATTCATTTATGTATTTATTCTTTCCACCAGGGCTCTTATATGTGGAAATAACAAATGTGATTCCTAATGGCCATTTGAGAAAGTAAATAGGGAATGTTTTGAAAAAGTGTTAACTTTAAGACAGAGTTTTGTGCTATTGTGTGTTGGGTCTTTTTAAGAGCAATATATTGGATGGTAGGATCCCTAATGTAATAATGAGAAGCCTCATATACATGTTTTATCTCAAGACTAAAAAACAAAACACAGTTCTCTTGCAGTTTTTCCCTGTATTTTGCATCATCCATTGTTCTTTCTATTTTAACAAGATCCCCGCTGATGAAAAGGCCCTCCTGCATGGTGATTTAACTCTGTTCTAAACTCTAGCTATGGTGCTGTTTGAAGTGTAGTCAGTCTTGGGTTTGTTCCACAGCTGAGTTGTGTTTTGGCTAAAGAGGCATGTTTTAGTCTCATCTGACTACAAAAATGTTTTCCCACAATATATCCTTTTAAATTGTGCCATGTTAACTCCAAGCAATTTGACTAAAGTTTTTGTTATGCAATCTTAGCATTCACATATTTTTTTAGGTAACACTTTACAATAAGGCTGTATTAATTAACGTTAGTTAATACATTAGTTAACATGAACTAACAATGAACAACTCCACTGTTCAGGATTACTTAATGTTTTGTTAATGTTAACTTATACATTTACTAATGCATATCTTTACATTAACAGATTAATTAGTTAACGTTGTGGTTAATGCATTAGTTAACATGAACTAAAAATGAACAATGCATCTGTTCAGCATTACTTAATCTTTGCTCATGTTAACTTATTCATATACTAATGCGTTATTCATGCTTTAGTTAACATGAACTAACAATGAACTATGCCTGTGAATAGCTTTATTTAATAAGCTTTATTTAATTATACTACATACAGTATATACACATAAGTTTATGTAGCAGCTAACACACACAATGGATAAACAATACTAACTCCCCATTTGGACACTGATTTGGGCTGTTGGTAAACTAGGAAACCATCTAAACATCAACAGATAATGTTTCAAATCAAATCAAATCAAATCACGTTTATTGTCACATCATCACAGCACATGTGCCTTGGTGAGTGAAATTCTTGAGAGTGTGCTCCAGACAGTGCAGAAACAATTAACATATAGACAGTACCATTACATACTTACAGACTTATACAGATGACAATGTGCAATATACACATACATATACTCAGTACACACAGTGTACTATTAGACATACTTACAGTTATCAATACACATTATACACCGTATGTACACATTCTACATTGTGTACACATATACACACACACAATAATATGCAAAGGTGCAGTAGATTATACATAAGCTGGGTGTGCAAATGTCATGGATGTGCTTTGGATGGTATCTAGTGGTAGCAGATAGATTGTTCTATTAGTGCAGTGTGTACGTGTAGTCCAGTTTGAACTGTGTTGGAGTTAAAGTGCAGTGCGTGGCATATCGTAAAGTGGGAGTGTGCTGTAGGGTGTATTAGTTCTGACTGTTCATTAGCCTGATAGCTATGCACTAGCCGACTAGGAAAAAGTCGGCTAGTGCATGATCGGATGCTGCGGAGACGTCTTCCTTAGGGCAGCAGAGAGAACAATCTGTGGGACGGGTGGCTGGAGTCATTCATGATCCTCTGGGCTTTCCTTATACACTGCCTGGTGTAGATGTCCTGGAGGGAGGGAAGCTCACCTCCAACAATGTGGCGGGCAGCTCGCACAACCCTTTGCAGAGCTTTGCGTTTGCCAGCGGTGCTGTTTCCAAACCAGGTGGTGATGCAGCCGGTCAGGATGCTCTCCAGAGTGCAGGTGTAGAATGATCTGAGGATGCTGGGGCTCATTCCAAACTTCCTCAGCCATCTCAGGAAGAAGAGGCGTTGATGTGACTTCTTCAGCACTACATCTGTGTGAGCGGACCATATGAGATCCTCAGTGATGTGAATGCCGAGGAACTTAAAGCTGTTTACCCGCTCCACAGGTGTCTTGTCGATGGTGATGGGTGTGTGTTCTCTGCTCTGTCTCCTGAAATCCACCACCAGCTCCTTGGTCTTGTCGATGTTGAGTGAGAGGTGGTTCTCCTGATACCATTTAGTCAGGGTACTAACCTCCGCTCTGTAGGCCGTCTCATCGTTGTCAGTGATCAGGCCTATCACCGTTGTGTCGTCAGCGAATTTGACGATGACGTTGGAGCTGTGTGTGGCTGCACAGTCATGTGTGTACAGGGAGTACAGGAGTGGGCTGAAGACGCAGCCCTGAGGAGCACCAGTGTTGAGGGTCAGCGGAGATGAAGTGTTGTTGCCCATTCTGACCACCTGACTTCTGCCTGTCAGAAAGTCCAGGATCCAACTGCACAGAGATCTGTTTAGTCCTAGAGTCTGGAGCTTCGCAACCAGTGTGGCAGGCACTATGGTATTGAATGCGGAGCTATAGTCCACAAACAGCATTCTTACATAGGTGTTCTTGTTTTCCAGGTGGGAGAGAGCAGTGTGCAGGGTGAAGACAATAGCATCGTCTGTGGAACGGATGCTGTGATATGCAAATTGCAGCGGATCCAGTGAAGCAGGCAGCACAGAGCAGATGTAGTCTCTGATGAGTTTCTCAAAACACTTGCTGAAGATGGGTGTCAGAGCAACGGGCCTCCAGTCATTCAAGCATGTGATTTTATTTTTCTTTGGTATGGGCACAATGGTGGATTTTTTGAAGCATAAGGGAACCACAGACAGAGAGAGGGAGAGGTTGAAAATGTCTGTGAAAACCCCAGCTAGCTGGAATGCGCATGCTCGGAGCACACGGGCTGGGATGCCATCAGGACCCACAGCCTTGTGGATATTCACCTGTCTGAAGGATCGGGTTACATCCGCGACAGAAATGGAGATTGCACTCGCCTCCTCTGCAACAGCCGCGGGAGCGCTCTCTGCGTGGGTGGTGTTGCGAGCCTCGAAACGTGTATAAAACTGATTAAGCTCATCTGGTAGAAAGGCGGCAATATTCACTGTAGCTGGTTTATTCCCTTTAAAATCCGTGATGTTATTGATACCCTGCCACATGCTTCTTGCGTTGTTGGTGTTGAATTGTTCTTCAACTTTGTTTTTATATTGTCGTTTGACGGCTTTGATGGATTTCCTGAGATCGTAGCTGGCTTGTTTTCGATCGTCAGAGTTTCCGGATTTAAAGGCAGATGTCCGCGCTGACAAGGCTGCTCGAACATCGCTGTTAATCCACGTTTTTTGGTTGGGGTAGATGCGGATTGTTTTTGTCGGCACTACGTCCTCTACACACTTCCTGATGAAACACGTTACAGTCGGTGCGTTCTAAACGGGATATATCGCCCTCCGAAGGGCACTTCGGAGTGAAAACAATCATGGCCGCCATATTGAAGGGTCGTTCCAAACCGAAGTGCTCAAAACTAGCCACTTCAAAGGGCCCTTCGGAATGAAGGATTTCGAAGGGTACAACTGATGGACACTTCGGGCTCCCATGATCCTTTGCACAGATTCTTTGCATGATGACGGTGGTTCCGTATGATGACGTAGAAGGGCACTTCAAGAAACAGTTGTTTGGTCCCCTACATCCTTCAACCCTTCGAAGCTCTCACTCCGGAGGGTAAAACCCTTTGAAGGGAGTAGGGCATAGGGATGAGCCCTTCCGAATGGAACGCAGGGAGTATCTGAGTACACCTCTATGTCGTCATCAGACGCTGCCCGGAACATGTCCCAGTCCACGTGATCAAAACAGTCCTGTAGTATAGCGTCTGATTGGTCCGATCAGCATTGAATTGCCCTGAGGGCGGGTGCTTCTCGTTTCCATTTTCTGCCTATAAGCAGGCAGGAGCAGAACGGAAGAATGATCCGATTTGCCGAAAGGTGGGCGGGGGAGCGATTTGTAGGCATCCCGGAAAGGAGAGTAGCAGTGTTCGTGTGGCTCAGTGGTAGAGCATTCGCGTTAACAGCGCAAAAGGTCATGGGTTCAATTCTCAGGGAACACACATACTGATAAAAAAAATGTATAGCCTGAATGCACTGTAAGTTGCTTTGGATAAAAACACCTGCTAAATGCATAAATGTAAAATGTCCAGTAAATGATCACCACGCATGGTGATGTGTTGAAAGTATTTTGGAGCTATTGTTTTTAAGTTGGCTTTGTTAAAGTCCCCCGTAACAATGAACGCTGCATCAGGGTACGTGGTTTCCTGCTCGCTTTTATTCCCATACAGTTCCTTGAGTGCCTGGTCTATGTTGGCTTGAGGGGGAATGTAAACAGCTGTGATTATGATCGCTGTAAATTCCCTTGATAGCCAGAATGGTTGACACAGAAGCATATGAAATTCCAGATCAGGGGAGGAGAAGGATTTAATAGAGTGTAGATTCCTTTCATCACACCACGAGTTGTTGATAAAGAAACAAGCACCCCCACCTCTGCTTTTCCCTGTGAGCTCTTTCGTTCTGTCCGAGCAGTGCACAGATAACCCCGTAAGCTCGATGGCTGAGTCTGGAACCACTGCAGACATCCATGTTTCTGTGAGGCAAATAATGTAGCAGTCACCTTGTTTCTCGTTGGTATGAGATGCGTGCCCGCAGTTCGCAGAGTTTGTTGTCCAGTGCCTGAACATTAGCCAGCAAAATGGTTGGGAGAGGAGGTCGGAGGGACAGCGCCTGAGTCTGACAAGGACGCCGGCTCTCTTTCCCCTTTTCTGGCGGCGTTTCCTCGGTCGTGACCGTGCGGCCCAGACAAAGGGCTAAGATGCGGTGTCTGTAAACAAAGCGCCGGCGTTCAAGGACTCAAAGTCCGGTTTGCGTTGCGCGACGAAGGAACCAATGTTTAAAAGCGTGTGTCTATCGTAGACAGTTATACTAACAACATCCAGCACGTAAAACAACAAAATAACAAATAAAACATACGAAAAACTGCAGAGTTTTCTCGGAGCTCGCAACACGGCTGCCATGCTCGGCACCATCTTACTGATAACTTATTGTAAAGTGTACACTAGTCCAACATTAACTGATGTGTTACTAACATTTGTAGACTGTTCATTAACATAACTTACCACTAAAAAAGTATTTACTAAGGGAATTTGTGAACCTTATTGTAAAGTGTACACTAATCCAATGTAGCAAATCAGCTCAAAAGGGAAATTTATAATTACAATTAATTGTGATTAATTACAATTATTTATAGCAGCTGCCAGTAGCAACTGTAGCAGAATTAAATTGCCATCAACTAATCTGTTTGTCCAGCGAACATTCCGTGTATGTTCATATCAACTCTAAGAAAGGATATTTTCGTGGCAACAGAAAATACTTTCCTAAGTATTAATGCATTAGAGCATGTAATAAGGATCAAAATCGTAAAGGGACATTATCTACAAGCAGAATCAGAAACTCATGTAATTTGTGCACAAGAGTTTTATTAACTAAACACTAACACAAACTAGTCTAACAAACAAACATACATGGGAAAGGGCAAATGAGACTTGATGGATGAAACCATCAGGAAAACCAGAGAATGAAGCTATGAAAAGAGTCAGTTAACCACCTGAGTAAAACCATCAGCGCCGTTTATAACGAGGTCTATAGCTTATACTAAACCTCTGTTTCGTTTAGTTAAATGTACGATACTTGCATTGCCTTGGTCGTTGAACGAGTATCCGGATGCAGTCTCGGATGAAAGTCTTGATGGTTTGAAGGTTTGGTGGTGTTGGAGTTCTTCAAGTTCTTCCAGGTTTGAAGGGTGATGAACTCCAAAAGATGTTATTCTGGCTCGGTGGTGATTGGGAGAGTTTTCTCCCAGATAAAGGTGAAAAAGAGCTAAGAGAAACATCAGCTGAGATCCTAGGATCTTTGATGAATGGAAAGTCAAGGCCGAAGCCTGGCTCAAACTTAAGGTACAGAAGACTTCTAGCTCATCCTCATCCTCATCCTCTCAGTATCTAAAAGAACCGCAGACTAGCAGGCGGGTCACTAATGTGAGAGCTTTATCTAATATAGAGGTCACTCCTTTCGGGTGTCAAAGAGACTATGGTGTCTTGAACTTTTGGAGGGAAAAGTTTACGACGCTTTGTCTCCAAGCATGGTAATTTGCATATGTAACTGGATCGGATGTTGATATACATACTAGTAAAGATTCTTAGAACACTAATATGTAGCATAGGTATCAACATATAATATACACTCTCAATTAGATCATCCGAAGACAAATTGATAGAGACCAAACATGGTATAGCTAAGGTTACATGAACAAATGGTTCTATCATAAGCATACATAAAACAGTATACAATACAAAAGACAATATCCAAGAACAATAACAATATACACAATGACCGGAAGGATGTGTATGTTCATTCAAAGAAAGGTGTTTTTTTTTTTTTTTTTTGTTTTTTTTTTTTTTTATGAATTAATTAGAGAAGAGTCCATTTTATGGGCATTATATGTATTTCCTAAGGGGAAATGGACTGAGTGTTGCTCTGCCCGCATTCTTTTGAGTAATAAATCTAGTGTTATCAGAGTAGTTGCCATGGAACCTGTTCTGCCTTTCTGAGGTGTTAGATCCACAGACCCTCATAGTTGGCCCTTTGGTTGGGTGAGGGGGCATTAGAGATTATTTGTTAAATATAACACATAGTTGTGTGTTTGATTAGTCCAAATGCTACACCAACATGAACTAATGTTTAACCAACATTTGTAGACTGTTTATTAACATGACTTACCATTAACTAAGGGAATTTGTGAACCTTATTGTAAAGTGTACACTAGCCAAACATTAAACTGATGTGTTACTAACATTTGTAGACTGTTTAACATGATTTAGGCATACCACTAACAAATAACAAACAAAAAAAAAAAAAATTTTTTTTGGTTTTGTTCCCATGTGACAGCACAGCACACACGAACAGATCACGACTGTAAGCGCGGGAAATCTCACGCTGACAAACGTGACTTTAGAGTAAACAAATGGCGGACAAAGTGCAAGAGGAAATGGTGATAATAATATATGGATATATTTTTATTTACCGAAAATTCGTGGGGTTAAAAAAGAAAAATATTTTGGATTAAGTCGTGGAGACTGTGTGAACGTGAACTTTATATGTTACAGCGCCAGCTGGTAGGGCTTGATTCCAAAAAGAATCGATTCCGAGGCGTTGGGAATCGAGAGTCGATTCCAAAGGTTGGAATCCCATCAAGAGGAATCGACTCCTCATTCAGAGCGTTTTTCCGTTCAACAAAGCTTGTCTATGGGTACCTCTCAAACGGAGGGCTGTATCCTACGAAGGCTGCACACATTTAAATTCGCGAAAATAAACTGAAAGAAAACGAGTCGGCACTGAGATCATCTGAATTTGATGATGCAGCCTTCTGTTTGAGAAGCACCATTCGCCTCCCTCATGCTCGATAAAAGCCGTAATTACGAGAGTTGTGAGATAAAAGATCATTCTTTTTTATATATATAAAATATCTATTTCACTTTTATATTTTTATTACCCTTCGCCTCGTGCTCGCTAAAAGTGATTAGAAGTCTGATTCGTTTACACGAAAAGGTTATTTCGGATAGATAGTTTTAATGAACCAGTTCAAAAAAAAAAAAAAAAAAAAAAAAAAAAAAAACATAAAACAAAACAAAACAAAAAAAAAAAAAAAAAAAAAAAAAAAACGGTGGGCTTATGTTCTCCACAATTTTGAGCCCTGCACGACAGAATATACTATGACGTGATCGAGGGTCTTGATCTTATTTCCATCTAAAATACTATTTTTGTTTTATTTCTATTAGCCAATGATAATTCTAAAAGAAAACGTCACAAGCATAGATCAGTGGCCGAGAGCACATCTGATTGACAGATAAACCACGAGCTCTATCAGTGTTATTGTTAATGTTCTGGTTATTTTGTTTCAATATACAGTTTGTAAATTTTGTGCAAAGCATACAAAGCAAAGTAAACTTCATCATTCAGCTGAATTGTGCACATTTATTTTAAACACTTCATGTCTTATTCAATTCATGCGATAAACGCATGTCCCTGCTGAGCAGTGGGCTATGACTAATTTCACGGGAAATGCAGATAAAATTACAATTTAAAAATCAATCAGAGCTATAGAAATGTATCGTCATTTTTATTTTTTATTTTATTTTTTTACAAATAAAGCTTCATATTATGAGAAGGATACTTTCTACGACCTTTATATCCTGCAGTCATGGCGATATTAGGTTCCTTCAATCTAAAATAACAAGAATCGAAAAAGAATCGAAAACAAAAGAGGAATTGATTCTTGGAATCGAATCCCATCGATTCCAGAACCGGGAATCGGAATCGGACTCGATTCCAAAAATTTCGGAATCTTACAGCCCTACCAGCTGCAGGTGAGTAATGCCAGAGATTTCTTAATATAGGGAGATGAGAGGGTCTGTATTACTTACTATTGGAGAAAGTGTAACGGCTTACTTGGATCACGTGTCCCTTAATAACCAATCACATTACAGCCTTGAAGTCATAGAATTTCAGTCAGAGTTGTAGGACGCTCAATCAACGTTTACGGATACCATTGGAATGAATGGGAAGTGCCGTAAGCTGAATCCCACCTGTCGCAAAAAGTCAGTGACTTCTCTTATAAAACAGCATTTTTTTCGTGGTAAACTCTAAAAATAGTTGAATCCAAAAGTATTGTTTAGTATAAAACATGTTGAAGATTAGCAGATAGGCTTTCGATTCATTAAAAGATAAGCCGTTTCCTCTAAAAAGCTGTTTATTCAGCGTAGTGAAACCTCTCCTCCATTGACATCCATTCAAAAAAAAAAAAACGGCCTCTAGTCTCCTTTCCCATGTACTGGCAGACCAGAAGCTTTAGCTTTAGCCGTTACGCTTTTTTTGGCTAATGGTTGCAGGCTTGCCTTCTAGTGGCTTTGGTAATGTTTCCGTCTTCCGTCAGCTCATTTTCTGATTGGAAATCGCTTCGTTCCACGTGACTATCTACCGAGCATGCGCATGTTTGTTCTCGCGGAGTTTGGCGGCAAAATCGCATGCGGAACTGGACGGACTGGACCTACTAACACCGCCTGATAGAGCGGATTTACTGGCTTGGAAAGCGGGATAGAAATGGTCCTCTTGGAAGACTTTTCAATGACATTCATCGAAAATAGCAGCTTTAAAACTCAAAGGTGATTATCAACTGTTTGTACAGCTGACCATGCTTTCTCACTTCCAGTTAACGTTAGGAGAAACACCTCCTTCTTCTCTAAGTTTGTTTATTTATTTAATGAATTGATTATATAATATAAATGTATATAATGTATACCACAATTATGTAATAATATAATATGTAATAAAGTTTCTGAAATATCTAAGTGATGCATGAATGGCTTTCACTTATTTAAAGTCCAGTAAAATCAATAATGACTGCTTTGTTATTAACCCACAAATGTTAGTTAAACGTTAGTTAATGTTGGACTAGTGTACACTTTACAATAAGGTTCACACATTCCCTTAGTAAACACTTTGTTAATGGTAAGTCATGTTAATAAACAGTTTACAAATGTTAGTAAAACATCAGTTAATGTTGGACTAGTGAACACCTTACAATAAGGTGCACAAAATATCTTAAATGGGTGGTTGACTGTTTTTTTCTAGGCTTAATTGTGTTTATGGGGTGCAGTCTAACATGTGTTAATGCTTCATTTAAAAAAAAAAAAAAAAAAAAAAAAAAAGCATTATTTTTCACATAATGTACCTTTATTTCACAGCGCTATGTCCCCTCTCTGATAAACGGGCTGATCATTTCCTGCTTTTATGAAGCCCCTCCCTCAGAAATAGGCGATGGGCTCAGATTGGTAAGCTGGTCCAGTGTGTTGTGATTGGCTAAACTGCCACTAGTGCGCATCTGAACATCCCGCCCCTCACCTCATCGCCCCTCACCTCATCAGCATGTGCTCCGGTTGTATTCTAAACAATGGTGTCGTCTATATTGCTTATCAATTTGAGCCCGATTGAGACGCAGAGGATATTAGTGAAGAGGATTGTGCAGAATCTGTGCAAGCAGGGCTTTTAATGGTAGGCCTAAGTTTTTTGTTTGTTGTTGTCTCATACTTTTAGATACGCTGTTATTTGTAAATGCTACTATGTAAGCTTTTAATATACGGTTTTATTCTGATTAAAGCTTTTACAGTATGGCAACCGCACACACATCCATGTATAACGCTTCTCATGTGAAAATAAGTGTAACAGTTATTCACTGAGCTGATGATCTGAATGAGAGAGAGAGATGCAGAGCAGAGTGTGTGCAGAGTAGGGAGACGTCAGGAACAGTATTAAGAACCGCTGCTTTAGAACATTGATTTTGAAACTTGTGAATCTTTATCTTTATCTTTTATCTTTACGCATTTAGCAGACGCTTTTATCCAAAGCGACTTACATTGCATTCAAGTTACATTTTTTTACATTTTATCAGGTCTGTGAATCCATTAGAATCGTAAGAAGACAGAATCAGGAATCATATATGGACAGATTTTTACGTGCACCCCTAGTTTTCTCTTCCTCTTTTCTAAAGCAGTACCCCTTTGCTGCGTGTTCCCTGGGACTGGGTTTATCTGGATTTGTGATGTAACGGACCCGGGAAGTAACTCGTTGTAGTCCCTACAAGCCATTTTTGTAGGCATTAAACTGTCAGAATGTTAAAAGACGATATCTCCATTTGCATTGAACTTTCAGCTTCGTAACTTTGCAGATATTGTTTATGCTCTAACAGCAACATTACACAATAACTAATGTTAAAAAAGTGAAAACGCAATCAACCACCCCTTTAATAAATACTTTGTTAATGATAAGTCATGTTAATAAACAGTCTACAAATGTTAGTTAAACATCAGTTAATGTTGGACTAGTGTACACTTTACAATAAGGTTCACAAATTCCTTAATAAATGCTTTGTTTGTGGTAAGTCATGTTAATAAACAGTCTACAAACATGAGAAACATTATCCGTTGATGTTTAGATGGTTTCCAAGTTTACCAATAGCCCAAATCAATGCCCAAATGGGGAGTTAGTATTGTTTATCCATTGTGAGTGTTAGCTGCTACATAAACTTGTGTATATATGTAGTGTAATTAAATAAATCTTATAAAACAAAGCTATTTACAGACATAGTTCATTGTTAGTTCATGTTAACTAATGCATGAACTAACACATTAGTATATGAATAAATTAACATAAGCAAAGATTAAGTAATGCTGAACAGATGGGGTTAATTTTTACTTTGTTAAATAATGCATTAACCATAGTTAACTAGTTAAGTTGTTAATGTGAAGAGAAGCATTAATATGTGAATAAGTTAACATGAGCAAAGATTAAGTAATGCTGAACAGATGTGTTGTTCATTTTTAGTTCATTTTATCTAATGCGTTAACTAGTTAATCTGTTAATGTAAAGAGATGCATTAGTAAATATGTAAGTTAACATTAACAAAACATTAAGTAGTCCTGAACAGTGGAGTTGTTCATTGTTAGTTCATGTTAACTAATGCATTAACTAACATCAATTAATACAACCTTATTGTAAAGTGTTACCAATTTGTATAGCTCTATCCTCTTACCGCAGACCAGGGTTTCTCAATGCGAGGTTCATGAGTTGATGAAAAGGATATAATGTATTATGTTGAATGTAAAATTAAAATAAATAAATGGCACTGTGTGCAGTTTACACACGTGTAGCTTATGATCTGGTGTTTTCAGCATATCAGAACTGCTTGGTTCACACACAATCGATACTGCAAACTGCATCTCTACATATAATATTAGTTTAGCATGCATTTTAGATCACAATGTGTGCTAGATTATTTACATATTTGCGTATTTTTTAAAATTGTTGAGGATATAACTTTACAGCATTTCATCAGGATTTAAAATCATGTGGGTTTGGATATTTTAAAAGTGAAAGATTTAAAACATAAATAAGTATAAATAAAATGTAATCTATTTGCATGTCATGTGACAATTGACTGACGTAAACAACGTAAACTTGCAAATGTGCCATTAAATTTCAGGGTGACTTCAAATAAACATGCTACACCTAATGGGTCCAATAGATCAAATTTTGGTTCATTTGTGTCTATTTTTATTTCTCCTAAGGGATTTTGGAGAAACATTTTAAGGACTAAAGCTCTGTTCAGCTTACAATGCTGCTGTGTCTCCGTGTCTCCGTGTCTCTGGAAACAGTGAATATTGCTTGTGATACACATAGGTTGACCTTTGAGTCATAAATGCTTTTTTCCTTGAAATGTCTCCGGCTGCCGAGTAAATCGGTGAATATTCATCATGAAGATCTATAACACAATAGCAAAGTTAATTGGAAAGACAGTGTTCTTGGCTATAGTTCCTCACAACACAATCGCACAAGTCTGCCAAAAAACAGAAGGTTGTACAGAATGACACAACATCATGAATGGAGCAATTAAGTAGTTAAATATTTGGCACTATTGCATGGTGTTTTAATTCTACTGCACAGATGTTCACTATACGCCCCAATACAAAGTGTTTATGTAGAAATGAGGCCTTGTCCCTCTGTTATTTAGAATATTTAATGGCAACACATTGTAATAGAGAAGACAGGGATGGTTAACACATGGCGAGGCGTAACACCATCAGTTTAACCAATTACAGGGTGAAATCACCATTAAACATGATCTTTGGTAAAGGGGTAAATATATTGGACTTGCTTTTCACAAAAGATGAGCTCAAATATATGAGGCTCTATACTGGACCTTCTTAATACACTCTTTGTGCTAATTTTCACAGTTTGAACATAAGTAGTAGATATCTGAATTGCATTAATTTGTTGCAGACAAATATTAAACCAAATATCTACAACATAACATAACCTTTTGAAGTTTTACTGAATGCTTTCATTAAAATGTTATGCTTTCAGACCAATTATTTTCAAGGAAAGACACTCATATAGTTTGCAAAGGATCATACATAGACATAAAATAACCAAGGTTTCTGCAATAAAACATAAGAAATAACATTCTTTGTATTGACATTGGAGAGAGGGTTTCGGTCTAATGCTTTTTGTCTGATATCGTGTTTCTTGTGTAAAGGAGAGAAATGTCTCAATAGCTAGTTCAATACTGTTTGGATTAGACTGGATATTTTCGACTATGAGTCACACTTGCTGAATCATAATGTCCTAAAACTCTTACCGGAATATAATGTGTGATGTATTATTACGGTTAAGGTTTATGACAGACAGAAAGACAGATAAATAGACAGATACATAGCAACCACCCAGAATGCTATAGTAACTGCATAGCAAAATCTTAAAGCTTCCACTAGGTCTTCAAACTAATCTTCAAGTCGAACTTGCAGACATGGATTTTTCCATCCAACATTCAAAGTTTGTTTTTATTAGCTTCCTTTTTCCAGATTACTTCTAGTGGTACATAAAACCTACTTTGTTTTTGAGGCTGTCTTTATTTCCCCTATGCATGTCACAGTGTGGCTCAGACAAAAGTGAAAGCTCTCGTCTCTGTCTTTGTTGAGAGCTCTCACTGCTGTTACTCATGATCTTTTGCCCGACATGCTCATGATCAAATGCATTTCCATAAGTAATTTCTGGCCATCAATTAATGTGAAGGTTCCAGTTGAGTTTCTCCATTTTATAGGACACACATTATGTGGCCTTAAGAAGGAAAATAGACTATTAATGGATATCAAAGTGGACTAAAACTATCAAAGTGGACTAAAGAAATGTCATGCCTAATGGAGTTTATTGACCACATTAATAATGTGTGGTTGTAATACTCTTACTATGGATTAAAAAGATAAAACGTACAGAATCATGTAACAAACAACTTAAACTTAATAAAGCGTGTTGTATAGCATGATAACATACGATGAAATTAATTAAGCTCAAAACAGGTTTGTGTACTGGAATGATTACAGCAGTAAACATACAGAGTATGCAGTAATTTCTTAATTTTGACATATGGTAACCTGTTTAGCCGGTTTATATTCAATTCAATGGAGAAAAAAAATAAATAAATAAAATAAAAACCTTTTTAATAATTCTTAATTACCAAAGCATGTAATAACTTTAATAAAATTTTGACTTAACATTTCGTGTGCAGCCCTATTGATTTCCCACATTTACAACACTGTAACATCATTTAGACACTTTCTACCGCATGAAATTAAAAATAAACTCATTCAATTTTCAAATTTTTACACAAATTTAACTAAAGTTGTCATGCTCATATCAGCAAACGTTTGTGTGTAGTTTATCAAAATCACAACAATGCACATGACAAATGAACAGCGATGTGTTTCCATACTGTTACTGGCTATAGTGAATGTTTATATTGAGTTACAGATCTCTAATTTCTCTTGTTTCAACCACTTGACTGAATGTGATATGGCCACAGGTGCATGCATATAATTTAAGGTCCAAAAATAACATGCCAAAAGTGAGAAAATTTGCCTTTGGTAAGTAAAAGTGCTCGCCAAATGGCTGTTAACGTTATTATGAATTGCAAAATAACAATGAACTGATTAAATTGAATTGTAAGCATGATAATCTGACCCTCGCAATGAACATATCCTGTTAAAGACATATAAACCATTCACTGAAGAAAACATATGGCTCAACTCATGTATTTTTTAATTACTTTTAGTAGAAAATTATAACCATCAAATGTTTTAGAATCAAAAAAGTGTTTTTATGTTCTTTATGTTTTATGTACAGTTTCACTGAGAGACTGAGACTGACTCATCTCATATGTGATGTTGCAAATGTGGCAAAAAGTTAATCCTGGCTTACTGAACACCTTGGTACTTGTCACTTAATGTTCAAAGAAAAGACGGCGCTACATGCTTTAAATAGTGTCTCTTTCATTTTTCTTTGGTTTACTGAGAAATGTTTCTGGCATTCTTTATGCCAATGTCAGTTCACCTTTTTGAAAGACCAGTATCTTTGACATTTTGGAAGTAGTGAACTATAAAAAAGACGGCTTTTAGCTCTTTAGACCATGAAAGGGATGAATTAACTCACATTTTGTTCAAAACGTATGACATTTTAAGCATTAAAAGGCTGTCACACTTTTGTCTTTATTGTCTGACTGACCAAGTTAGGATAACCACACAAAATGGACCCAACTAACAGCATGAAGACTGACTGCAGAATTAAGTGTCATCTGAGACATTCCTAGTTCATTCCTTTCTACATTAGATCAGCAGTTAACCAACAAAGATATCCAATTAATACCAAAATGCTGTATCTCATTCCACATAAGTTGTTGGGCTTTCCAGGCATTTTCTAAAGCACAGTCAATTAAAAAAATAGCCATCCACTGACACTCGCATGGACATGTGAAAGGAGATGCAAGGGATTTTTCTCAGTTTTTGACCAAAGCTCAGCTAAATATATTGTTTTGCATATCTTTTTCTAGAAAGAAAGATTTTTTTTTTCTCTCTCTCATCATTCATCATCATATTAATAAGCAGCAACATTACTGTGGTAACGTTGTTTCTTGGACGTTTCATAACACTTCCAAAGTGGAATGTCCACTGAGTGGCATTAAAAGCATGTTCAGTTTTATTTGAAATAGATGAACGTGAATCAGGAAATGTTTTATCACGCCGGTTGTTTGTGAGGTTTGTAACTTTGTAAGTTCAGAAATTAAATAAAAAGTAAACTTAAGACAAAAACATATTTGCTGAAGCAAACATGCAATTGTATCAGTTGTATTATTAATAAGAATTCAAGAACAATGGAAACCCTTAATGAAAGAGCTGGGTAAGATATGAGATTTTTATCTTTTATTTTTTGTGAATAGCTGGTGATTTTGCTGGTTAACTCTTTGTCATTCTTGAAGATTTTGATCCCATCCAAGGCTGATGTTCTGTGTTTATTGGTTTTGAGGGTTTCGTTATAGTGGTGTATTATTATTATTATTATTATTATTATTATTATTATTATTAATCTTTCTAAATCTTTTTATGTTTTCAGACTCAGTGTTAAAATGATTTTATTATCCAATTTGTGAGAATGTGATGCCAAAATACAGTAACAGATTTCATACTGGATTAAAAATGTGATTGAAATAATTAATATAATATGATAAAAATAGCAAAAAGACAATATCATACAGTTATCAAGGCTGGAGTTGAGTTCAAGTGTAAACGCTATGGAGAATGCTCCTGATCCAAACTGTTTTTTTTTTTTTTTAATTAATTAATTAATTTATTTATTTGTTTGTTTTTTTGTTTTTTTTTCTTACAGAAGTTAATGTGTTGCATGAAGGACGAGTGCCACCTCATTCTTAAAGAAAAAAAAAAAAAATAATTATGTGCTTATGTGTGCATATCCATCTCCATAATGGCTTCACTAAGATCAATAAATAAACATGCAAACAAATGTCAAGAATTATTTTGTGATATATTGGGATATATGGGATAAATTGTTACATACAACAACAATATAACGACAAGTCAATTATGGTGGGAAGGTGAGAGCAATGAATAAAACAAGATGCTTGTAATTACAGGTGCATCTCAATGAATTAGAATGTCGTGGAAAAGTTCATTTATTTCAGTAACTCAACTCAAATTGTGAAACTTGTGTATTAAATAATTTCAGTGCACACAGACTGAAGTAGTTTAAGTCTTTGGTTCTTTTAATTGTGATGATTTTGGCTCACATTTAACAAAACCCACCAATTCATTATCTCAAAAAATTAGAATATGGTGACATGCCAATCAGCTAATCAACTCAAAACACCTGCAAAGGTTTCCTGAACATTCAAAATGGTTACACAATAGCCTATAAATCATGGGGAAGACTGCTGATCTGACAGTTGTCCAGAAGACAATCATTGACACCCTCCACAAAGAGGGTAAGTCACAGAAGGTCATTACTGAATGGTTGGCTGTTCACAGAGTGCTGTATCAAAGCATATTAAGTGAAAAGTTGACTGGAAGGAAGAAATGGGGTAGGAAAAGGTGCACGAGCAACAGGGATGACCACAAGCTTGAGAATACTGTCAAACAAAGCTGATTCAAACACTTGGGAGAGCTTCACAAGGAGTGGACTGACGCTGGAGTCAGTGATCAAGAGTCACCATGCTCAGACGTCTTCAGGAAAAGGGCTACCAAGCCACTTCTAAAACAGAAACAATGTCAGAAGCATCTTACCTGGGGTAAGGAGAAAAACAAACTGGACTGTTGCTCAGTGGTCCAAAGTCCTCTTTTCAGATAAAAGTAAATTTTGCATTTCATTTGGAAATCAAGGTCCGAGAGTCTGGAGGAAGACTGGAGAGGCACAGAATCCAAGCTGCTTGAAGCCCAGTGTGAACTTTCCACAGTCAGTGATGAATTGGGCTGCCATTTCATCTGCTGGTGTTGGTCCATTGTGTTTTCTGAAGTCCACAGTCAACGCAGCCATCTACCAGGACATTTTAGAGCACTTCATGCTTCCTTCTGCTGACAAGCTTTATGGAGATGCTGATTTCATTTTCCAGCAGGACTTGGCACCTGCCCACACTGCCAAAAACACCAAAAGTTGGTTAAATGACCATGGTGTTGGTGTGCTTGACTGGCCAGCAAACTCACCAGACCTGAACCTCATAGGGAATCTACGGGGTATTGTCAAGAGGAAGATGAGAGACACCAGACCCAACAATGCAGATGAGCTGAAGGCCACTGTCAAAGAAACCTGGGCTTCCATACCACCTCAGCAGTGCCACAGACTGATCACCTCCATCCCACGCCGAATTCAGGCAGTAATTAAAGCAAAAGGAGCCCCTATCAAGTATTGAGTACATATACAGTAAATGAACATACTTTCCAGAAGGCCAACAATTCACTAAAAATGTTTTTATGTTTTATTATTATTTTTTTTTATTATTGGTCTTATGAAGTATTCTAATTTGTTGAGATAGTGAATTGGTGGGTTTTTGTTAAATGTGAGCCAAAATCATCACAATTAAAAGAACCAAAGTCTTAAACTACTTCAGTCTGTGTGCATTGAATTTATTTAATACACCAGTTACACAATTTGAGTTGAATTACTGAAATAAATGAACTTTTCCACGACATTCTAATTTATTGAGATGCACCTGTAGTTTTAAGGAGTAATCTAACTACTGAAAGAAATGCGTAAAAATAAAGAACTGATTTAATAGTCTCAGTTTGAAGCGCAAACCTAAGCAATTACAGTCAGTTGCTACTTTCATGGGAATCGTAATGTTTGTTAGTCTAGATGGGTGAACTTGCTGACTGTAAGTCAAAGTACATGATCATAAGCAAAACAATTAAGTGTGAGTAATTAGGAGGCAAAACTCTTTTTTCTGTCAGCCTGTTCCTGTCTCGCCACCTCTGGCTGCGGCGGCTCCCTTCAAACTGCACTTCCTTTGAGTCATCTGATGCTGCTGAACGGTGCGGCGGCGCCGACTGCGTTTGATAATCTGTCATGCTCAGTGTCATCAACATGCCGCAAACGCTGCTTCAAAAATTAAACACTGACATTTTAACTTGAAAAACTGCAGTTACGTGACACACTGACAAAAACGAAGCCAATACTGAGAAATGTTTGCTTAACTGGAAAAGCAGCGGAGGGTTTCTGACGGGAGCGTTTTTCCTCGCCACCTCCCAACATGCATCAGCCGGTGTAAGATTTATGGCTCTTCTAATTAAATTTTGCTAAGCTGGCAGACACTTGAGCGAACTGTGATGTTCCTCCTGGATTCTGATTAACAGGGGCTGAATTCATTATTGTCCTGTAGTGCTCGTCTGGGTCCTTAACAGCCCCGGCTAATTAAAAAGAATAATGCTGCCAATATTATACTACACGCAATCAACATTTATGCTTACTTGTAAAAACACAAATACACAGTAGACTATAGGTGTGTATTGTAGTAACTTACACAA
Organism: Spinibarbus caldwelli; assembly: GCA_039654775.1. Lineage (NCBI taxonomy): Eukaryota > Metazoa > Chordata > Actinopteri > Cypriniformes > Cyprinidae > Spinibarbus > Spinibarbus caldwelli. The sequence goes on along the minus strand of CM077222.1, from coordinate 9,138,011 downwards.
AAGCAGGAATGTCTTTGAAGCTTCAAAAATAATTGCTATACTTGCATTTCAGTAATAAGACAGTAATATGTTGTTGACAAATATAAACTCTTAAAGGCACAGCATTCGAAATGAGACAACTTATGTTGCATTTACAAGTTTTGCAATTCAATCCAATTTAGTGCTCAGCCATCTTTACTTTTGTAAGCCTGTCAAATATTGAAATTTTATTTTCTTTTTCCAAGATTGAATTCATTTGCGAAAATTCAGCTTTTTAGTTTTATTTTATTATTATTATTATTATTTTATTTTTTTATTTTATTTATTTATTTATTTTTTTCAAAACTGATGTACATGAACTGGCTGTTAGGTTATTTTAGGTGATAATTTATTTCCCCTGAAAATTTCTGTATAGGCTACAAAACACTATTGAACATTTTCACTGTTATTACCAAGCAAATATACATACATACATACATACATACATACAAACATACATACATACATTTCGGTGATGCTAAGCTCCAGTCTTCAGTGTCACATGATCCTTCAGAAATCATTATAATATGCTGATTTTGTCGCAGTCTCTAGCTGAAGTGTCCATTAGCTCCTCTAGAGGGCACTCCATCCCATACCTTTGCAACTTCATCCCAGACTCAGTTTCCCTGCCTAGCAACTAATCTCAGACTCCTCCCTTTTCCTATCAGGAAGACTATTTAAGTTGGACACATTCACACACACACATTGCTGAGTATTGTTTGTTTCTAGCTATGTGTAGTTTCCATGTTTTTTTTTGTTTTTTTTGTTTTTTTTTCCTACAGTAGTTCCTCGCTTTCTTGCGTTGCCTTAGTGTTTTTGAACCTGTACTGTTTCCTTGATTCTGATTGTTTGCTTCCTGCCCTGACCTTTGCCTGTTTTGTGGAGTACTCTTTTGCCTGTGCCTTGGAGGTTAATGTTTTGCAGGAATTTTGACACTGCCTGTTTTTGGGTAAAAAAAAAAAAAAAAAAAAAAAACATTCTGGAGAGGACTACGATGCATGTGCACGCTTTTTTGCACATAAACAATGTATGCGCGTGCTGCTGCTGACACAGAATGTGCATGCGCTGCACCTTGTTTACATTCAGAGGAGAGCGTGCACATGCATCGTGGTTCTCTCCATAATGGCGTCCTAGGATGACGCATAGGAGAATAATTGTTGAATAAAGTTATTTAAGCTGTTATTTTATTTATTCTTTGCACACGAAAACTATTCTCGTAGCTCGTTAAAATTACAGTTGAACCACTGATGTGACATAGACTATTTTAACGATGTCCTTAATACGTTTCTGTGCTTTGATCATGGTAGTACCCTTGCTGTCTATGGAGGGTCACAGAGCCATTGGATTTCATTAAAATTTCTTAATTTATGTTCCGAAGATGAACAAAGGGCTTACACTTGAGGGTGAGTAATTAATGACATAATTTTCATTTTTGGGTGAACTATATTTTTTGGAACCCTTGATAAATCTTTTCAGGATTCTTTGATGAATACAAAGTTAAAAAGAATATTTATTTAAAATAGAAATATTTTCTAACAATATAAGTCTTTACTATCACTTTTTACTCATTTGCCACATCCTTGCTGAATAAAAGTATGAATTACTTAAAAAAAAAAAAAAGTAAGAAAAAAAATTTACTAACCCCAAACTTTTGAAACGTAGTGTATATTGTAACACAATATTTATATTTTGAAGAAATGCTGTTATATTTATTTATTCCTAAAATAATCCTGAAAAAAAAGTATCATATGTTGTTCTTATGCTTTCTAAAAATGTCAAAACTATTTTCCAATGAACAAACAAACAATAAATCAATTATGAAAACACAAAGCAATTCATAAAACTGGATGTTTCAAGAGGTCATTGGATGCCCATTTTCCACAAATTGATATGATTCCTTAGGGTTTTAATCAGGGGTGTCAAACTCAGTTCCTGGAGGGCCGCAGCCCTGCGGAGATTAGTTCCAACGCTGCTCCAACACACAAACCATGTAGTTTTCAAATAAGTCTAAAGTACCTGATTAGCTGGATCAGGTGTCTTTAATTAGGGTTGGAGCTAAACTCTGCAGGGCTGCGGCCCTCTAGGATTTGAGTTTGATACCCCTGGTCTTAATGAACATTCTATAACATACTTTGGTTAAAATTTCTCAATGGTAGTGTAAAACAACACCCTTTTTACCTTGACATTCTTGTACATCTGCTCCAGCATCGAAACAATGGAGGACTGATGACAGCTCACTCAGGGCGGGTCTAAGGTAAAACACCAGTGTCAATCAACAATCGTGGGCGGGGCCTGTGCAGAACTATGTCACTCTGTAACGATCGGCCTTATCGGACAATGTTTCAAGTGTTAAAATGGGGTCAAATTACACTGTGTGAGATCTTGGAGTGTTTAAATGATGAGATGACAACAGATATAGAATGAATAAATAAAGTGTATTTACAATATTCAAAGGGAACTTAAAACAACACAATAAAACTAGAAATCCTAGCCTGTTAAAAGCACAGAGTCTTTCAGTTCCATACCATTAAAACAGTCCTTAAGAAATCCAGCATGCTGTAAGTCCCCATCTGAATGTGAGCAGTGGCCACCGGTGTATATACAAAAGTCCACGGAATGCTGTCTATTTCCTTGTTCCTGTCATGTGATGAGACACATGACAGGCAGACCCAGAGTCACTTAAATACATGCACGCATTAAAATGGTTAAGAGGAATAAAATGACTAAGACAACATGAAAACCTATTAAAACTCAAATATACATAAATCATTATATTAAATTGAGCAGGTTAAAACTGTCCTGTGTGATAGTGTCACAACTCTGCCAAGAATCTGAGAACAGCTTGATCTGAGACACTGCTTATGATTTATTGGGATTAAAAAAAAAAAAAGACATATTTCAGTTCAAACAACAGGTAAAAGTGAATTTTGCATCCGATGACCCCTTTAAAATATGAGTAAGGGCAACAAACAGAAATATCAAACCATTGTTTTGGCAAACAGAAATCAATTAATAATTTGCATAAATGTTAAGCGCGTGACAACTTGCCTCAACTTGACATTTTTGAACAATGCTTTTGTCCTGAAAACACCAGTTTCAGTCTTTCAATTCAAATTGACCATTGTTATATTTTGTGTCAGTGTGATTTTATTGTGTTCACGTGTAACCAAACAGCAATTCAAAAAATATGATGAAAGTGGAAATGTGTCTTGGATAGAATTCACAAAACCAACATGCAGAACATCTAGGGAAACACACATTTATGTAACTAGACTTTAGAAACCTTAGTTCCTGTGAAAAATAGAGACTGTGACAACTAGTCCCAGGCTCTCCTATAGTTAACATGGTAAACACATTTTGTTGTCATGACAATGTTGCACACAGAATTGAATAAAATAGTGACTTTGTTTTATGATTTTGCCAAATACAATATTCCCAGACAATGGACATTCAGCACACTTCATATCTTCTCATACTGAAGACAGTGAACAGAAAAGGATCCAGAAGTCTGGAAGATCTTTATTTGACCCCATAATTCTGCTTGGTGTAAATTTACACCATTTATTACCTCACACTGATTATCATCTGAAGCCAAGGAATGATTGATATGTTAAAAGTGAACTTCCCGTGTCCTCCCAAAAGAAATGTTTTTCTTGATCATATTTTTTGTGAACGTAACAGGGTATATGTGCATTTGATAGGTAAGTTCTTCTCAGCAATAGCTGGAGCCTGTCAGTCAGTCGTGTGTTGATAGTCAAATGAATATATGGATGACCTTCACTCAGAATGACTGTAGACTGCTGTTTAAGCCACAGAGCGCTGAAGCTGAAGGCTTCAAAACACCTGTCTCTTTTCAACTGCTCTGCTTTCATCTGTTTTAACACAAGTTTCTCCTCTCTTCATAACTCGCCTACTCCGTTTTCTCTCCATCATGTAGCTGTGAGCCGGTTTGACCGTCCAGTGGCAGAAACGCTTCTGATGTTGTGGATGAGAAGGTTTCAACTAAAACTCTATGCTGAATTCAGTCATGTCCTCTGAAATTCACTTCATCTCTTTCTCTGTATGCATATCATTTCATAGTGATAATTTGGTGTCTTGCTATTTATGTCTTGCAGTCAGATTCTAAACTTTTGTAACCAGAAGGATTAAACTGTATGTGTGTCAAGATGCTCAGTGAAGCTTTTGGTGACACTAATAGTGAGAGAGAAAAAAAAATAAAATAAAATACAATAAAATAAAAAATAAAAAAAACTTCTATAAAGAGAAGTTGACAAACAGGTTCAAAAAGGCAAATTGGTATTGGTATAAGTAATAAAGACAATGTTTTTAGAACAGTGAATAGATTTGATAGTGAAATGTATTTATTACTTTTTTTTTTTTTTTTTTAAATTTACAGGTATTTTCAAGATACATTTGCAAAAAATCAGCTTTTTTTTAGCTTGGCTGTGTCATTTCTGCATAGTTCTTGAGCCAGCTGCAACACTATAGAACATTTCCACTGTTAATACCCACATGTTTTTATGTTTTTCTGGAGGAACCATATATATAGGTGTGTGTGTGTGTGTGTGTGTGTGTGTGTGGTGTGTGTGTGTGTGTGTGTGAGAGAGCGCACGTGCGTGCACATGTTTTTGTGACATATGAGGACACAAATTTGTATAACGACATGGGTATGACATAGGTATTACAAGGAGAAGGTGATTTATGAGGACATTTCCCCATGTCCCCATATTTAAAAAGGCTTATACATAATACAGAATGAGTTTTTTTGAGAAAGTAAAATTGCACAAAGTTTCCTGTAAGAGGTAGGTTTAAGTGTAGGGTTGATGTAGGGCGATAGAAAATATGGTTTGTACAGTATAAAAACCATTATGCCCATGGAATGTCCCCACAATTCTGAAAAAACAAACGTGTGTGTGTGTGTGTTCTTTAGGGCAGTAGATATATTTGATAGTGAAACTTAAAATAACATAAAAATAACTACCTTTTATTATTATTATTATTATTATTATTATTAAAAAGGTTACATTATCTTGATAATATCTATAGTTTAAAAAAATAAAAATAAAAATAAAAAACATTACCATAACTGGATAGAATTTTTTTTTTTACAATGTATGCAAACCTCATATGTGACCCTGGAGCACAAAACCAGTCATAAGGGTCAATTTTTTGAAATTGAGATTTATACATCATCTGAATGCTTAATAAATAAGCTTTCCACTGATGTATGGTTTTTTTTTTTTTTTTTTTAGGATCAGACAATATTTGGCCGAGATACAACTGTTTGAAAATCTTGAATCTGAGGGTGCAAAAACATCCAAATATTGATAAAATCGCCTTTAAAGTTGTCCAAATTAAGTTCTTAGCAATGCATATTACTAATCAAAAATTACGTTTTAATATATTTACGGTAGAAAATTTACAAAATATCTTCATGGAACATGATATTTACTTAATATCCTAATGATTTTTGGGATAAAAGAAAAATCTATAATTTTGACCCATACAATGTATTGTTGGCTATTGCTACAAATATATCTGTACTACTTATGACTGCTTTTGTGCTCCAGGGTCACATATAAAGTAAAACAGCTCACATAATATTAGTTTAGTTCCAATAATATTGCCCAGATGATGTGGACAGGCAACATTTTGCAGAGGGATCTCCTTTAAATGAGTATTCACTATAAACCAACAAACAATTTCTTACATTTTTAGGAGTTTCATGTCCTGCGATGTCTTTTTCATATGAACTGCCTCAGTGTCTCTGTGTCGAGCTGTTTTCTGTACACTACTGTTGACTGTACATTGGCATAAATACACAGAATTACTTGCAGTGTATTCACAGGAGGAGGGCTAATGCTAATATTAAAAAAAAAAATGCAAATGATCAGGTCTGATTTGCTTAATCTGTGATAATATGAGAATAAATGACAGCGGCTGCCTGCCTTTGAAGCTCTGCTTTGAAGACGGTTTCTTTAGCTGTGGCTTTTTTTCAATGGGCTCATGTGAACCTTTCATATGACCATAACAGACCATTAATGAATTCAGTCGCTATCAAAGAGAATTTGATTAGTAGTTAAAGCTGACCTTTCTTTTTTCAGTTATTTAATCAGTAGCAATGTTTACAAGTGTGCAGAGAAAATAACAAACTTAGTAAAGTATTAGATTCAAAGCATTATAGCTGAATTTAGTTAATAATCATGCACTGATCATATTCTCGGCCACACATCCTGATATTCACTGATCTTTAATTTTTCATAAAATTAATGTAAGTAAAAATTCACTGAGACTTTAAAAAGAATCCTTTGAATTCACTTGGATGTGCTTGCAAGCTCCCTGAACGATCCAATAAGTCTGTGCAGCGTATTAAAAATTATATTAGCATGAAAGTGCATATTCTTGTCATATTATTGGACTTACGTTCACACATAATTTCTAAGCACTTTGTTAGCTTGTGGACTGTAATCAGATCCAGGCTTGGCTCTTCGCCACAGAGAAAAACCTGCATCTTGGCTCTTTGTGAATTTTCAGTACAGCAAAACCCAAAATGGGAAATATTTCTGCATCGCTTCATAAATTATTTTGAATGCTCATTGCCTTGGTAATTTCACTAGAGCAACAAGGACATAAAATTCATGGATATTGTCTTTAATAAAACATTAGATCTTAATTTGACTTGGCCGTTTCGATTACAGCCATAAATTCAAAAGTTGTGCAAAAATTATAAGGAGAAATATTCTGCGCTTTGTAATATTGTGCAGAATGTGACATGCTAGTCACTTTGAAATATCCCAGAGAAAAATGTTATTGCTCACAAGTCGCTCTTTCATTGCTTGCGATTGACTACCAGCTTCATCTCAAGATTTTCTTTTTTTTTTTTTTTTTTACAGAAACAAAACATTTGTCATAGAGTAGGAGTGCTATAATATTCATGTGGATGGCAGCTCAAATCATGTGACATTGGAAATATTTGATGAGAAAGTTCATAATTAGATCTCTAACTGTGCTTTGCAGATATCTAGGCAAATCTGTGCATAATTTGTCTTAAGCTCAAGTTGTTTTTCACAGATGTACACTGTGATTTTAATTATTTCAGAATCTGTGTTTTTCTGACACAATTTCTGTATAAATTCCAGAGCAAATTACCTGCTGTTTTTCGGCAAACTCGATCTTCTGAGAAATGTAATCCAGTTGGAATGCAGATGTCCATGACTGCTGATCCCAACGCTTTTCATCATGTGTTTTTGAATCCCACTAAAACAGATTAATCTGAAAAGGGAATAATGCACAAATGGAACCACTGGCAGATATTTGTTCTTGTTTTAAGCTTAAACTCACTTCACTATTTTCTTTTTCTTCAGAAAACCAGACTCAATTTTATTTATTTATTTATTTATTTATTGATTGATTTATTTATTGATTTTTACGTTTACTTTCACTGGAAACAAGATAAAAAATACTACACAAGAAAGTCATGTTTTGCAGACTAGGGTGTCACAGTCCTGTCAGTCTTGTCTTGTGTGTCTCCCCTCCATGCCCTTATTTGGTCCTTCCTGTTCCTGTCCTCGTCTAGTTTGATTATATATGATTTCCTTCAGGTGTGTGTGGTTAATTATTATGTGTATTTAGTTCCTGCCTGTTCTGTTCATTTTTCTCTGGTCTACTCGTTACCCCCGGTGTTCCTGTGTGTCTACCCTGCCTTGTCTTGCCGTGCCTTGCCTAATTTGGATTTCATTAAAGACTATATTTTGAGTTTACCTTTGTCTCCTCATTTTCCTCGTGTGTGCACCGTGACATAGGGCTTTTGTTGAGATCTCCTATATGATCTCTTTTACACTACAGAAGGATGTAGCCTGAGATATTAAACTGATCTCATTTGTAATGGTCTTATTCTCATTTAACTGTCCATACTGTCAATAAAAAAGGACAAAAACAAAATGACAAAAAAGACAGATCAGTTCAGCTGTACATGCAACTTTTCATAGGCCAAAACACATGATTGTACAGTAACTCATCACAGCTGTATTGTGGAGTTGATGCCACACAGAACGTCTCACAGGGACTGAAGTTCTGCCACATAAAAAAAAAAAAAAAAAACACTTGCTTTTTGTTTTTGCTCAACGACTGCAAAGTCCCAAGCATAATTTGAGATTCTGGACCCTCGATCCCAGTTTAGCCCGACACTCCTGCTCGTTACCTTCCAGACAGAAGCCCACAGAATCCTATCCATTGACATAGCTTAGGGATTTGAGGCCGGATTAGTTGAGGACAGAAGTGTAAGAAACGCTTCCCTTAATGTTGGCTCTAGAGCAATGTTTGAAAGTGCTTGCGAGCTCTTTTGTAAGCCCCCTTCTCTCAATTAGATTGATTCCTGGGCCTTGGCCTTGCTTCAGAGGGAAGCTCATTTGTTTCAAATAGGTTTAAGATGTCTGGGGCAATGGAGCAAGGTGGATCTGTGCCCTAACCTTTACTGCCTGGGGAAATGGAAGCGCTCGGCATCGAACAATAGATGCTCACAAAAGCCTGCTGTCAGGAGACGCCGAGCATTTCTGCGGGATATTATAGAGCCTCTGATACTCGGGCAGCTGCTTCTATTAAAGTGCACAGTAAGTGAATGTCTGAATGAATGAATGAATGAATGAATGAATGAATCGATCAATCAATCAATCAATCTTTTCAAAGAATGTTAGAAAAAAAATCTGCCAGTGAAACAAGACAAAACATTTGAAACAAGCCTTAATATCGTATGCAGTTTTATTTCATATATATATATATATATATATATATATATATATATGCTGCCCTACAAAGGCAAAAGACCTTAACTCGCTAGAGTGTGAAACTATGAAAAATGACTTTAAAGTGTTTTATTTGTCCAGCCAAATTAATTATAGATAGGACACTGGAAATAATGTTTTAGTAATGAGAATTATCTACATTAAAAAATTGTGAGCTCAAACTTGATTTTTTTACCCCTATTTTGAAGTGACTGTACTCTGTCCAGCGCCCGGAGATCGCGTGGAGCTCACGTCTCTGAAATCGGCGAAACAAATTTTCAAATAAGTGCTCTCTTTATAAATAAACCGCAGATTTGAGTTTTAAACAACTACATTCTCGCCTGAAATACTTTTATAACGGCATTTCATGACACAATAACAGTAATATTTTGAAAATTTTGCAGTTTTCCCCTCCGCCATTAACGCTCGCTGATTGGTGTAAAATGCATTCTGGGATACCTGGCTGCCTCATGTTCGCACAAGTCACCTCTGGATGCATCCTCGATAAAAGGGGCGGAGCAAGAACACATCTGGAGAATTGAACTGTGCTTGGCTAGATGTGAACTTTGAATTGGAACAGTACTTGGGCGACGACTGATGACGTTTCACAAGTGCACAAGAAAACAAGTACAGAAAAGGACGCATATTGAGAAACGGCAATATATATATATATATATATATATATATATATATATATATACGTAGATGCCTCATTAGCTACTGTTTCTATGGGCCACTATATGCAAGCCGTCCGTCATATTGTAGCGGTCAACTTGACGTCATTCACCATAGTAATCACTGAATATTCGAAAGATGCCACAATCCTGCACAGCCGGTTGTCTGCGAACCCAACGGCTCTGTGCGAACCTGCAGTATGGTGAATGACGTCAAGTGGACCGTTCCAAGATTGCGGCCACATCTACGTGCCTGGAGCGGTCGAATAGGGCGTCTATATATGTCTATGTGCGAAGTGTCCATCAAATGTACACTTCATTTTCCTGGGAAACAGAGGGCGCATTTGAAGTCGCTTTCGAATTACGGTAGCCTTCGTCGCGCTGCGGTGACGCAGTCAGCCTTGGAATGCGGTCTTTGGAGGGGGCATCTTGAATTGGGACAGCTTAAACGTTGTGACGCTGTGACGCAATCGCACTTCAAATACGGACTTCGGAGTGTGTACACTTCACATTGGGGCAGTCTTCGTAGTGTCGGTGTGACACAATCGCACTTCAAATCCTGTCTTAGAAGGGCGCACACTCCACTTTGGGACACAGCTTGTCAGTTTTTAGTGAGCATTCAGCTTGATGAAATGAAAGATGTATCTTTGTGCCTATGACAATGTTTGTGGCAGGGCTTTTATGACGATGACCTGAAAATAAGTTGACTATTAAAAAGAACAGCTGAACATCAGTTCACAAATAAAAAACAGAGTGTCTATTTACAAGTGCAAATAGGCCGACTTGTTGTCAGAGGTTATTTACACGAACTCTGCCAACCAACGTGTGATTACAAAGCATTACAGAAGACCCTCTTTCAATAACAGCTCCAGTGGCACCTATGGAGAAGTACGTGTTGAAGTAATTTTTTGATGCGATCAACCGGGGTTCGAATTCGCGTTTTGCCGAACTTTTTTTTCTTACCTTTTCAAATCAGATATCATGTCAGAAAGGTATGTATTTTCAATAATAATGAAGGAAATAATCTAAAAGTTTAACTTAAAGTTTCGGGTAGGGTTAGAGTAGGTGTAGGGAGGGATTTTTGTCCCGATAAGGTGACATCCATTTAATAATTTGAATTAAAATGATAATTTACACTCGATATGTTATTATTGCATACTGTTTTATAATGTACTACAATACTGAGATGCAGATAATTGCCACTATTTGCAATAAGTAGTATAAATAGCAGGTGCTAGGTGTAAATAGAATCTATAGCTATTTGCAATTAGTGTAAACATTAAGTGTAACAGGGACATGAATTATATATATATATAAAACTGCCGCCTCATTTTAAAACACCACCGTATTTTAAAACACCACCGCATGCCACTGATATATATCAATCAGACGACAGAAGACATGGAGTGCGTAGATTTCGTGTGAAAGCAAAGTTTGATCATGTTGATCATTTAGAGGCCTTAGAAATGTGTATCAGATATGATTGAGTGGCGTTATAGCTGTCAGTCTGTTCTTGCCCTGATTATCATTGGCCCTCTAAGATTCATCTTCTTTTCTGCTGAGCCACATTAATGCCAAGACAACAGATTGGGCTGTTCTTGATCCTGTCCAACTGGAACTTAACCTCCGCCTTCCCAGCAGGCCTCTCAGTCTCTTCCTGCTCTTTCTTAGACGAGGTGATTGAAATCAGATACTGACTATACATGAGGAACATCCAAATGTGCAGGGCTCGATAATATTATACAGAGTAACTTTTTTTTTTTTTTTTTTGTATGTGATTGTTAGTTTAATTAATAGGCACATAACAGGGGGTTATTTTGCAATTAATCAATCAGTCAATCAATCAATCAGTTGTTGCCACTCACCTCAGTAGTAACAACAGCTTTGTGCTTCAAATTAATTTACACAGTTTAAGTATAACTAATTTATTTGATACTACACATAAATGTGGAAAAAGTATGAGACACGTAACGCAAGAAAATAATTATGAATTTTAAAGCAAAGTGTTACTTCAAAAACCCTGACTAATTCAAGAGCTGCACCTCTAATAAGCACTTGAAAATAAAATCACCACACCCTCATTTAAGCGTATTATGGGATGGATTTGTTCAGCTAATATCTTGAGCTCAGCACCCACTCAAAAACTCACGCCTTCAAAGTCTCTTTTCAAATAATAGTATTTTTTGATTAGCAGCTTTCTTTTAAAAGAGCTCTTTTCCGTCCTCCTTGTTCTGCAGTCATTAGCCACATATCAGTGACTGCCTCTGTCTTACACACACACACACACACACACAAACAAACAAACAAAAAAAACACACAAACAAACAAACACACACCTATATAAATACGCCTGCACCAAGGCAGGCACATGCACCCACACGTCAACAAATATGGGTGAAACTCATGAAAACTTTCACATTGTAACAAGTTTCACTTGTGATTGTCAGCGAGGAATCTCAGTAGATTTGCATTTAATTCAGTTTAAATGCATTTAATTATCATTAAAACAATACCATAGTGTAATAAAATAAAATAAAATTGTGCTTAAAAAAAATGTGCTAAAATAGGCTTAATTTTCCTTATTCAAAATGTCATTTCTTCCTGTTGATTTTTGGAGTAAAATATGACCTGACCATGTTCTTGAGTGGTTTTGTGAGATTAATTCACACATACATATGCACAAGATATAATGTAAAATTGTTATAAATAAGCATGCATGCACTGGACTGCATGTCCAATTTCATTTGTTATTATAATATTGTGTTTTCATGATTATTGATTCTCAATAGATTTGCATTACCTTTAATTCAGAGTACAAATGCATTTTAAAAATGCATTATAAATATACCGCATTTAAACATGTATTTGTTTTATTGTTCAAACAATGTCAATAAATAAAATAAAATAAAATAAAAATAAAATAAAACAAAAATCACTACAATAGGCTCTCAATCTAATATCTGCTCTTAAACCCCATCAGAATGAATTATTATAACCTAGACAGACTGATAGCAAGGCTACCATTAGAAAGCAAAGAAAAAACACTATTGCTTGGTATCAATAAAAATGAATTTTATATAAAATTATACGAGCACCCTGGCACATATTACTCTATAGTCGGCATGCAGTCGAGCTGTCTCGCATGCATTTTTGCATTGACTTGATGCATTCATCTATATTCAGAATGAGATACGAGTCCTGGGAGATGAATTCCCTCCCAGTTTCAAAGTAATTTCTCAAATATTTTTTTTTTTCAAAATATCATTCCTCAAAGCAGCCGACGTTTCCTTTTGAGCTCTTTTCAGGGCAGAAATATTAACTGAGGCATTGACTGTGGTGACAACACATGAAACCAAAGCGGAACTGAATATTTGTGATATTTAATAATTCATTACCAAAACCCAACATATCAAGGAAGCAATTATTTTTCTATTCTTTATGCAAATGACATGCTACATGCATGACTTGCCTAATGAGTCTAAAAAAGCACAATTTGTCAGGCAAAATCCTCAATAAGTTATGAGTCCTATGCTGTTGCATATTTAATTACTGTTTTATACCTCATGCCATAAGCGCAATCAGAAGGCACAGTTTTTTCTAAAGTTAAAACACGGCGACACGCGATTCATAATGCTTTGAAAGGTGTGCCCTCGCAGCAGCACTGAATTGCTTTTCCACCAGGTGCAATAAATCGATGCGCTGAGCGAAAGAATACAATTAGAATGAAAAATGGGGCTCCTGATGCTCCTGACTCGCAGGCAGACGCCGTCACGTGACTGGCAGGATTTTGTATGAGAAATGCATTATCCGGACGTGACGTCACATAATAATCAATGATGCTGTTTGATGCTGAATTAGCTGGAGATGCCGCTGGCTCTGTCATGTTGCATGATCTACACATGATGTAGCAGTTTAGCATAAATCAGTGCTACAGATGTGGTGCTTCTGATCTAATGCTTAGGAATCTAAGCTGCTAAAAATGACGGGTTTGATCCAAGGTGACTGAGATGACTGCAAACCCAGATGGAGTGCATGGGCCTTGAGGTGAGAAATGTCGAATCTATGTTGAATCTATCAAGACTGAGATCAGAATAACATATCCTGTATATGATCCTAAACATATGCATTTGAAATATATAATAAATTATAAATTATTTATATATACCCATTATTAATAATTGAGCAATACTAACTGATAATAATTGAGCAGTTTTGCATCACCAGAATTAATTACATTGTTAAATAAATTAAAATAGAAAACAGTTATTTTAAATTGTAATAATATTCTTTCACAATATGACTGTTTTTGCTGTATATTTTATTAAAAATAAATAAATAAATGCAGCCTTGGTGAGCAGAAGAAACTTCTTTCAAAAACATTTAAAATCTTAATTATTCCAAACTTTTGACTGGTTACGTATAAAGATATTGTTATTGTTATTTGTTGAGCACACTATATGATATGAAGCCTGCTGAACGGAGGAGCAGGTTTAATGTTGAGACACCAAGCTTCTGCTGCCCTTCAGGTGCTTCAGTAGCAGATCCGGCTCTCTGCTCTGGACCATATGGTCGGATATGGATAATCTTTGGCACAGATGTGTCATCTGGAAGCGTCCCACGAGCAACCGGTTGTCCTGTTTTCATTCAACAGATGTTTCTAATAGATTAGAAGAAGGGCAAAAGCCAAGTAGAGTTCCTTTACTCACATCTGATTTACAGGACGGGCTTTCTCTGTTGTTTTTTTTTTTGTTGTTTTTTTTTTTCATGTTTCATGTGAAAAGTATGTTTACAATGTCCTCAGAGCGTTTCTTATTATAGTACAGAACAGTAATTGCTTCCAAGAGCTGTAATAAATAATAATAAAAAGAACAAAACAAAAATAATAATAAAAAAAAAAAAACACGTTGTTAATTGATTGTAATACTTTTTTTTTTTTTTTTTTTTTTAGCATGGTAATAATACCCTGGCTTCACCCAAATTCACCATAAAAATATTGTGACAATGTTTAGGATTTCAGGATGGCACATTGATGCATGTACATTTATAACAATTTACTACAACAGCTATACTTATAACAATTTATTTATTAATTTATTATTTAACATTTATTTGTTAAATGTATTGATAACCACTATTGTAATAATGCTGACTGTATTATTATTATTATTATTATTATTATTATTATTATTATTATGGAAATGCTTTTTACTATGGTTTAACAGTCATTATTGTATCTTTTTATCTTTTTTTTTATTATGTTGTTGTTGTTTTTTTTTTTTTATCTCCTTGCTTATTTACTGAGCTTGTTGCAGTGCATTCTGGGTCTGCCTTATGCATGAATCATGCGTGCAATGCTGTTTTAAATGCTACCAAAATTAGGTATTTTAAAAAGCAGCATGATGACCTTTAGGAAGAATGTTTTCTTCAACAAAGGCCTTTTATACTCTAAACTTTGAGTTTAGGAACAAACTTTGTGGTGTTGATTACAGAAGGGAGATGACCAAGCAAATAATGAAAGTTGCATCAAAATTAATGGAATTATAAATATGTGTGAGACCAGTTCTTTATATATGTGATCCAATAGGAATATCCTTAAGTAAATGTTCATTAAAATGTTAACCCACCAATAATTTGCTGTATTTTGCTTTGTAATTTAAGAATAATTGTAATTCTTGACAAGCAGGCAACTGCTAACTGCTTCAAAAAATGTTGACCTTTCTCTTGAACTAATCTTTCTTCCCGTGAGGCAGCAGGACTCCTCAGATGAAGCCATTTGCACACCTGTCCTCAAATGACACGCAGCCATTTTTCTCCAGCCCACACCTTCCCAGGGAGCACAAAGTTGCTTACAAGTCTGAATAATTAAAATGAGAGGTTGCAGCAGCCACGCCGTGTTCCCTTTCGACAGATGGGCGATGTGGGCTGCAAGGTTAGCATGCGTGACGTTGAACGGATCCACGACCCTGAAAAAGAGCACAAATCAATGATCTGTTTCTCAGAGGTTGACCTGAGGAGATGACTGACGCATGCAAGCTAAAATCCTTTTGTAACAGCAAATAATGCATGGCAATCCAAAGAAAATCTGATGACAGCTTGTGTTTAGGTAATAGTTTGCATGTTAACATGCTTGCAGCATTAGTCTAGTTGATTGGACTGTGTGGTTTTTGCTTTTTCAGTCAACTAGGCAGTTGTGCATCATAAATCTTGTGCAGAAGTAGTATATTTTATAATACTTTGAATATAGAGTACTGAAATAATGTACTTTTAAACAATGTACTTACGTTTGAACTGAATGCAAAGTTTCCAGACATTTCATTGCATTTTAACAGCATTTATATTACAGTTTTTTACAATCGCTATGACAATTTTTCCAATACTTTTAACAATTTTCCTATACTCTTAAAATAGTTAGCTCAACATCCGTCTGTGTAGGCACACATTTCTTGTTGCTTTGACACTAAATGCATACAGTTAACACAAATTTAAAATGCTTGAACTTCTTTTACACACAAGCTCAACCAAGACCAAAACAATATAATTTTACTGCCAAATTTTCAAATGCTTTCACACTGTATGTCAGAACAGATAACATCATGTTCTAAAACTAACTTATAGGCTAAATTCAAAGTGAACAGCTGCTTATATTGTGAATTGAAACACAAATATGTCCCCTGTATTTTATTCCATTGCTAATGAGAAACAGCTGATCGAAGTTATGCAAATATATACATTACAGCTGATTCCCATATAGGAAACACACTCAGGTGTTGAGGTTCATTCAATCACATGAGCATATGTTGAGCATACCTCAGATGAAGCATACCCTCAGACAACATACAGAACTACCAAATTTCGCCATAAGTTAAATATATTAAGTTTCTACAATATATAAATATATTGTAGAAACTTAATTTCCTGTAAAGCTGCTTTGCAACGATTTGTATTGTGAAAAGCGCTATACAAATAAACTTGAATTGAATTGAATAAGAGCTACTATAATAGTTCATGTCATAAACCATGGGCTATCATACAGAGAGGCTGGTGAACGAGTACAGCCAAATCTCAGCTGGGACACAGTGGCATCCATTGTCCGGATTTTTCGAGAAACCAACAAGTAGGATATTGTATGAGATCTTCTCCTACTGCAAAGTGTAAATTTTACCATGTATTACAGTGACTGTATGCCTCCGGTCTCTAATATGTAACACTATTTTGTCTCTTTAAGGATTCAACATCTTCCTTCCTCAGGGGGTAGAGGAAAGCTCGTAAATGAAGAACAGGAACTTGCTATTGTCAACATGGTGATTTCTGACAATGAAATTTAAATTGAAGGACATTCAATTGAGAGTTGTAGAAGACAACCTTGTCTTTGGGAACATTGCAGCAATCAGCATAACATCAATTTCTCGGACTCTAGCTAAACACAGAGTCCGAATGAAACAACTATACAAAGTTCCTTTTGAAAGGAACAGTGAGCGCATCAAAGAACTCTGTCGCCAATATGTCCAGGTAAGGTTATGCATTACAGTCATTACTATATACTACATAGTGTTTTGCAGTAAACTTCTCTATAAACCTGGAGTACAGTAGGACATACAGTAAAGCATTTACACATACTGTGTCTGATTACTTTCAGAGAGTCATGGAGTTGGAGGCCAATCAAGTCTCTCATGAAATGATCTACGTTGACGAGGCTGGCTTCAACTTGGCGAAAAGGCGTCGGCGCGGAAGAAACATAATTGGCAAAAGGGCCACAGTTACCATGCTGGGCCAGAGAGGAGCCAAC
Source organism: Spinibarbus caldwelli (assembly GCA_039654775.1). Taxonomy (NCBI): domain Eukaryota; kingdom Metazoa; phylum Chordata; class Actinopteri; order Cypriniformes; family Cyprinidae; genus Spinibarbus; species Spinibarbus caldwelli. Next base: position 9,120,753 of record CM077222.1, on the reverse strand, counting down.
ATCACCATGTGCGCCGCAATCTCCAACAATGGTGCACTCCTGAATAAATGTGTCATTGGCCCATACAACACCGACCGCCTTCTCCCGTTTTTAGAAGACCTGCACGAAAGACTTGTGCCAGAGGTAGAAAGGGGACAGGTGGGAGACTTGTCAATATATGTGATCACATGGGACAATGTGGCATTCCACCATTCCCATGCAATCACAGCCTGGTTTGATGCCCATCCGTAGATGATGTCCCTTTTCGTTGCCCCTTACTCCCCTTTCCTCAACCCCATTGAGAAGTTTTTCTCAACCTGGAGATGGAAGGTTTTTGACCATCGTCCACAGGACCAAATGTCTCTCCTGGATGCAATGGATGCTGCATGCCAAGACATCACAGCTGAACATTGCCAGGGGTGGATAAGGCATACCAAAAGATTCTTCCCAAGATGCCTTGCCAGAGAAAATATCAGGTGTGATGTGGATGAGAACATGTGGCCAAACGCAGAAGACCGGGCCGATTAGATTACATTTATTTATTTTTTTTAATTCTTCTGTGGGTTTTTCTGTTTGTATATTCACATAATACAGTAAATGACAGCTATATTGCATATTTTGTTTTCTTGCATTCTTGTTTTCTTTCTTGTTGCTCTAATGTCCTGTCGCAAATAAAACCTTTACTGCAGCAATTCTGTCTCTTCCCCCCCCCCCCCCCCCCCATATGTTCATTCTATAAAGCTACTCTGAGATGGGTCATTCAAGTTTTGTATAGAATTTCTGCAGCAAAATAAAATAAACCCAAAGCAACTATACTGTAAAACACAATCTATGATCAATATAAATATATTGTATAAGGTCATACCTAACACCTAAAATAATGCAGTTCCCCTTTCAGTCGGTCACTCCGAGTCACGTCAGATGATCGACGAAATTGGGATCTCGCCAGAGAGACCAATCCACTTTGAGTGCAACTAAACGAGCCAATGGACATTGGCATGCGATTATTGCATCCAGCTGCCACTGATCACAGCGTGAGCATAAGAGGCAGCTGCTGCACTGCATTAATTCATCCTTTCGCTTCGGAGCCAGAGCCTGCGTGCTTCAGCACTAAAAGAACAATTTCTCTAAAAGAGTAACACGGGTGATCGCGTCTTTTTAAAGATGTCTTATCACCTGTGCGTTTGTGGGTGTGGTCGTTTCTTGGCGCCTCAGGACGGTCACGATCGCTGCCTCACGTGTCTGGGCATTCAGCACGCTGAGGAGGCTTTCGTGGATGGTTCATGTTCTTCTTGTGGGGACATGACCATCTCGGAGTTGCGTAATAGACTCCGCTATGTCAAACGTGGCGAAGTCCCTCTGCCTCTGCCGCGATCCGGCGTGCGCGCCACTGGATCCGGTGGAGTCAGAGGTGATTTGAGGATTACGGTGAGGGCTTCCCCAAGTGGAGCTCCTCACCCCTCAAGCACTCTGCAGCTGGTGGAGCGGCCGAAGGAGCGCGCTGGGCCATCTGCTGAACGGGGTGCACCACGCGTTTCCTTCGGTACCCCCTCTGACGACCAGATGTCAGTCACTGCATCGGAAGGCGTGCCCTCTCTCTCCGGGGATGACGACCCGGCTGCGTTGCCCCCTTCGGGTGTGGTAGCATTGTCCGAGCCAGACCCAGAGATGACGGCTATGCTTTCCCTGGCCGCCGAGAATATCGGGCTCGTGTGGAATCCTCCACCGCGTCCCGATCCTTTGAGCTGGACGAGTGGTTTCTCGGTGGGGGTCGCGCTGGTTCTCAGTGCCCCCCTCCGGTGCCATTCTTTCCGGAAGTGCATGAGGAGCTTACAAGATCGTGGAAGGCACCTTTCACTGTCCGAAACAAATCTTGTGGCTCCTCCGCTCTCACCACCCTCGATGGTGGGGCCGCTTTGGGGTATACGGACATCCACTTGGTGGAGCGGTGTATGGCCATGCAACTGTGTCCAACAGCTGCTACCACTCTGCGGGGTGACTCGTGTCTCCCCTCACGGGCCTGTAAGTATTTGTTAGGTCTGACTGGCAGTGCTTATAGAGGCTGTGGGGAGGCGGCTTCTGCCCTCTACGCCATGGCGTTACTGCAGGTCCACCAGGCCAAAGCCCTGAAAGACCTGCACGAGGGTGGTCACGACCTGGCGAATCTACATGAGCTGCATGCTGCGACGGACCTCGCACTTCGAGCGACGAAGGTGACCGCACAGTCTCTGGGTCGTGCGATGTCCACGCTAGTGGTCCAGGAGCACCATCTCTGGCTGTGTCTCGCTGACATGAAGGAGCTGGAGAAGGTACAGTTCCTGAATGCTCCCGTGTCGCAGACCGGCCTTTTCGGCGACGGTGTCGAGAGCTTTGCCCAGCAGTTCTCGGCAGCCCAGAAGCAGACTGAGGTGATCAAACACATCATGCGCCGGAGGAAACCTGCTGCTTCCACTCCGGCCACAGCCCCTCAGCCAGCTCGTCGCCATGGGCGCCCCCCTGTGGTCGCCCCAGCACAGCCGCAGCAGCCTTCCACCAGCAGCATCGTGGAGCCGGTCGCAGGGAGGATGCCCAGCCCGTCCAGGCCCCCCGCCAAGCCTGGCGGGAAGCACAAGTGCAAGAGGCCCTGGGACGGCAAGAGGCCCTGGGACGGGCGACCCAGAGATGGAGGAGACTGCTCATCGGGAGATGGTGGTAGCACTCCAGTCCCCACTTCAACTCGTCACACGCTGGGCTGTCACAAGCCTCATGCTGGGTTCCTGTGTCTCCTCCCACACGAGGAGGAATCAGGTGAGTGTTACACTACACTCCCAGACCCAGCCCCACGCCGTCACAGGCCCCGGGGCCAGTCTCTGTGTTCCACCTCGCTGCCCCACCATAGGTACGTCGGTGGCCCCGTTGGTCTCGCTGGTACGGTCTCTCAGAGCCTGGCTAGCGCTCCCCAGTCCGTCTCGGTGGCTCCTGCGGACCATCAGACTCAGCTACGCGATTCAGTTCACCCGGCGTCCCCCCCAAGTTCAGGGGCATCGGGTTCACTTCAGTGAAGTCCGATGATGCCCCTGTCTTGTGCACGGAAATTGCTGTCCTACTGGCGAAGGACGCGATAGAGCCGGTCCCTCGAGCCGATATGAGGTCAGGGTTTTACAGCCCTTACTTCATTGTGCCCAAGAAAAGCGGTGGGTTACGACCGATCTTGGATCTGCGAGTTTTGAACCGTGCACTTCACAAGATGCCGTTCAAGATGTTGACGCCGAAACGCATTTTTGGGTGAGTCTGTCCCCTAGATTGGTTTGCACCGATCAACCTGAAGGACGCGTACTTTCATGTCGCGATTCTCCCGCGACACAGGCCTTTCCTGCGATTCGTGTTCAAGGGTCGGGCATATCAGTACAAGGTCCTGCCCTTCGGGCTGTCCCTTTCACCTCGCGTCTTCACCAAAGTCGAAGAGGCAGCCCTTATTCCGCTGAGAGAACGGGCTGTGCGCATCCTCAACTACCTCAACGACTGGTTCATACTCGCACAGTCTGGAGAGCAGTTGTGCGCACACAGGGACCTGGTGCTCAGGCACCTCAGCCAGTTGGGCCTTCGGGTCAATTGGGAAAAGAGCAAACTCGTGCCAACACAGAGGATCTCTTTTCTTGGCTTGGAGTTGGATTCGGTCAACCAGACAGCAAGCCTCACCCAGGAACGGGCTCAGTCAGTGTTGAACTGCCTCAAGACTTTATTAGGCATGACAGCGGTTCCACTGAAACTCTTTCAGAGGCTCCTGGGGCATATGGCTGCAGCTGCGGCCATAGTTCCGCTTGATCTGCTCCATATGAGACTGCTTCAGCATTGGCTCCATGGCCGAATCCCGAGGTGGGCGTGGAAAGAGGTACTCACCGTGTTCAGATTACACCGGCCTGCCGCAAAACCTTCAGCCCGTGGTCAGATCCTTCATTCCTTCGGGCAGGAGTGCCCCTGGAGCAGGTATCCAGACATGCTGTGGTATTCACGGATGCCTCGGGCACCAGCTGGGGTGCCACGTACAACGGGCACGCAGTATCAGGGGTTTGGACGGGTCCCCTACTTCGTTGGCATATCAATTGCCTCGAGTTGCTGGCAGTACGCCTTGTCCTGTGCCACCTCAGAGGGCGCCTTCGGGGCAGGGATGTTCTGGTCCATACGGACAACACTGCGACCGTTGCGTATATCAACCGGCAAGGCGGTTTATGCTCCCATCGCATGTCGCAACTCGCCCGCCACCTCCTCCTCTGGAGTCAGAAGCATCTGAGGTCCCTTTGTGCCATCCACATCCCAGGAGTGTTTAATCAGGCGGCCGACGAGCTGTCTCGAGCCGCATTTCCTGGGGAGTGGAGACTCCATCCCCAGGTGGTTCAGCTGATTTGGAGTCAGTTTAGAGTTGCTCAGGTAGACCTGTTTGCATCTCCGGAAACCACCCACTACTACTACTCCCTATCCGGGGCAACGCTCAGCACGGATGCACTGGCACACAGCTGGCCCTAGGGCCTGCGCAAATATGCGTTTCCCCCAGTGACCCTGCTAGCACAGACACTGTGCAAGATCAGGGAGGACGAGGAGCAGGTCCTGCTAGTTGCTCCATATTGGCCCAACAGGACCTGGTTCCCGGAACTCATGCTCCTTTTGACAGTCTCTCCCTGGCCAATTCCTGTGAGGAAGGATCTGGTTTCTCAGAGACGGGGCACCCTCTGGCACCCACGTCCAGACTCGTGGAAACTCCATTTGTGGTCCCTGGACGGGACGCGGAGGTTCTAGGTGACCTGCCCCAGGAGGTAGCTCTCACTATCGCTTCAGCACGAGCACCGTCCACAAGACAGGCCTATGCGCTGAAGTGGAACCTGTTCGTCAAATGGTGTTCCTCTTACCATGATTGCTGCTATTTCTGCCCACCACGACCCCATAGAGGGGAAGTCGGTGGGGAAGCACGATCTGGTCGTCAGGTTTCTTAGGGGGGGCCAGGAGGTTAAATCCTCCTAGGTCTCCCTCCCTACCCTCTTGGGATTTGGCATTGGTGCTAAGAGCCCTACAAACTGCCCCCTTTGAGCCATTGCAGTCAGTCGAGTTGAAGTTTCTCTCTATGAAAACCCTACTCCTGACTGCGTTGGCCTCAATCAAGAGGGTGGGGGACCTGCAGGCATTTTCGGTCGACGAGTCATGCCTTGAGTTTGGGCCGGCTGACTCCAGTGCAACACTGAGGCCCCAGCCCGGCTATGTGCACAAGGTTCCTACCACTCCCTTCAGTGACCAGGTAGTGAACCTGCAAGCGCTGCCACTGGAGGAGGCAGACCCAGCCCTAGCTTTGCTCTGTCCTGTACGCGCACTGCGTCAGTACGTGGATAGAACTCAGAGCTTCAGGACCTCAGAACAGCTCTTTGTCTGTTACGGAGGACAGCAGAAGGGGGAGGCTGTCTCCAAGCAGAGGATGGCCAACTGGATAGTGGATGCCATCACCTTGGCCTACGAAGCACAAGGTGTGCCCTGCCCACTCAGGTTTCGTGCTCACTCCTCTAGGGGTGTCGCATCGTCCTGGGCGCTGGCTCGTGGTGCCTCGCTAGCAGACATCTGTAGAGCTGCGGGTTGGGCGACTCCCAACATGTTCGCTAGGTTTTATAGCCTACGTGTCAAACCGGTTTCCTCCTGTGTTCTCACCTCAGACGGGTAGTGGCACTGAGAGGGCTGGCTCAGAGTCAGCTTGCGGCGTCCTTACACCTAATTCTCCAGAGAGTTCCTTAACCAGGCAAACCCTGTCAAGTCCTCCAGCACTCCGGCGTCCGGACATGGCGGAGCGTCAAATATTTCAAATATTTCAAATATGTCAAATATTTATTAACGACGTTTCGGTCGCATGACCTTCATCATGCGACCGAAATGTCGTTAATAAATATTTGATATATTTTTGGCATAGATAGTGTGCGGGATTTGTTTTTGATTTTTAGTTTTTGACCTGGCTGGTCTTTGTTTTCTACGCACCTATTCATTGCCGTCAGGTGTGCGGAGTTTTTTGCTAATTGAGCCAATGAATTCTTGAAATCTGGTGCGAGGCTAGTGCCCATATGAGAGACCCTGCCGGGATCCCATATGTGTATTCCACAGTATGCTTATTAGAGCTGTGTTTCCCCTAGCAGACCAAGTTCTGCCATCTCTAATGATGCAGCCTAAGCCATCTCAGAGACTTCCATGTGCAATAGGGCCCAATGGGGTTACTTCACGTCTAAATGTCACTTAACCCCCTCTGGGAGGAGGTGACTCCGCAGTGTGCCTCTTCCAAGTGGAATGGTACACTTCCCAGTGTTATCCTAGTCCTACTGTTTGGTTTGCTCAAGGAACAACAGTAGTTGACCTTCTCTGTGTAGAGCCCGGTCCTATCGTCTGCGTTATAGGAAGGATCAGGAGGCCTACACAGGGCACTGGAAGGGGCAGCTCCTGTGGCGCTTTGGTAGGAATCCCAATTTCGTAGGTCATCCGACGTGACTCGGAGTGACCGACTGAAAGGGGAACGTCTCGGTTACGTATGTAACCCTTGTTCCCTGAAGGAGGGAACGGAGACATCACGTCCTGTCGCCACAGTCGCTGTACCACCGCTGAGCTGCCGGGTGACCGGCTCGGCTCCTCAGCAAAAGCATGAATTAATGCGGCGCACCAGCTGTCTCTTATGCTCACACTGTGATCAGCGGCAGCTGGATGCAATAATCACATGCCAATGTCCATTGGCTCGTTTAGTTACACTCGAAGTGGATTGGTCTCTCTGGCGAGATCCCAATTTAGTCGGTCATCTGACGTGACGTCTCCGTTTCCCTCCTTCAGGGAACAAGGGTTACATACGTAACAGAGACGTTTCTGTAATTCCATTTGATGTTAGTGTTTTTATTATATTGTGCAATGATTGATTAAATGTTCCTGTTGGAAGAGAACGTGTTAGTGTTTTGGAATAATTTGATTGAGACATGTTTGCAGTGTTTTGGTAGATGTAGTGTATTGTTGTAATTTGAAAATTAGTGTTGGAGTTTAATTTGCAATGTGTGATTTTGTGCATGAAATTAACTGTTTTGTCAATTGTGTGTTGTAGGTGTGTTGGTACATTACATTAATTGAGCTGCTCCAGTTATTTTAGTGTTATATATTTTCTGCTGCTCCTTTCAAAGCATATTTTAACAAACCTACGTGCATACTTAACATGTTGACCTCCAGTGTGAGAACCCATTAGAACCCATGGTGACGCGGGTGTTTTATCTGGAACACACTGGTGATTATCTGGAAAGGCCTTTTTAAAGCATTATCCCTGAACACCCAGGTTCAGTCATGTGACAATGTGTGCATTTTTGTGTTGCCATGGCAGCATTTCCAAAATGGTGGCCTGTCTGGTTAGCACATGTTGCAGTGTCAACAATTTTTAAAAATGCTTGTGTTTGTTACTAAATGTATGTTTCAACCCATGCAAAAATTCTAATGTTTTAATAACATATCCTAGATTACACTTAACCTGATTTTAATGCATTTCTTGAAAAAAATTATATAAAACAAGTTAAGAATATATCGTGGTGACATGTCACATCGGGCTATTAACATTATAATAGTAGGTGGGATTTTGATGTGACATTTGTCACAATAAGAAAACTGGTAATGAGCTGCTCAATTAATTTAGCTGATTCAGTTATTTTAGTGTTATATATTTTCTGCTGCTCCTTTCAAAGCATATTTTAACAAATCTACGTGCATATTTAACATGTTGACCTCCAGCAGTGGCGCAAATAAGGGGTATGCAGTATATGCAGTGCATAGGGACGCCACACATAGGGGAGCGCCATTTTGCCAAAATCATTCTGTGAAAATCTTCTATATTAATAAAACGTAATAAATAATCAAAAGCTTAGTTATTAAAAAATAATTAATGCAACATTTTTATTTAAAAGTTTTTAGGATTTTAATGAGTTCAAACATTTATTTATTTATATAAAATTCAGCGAAGGTTGACTATGGTTATCTGCATGTCTCATCCATGAGTGGGTCTATGCAAAGATGGAGAACAAGATTTTGGGGGTGTTAAGACCCAGAACCAAGCTTACTGAGCAATAAAGCTATAGTGATTGTCATTCACTCAGTATTACTTATTATAATGTAATTCACAACTATCTCAGTTACAATTAAGTACAAATTGGAGGGGGAGGGGGCGCGATATGAACATGAAGGGGCATTTGATTTACATGTAAGAGAAACTGAGAAGATTGTAAACAAGGATACAAACTAGCCACTTTTCACTGAAAATTGCTGTTGTAAATTTAAAATAGGCCATCTGTGTAATTCAAGTAGATTCAACGAGTTGAAAACTCTTGCTACTTCATACTTCAATACAAAATAATGCTGAACTTTGACAAAAAAGAGATTTTTAAATGTTATAATAGTGATTTTATAATGTCTAAATATAAATCCATGAGCAAAACATGAAAAGAACTATATTACAGAGTGGAAATGGTGAAGGAGACAATAAATGATCCTCTGCTGCCATTTAGTGGCCATAGTGGGAATCATAACATTCATTTTAATAGTATTTGTTTTTCTACCAGTTGAAATCTTGGCAGAAATCTTCCACTTAACATGACAAATTTTCCATGAATTATCTCTTTAAGTAAAAATGAAAGAAAAAAAATGCAGATGTTCTTTAAAATAAATTTTACTATATAAAAATGTGCAAGAATATGAATAACTTTTTAGGCAAATAAATAATATTATTTTAATGAGCAATATTACATATTTGAAAAAAAAAAAAAAAAAAAAAGAATAAAAAAAATAAATAAATGTGTTCTACTGTCCGGGGTCTACCATCAGGAGTTAAAGGGGATGTTATGTGACACACTTTTCTTTTTTTTTTTTCTTGTTTTTAATTTTTACTTTTTCCCTATGGTATTAAAAAAGAGGGAAGGGGGTTCAAACCTTTATCACTTTTTTTCACTCCTGATGAGTCTGTATCCTTCCATGCACAAGCTAGTAATGGGCTTTTGGTCATTGACTTGCAGAAACTTTTCTGCGCAAGTTAGTGTTAGAGGCTACTAGAATACAGGGGGGTGCCGGCTCTGATCTTGCATACCCCTCGACAAATGTGCAGTTGCGCCCCTGACCTCCAGTGTGAGGTAGTTATTTATTTTTATTCAGTTTGCACATTTTCAGTTTGCACATTTTCAAGTTGTGAAAAAAAAATAAATAAATAACTAAAAAAAAAAAAAAATAAATAAATAAATAAAAAATAATAATAAAATTAATTAATTAATTGTTTTATCTTCCCAGAAAAGTAATCATTTTTATATATGTTGTGGAAAAAAAAAAAAAAAAAAAATCTTATTTAGCAAAAACTGATAAAATGTCTTTTTTTTTTTTTTTTTTTTTTTTTTTTTTTTTTTTTTTTTTCAATTGAGATATAAATGCCCAATGTGAAATATATGTAACATTAAAAAAAAAAATATTATCATAAATGTCCAATGTCATATACAGGTGCATCTCAATAAATTAGAATAGAAAGAACAGCCAGCTTCTTTGGCAATGAATGTTTGTGGCTTACACTCCTTGTGAAGGGTGTCAGTGATTGTCTTCTGGACAACTGTCAGATCAGCAGTCTTCCCCATGATTGTGTGAACCAAACTGTGAACCAAACTGTCACCATATTCTAATTTGTTGAGATAGTGAATTGGTGAGTTTTTGTTAAATGTGAGCCAAAATCATCACAATTAAAAGAACCAAAGACTTAAACTACTTCAATCTGTGTGCATTGAATTTATTAATACACGAGTTTCACAATTTGAGTTGAATTACTGAAATGAACTTTTCCACGATATTCTAATTTATTGAGATGCACCTGTATATGTAACATTACAGATCTTTCACAAGGAGAGGTTGTATTTCAAAAACAACTGCAGAAACATGTTGTAAGTGGTCCATTGGTCTGTTTTATATGCCCCATAATTCACCTATAAGGATAAATTGGTTCGGGTTCTTAAAGCACAACAAAATATTATTAAAATGTGTTTAAAATGTACATTAAAGTTTTATTCTGACATTATTACAAAGTGCACTTTTTAAAAATGTATCTAAATGTCTTAAAAAACAGTCATGTACTCTCTCTAAGTACATATTGTTACAATAATATTGTATTCAGTGATGTTATATTATATGTTTATTATTATAATTACTATTAATATACTTTTAAGATTTTAAGTGCACCACAAGTGAATCATTTGAATAATCAGTTTTTTGTTTTGTTTTGTTTTGTCTTGTTTGTTTTTTTTTTTTGTTTTTTTTTTATAAATCTAACAATTTGAGAACACAACACCACTAATGGTTGTCCACTATTTGGTACAACAGAAAATTATTTCCATTGTATATTCATTTTTGTTTGCCTGCTTCCATATTTTCTTTGCATCTGAATGTCTGATGTGTCATAATACTGGCTGCCCAACTCAGACGTAGGTGCACTTTAAGGCAGCATTTCTTTTATCTGCTGATTTTTTAACTCATTTTCCTGGTCTGTATGCTGCTAACATCTCTTACTGAACCCTGAAATAAAAATAGTAATTGAAGTGCAGTAGCCTGCGTTCTTTAAACAATGATTCTGTCACTCTTCCAGGCGTGTTCTTCTGTCGCCTGAAGAAGAAAAAAAATTACCCTAGATGTGGAGAACCACAAGTAATATCTGCTCACAGATAAGCAGTTGGCTGAGGATTATCCACACACAGAGATATGACCTGGTGCTTCTAGCATGTTTCTCTGGAGACGCGATGCATGTAACCACATTTTTCTTCTAGTGAGGCGACGATGAAACTACTTCAAGGACAAAGACATGATGTATGTGTTCCAGTCTGATGATGAAGATTGGAAATATCTTACTACAGAGATCTCTGATGGCCACTGTGTTCACTGCTGTCCTTGGATTTGCCATGAATCCAAATCTCTTTTTTTTAAAGGATGTTTGGATGGACACTGAACCTAACAGAAAGACAAACTGCACTGTGATCAGGCCATTATATTCCTTTTAGAATTCTGGATTTGTACGAATACAAAACTTGCAATAGTAGCCTAATACTAAAAATATGATTGTCAAGTTACTATATGTGGTGCAGTTATATCCACGTATAAATTTAGCTCCATCAGCTGTTGAGCCTCCTAAAAAAGGCATATTTCTCTTGGACATTAATAAGTATTGGATGCCTTGAGAGTGAGATTGTCATGCTGCCAATAAAATAAGGAGCAGAACTAGCTGTAAAAATATCACTATATTAACGAACGTGTTTATATATTTATTTATTTATTTTTTTATTTTTTTTTTTTTTTTTTTTAGTATCCAGTGGAGTTAAATGTTTTACTTTTATTTAATTATTATCACATTTTATTTGTCCCTTTAATGGAGTATTCATAACAAATTATTAAGTTTGACATCTGTGCAAAAACAGCTTCGCACTTAAATTACAAACAAAATACTACTATTTTTTAAAAGAAAATAATACTATTAAATGGATTATTCATAACAAATGTATAAGTCTGATGGCAATGCAAAAGCATTTTCACAATACAAACAAGAGGCTAGTTTTTAAATAAAAGGCAATATTATGTAACAGATAATTCTGAATTTAATTCAGACCTCATGAGCCACATTGTTAAACAGTTGACAAACCTGTGACGCAAATCAGCTGAATACTGTATAAATGTGGTAAGTTGTGCCATTGATCAGCAAACATAATCAACTGAATTCACTTTACACACTTTAATAAGACCTTTGTCACATTCTGCATGTTTCTTCATCACTCTCCGGTGTAAATAGCATGCAGCAGCCTTGACCTCTAATAGCTGTGTAAATATATCTATTATGAATGAGCCCTATGTAAAATATTGTAAATTTTCTACCATAAATATATCAAAACTTATTTTTTGATTAGTAATATGCATTGCTAAGGACTTCAGTTAGACAGCTTTAAAAGTGATTTTCTCAATTTGTTTTGATTTTTTTTTACACCCTCAGATTCCAGATTTTCAAATAGTTGTATCTCGCCCAAATATTGTCCTATCCTAATAAACCATACATACAAATCTCAATTTTGAAAAAAAAAATAAAATAAAATAAAATAAATAAAAAAATAAAAAAACACCCTTATGACTGGTTTTGTGGTCCAGGGTCACAAATATGAATTTAAATTGCAAACTGTCAATTGCATTAATTAGCTATTACTAAAATAAGATCAAATTATTCCCAAAATGGGAAAACTAAGTTTTAAATGTCACACTTTTGAAATTGTTAACCCAGTATGACCCCTCTTTACAGTAAAAAAAAAAAAAAAAAAAAAAAAAAACAACCCCCAAAGATAATCATGAAGCAAGTGCTGTCCTAATTTGTTGTCGAATACTATTGCAATCTAGCATTGCCTTATATTAAACTGTACTCCTTTGGCACCACAATTCAAGGTTAACACCCGAAAAGCCAGGTCTCATAACCCATTGCATTGTAAAAAAATAAATAAATAAAAATAAATTAAAAAAAAAAAGTACAAGAATCAGCCATTTATGCACAAAATTACTTCTGCAAACATCTGGCAATTTCAAACACTTCTCTTTTCTTTACTTAATTAGTGCAGTCTTCGGAATTGGTCACATATTGATTTTAAACGGATGGTCAAATGAGTTTTAAAGGATTGCAATTTTGGTAGATCATGACTGGCCAGATGTGTGTGGATTTGTGAATTTGATATTGGATCACATGGATGATTAATTGTTTATTGCAGTGCACAGGTGTGTTTGCAAATTAAGAGAGCCTTGAAATAAATGAAAGACTGTGTTGATTTTTTTTTCTGATACACAACAAGACTTTTAATGCTTTTTATTAAAGCATTGGTTAGTTTATGCAGCATTACAGATAAACTGTCATAATCAAACCAGAAATACACTGCCTCTAAATGCAATGCATCATTTTGTGTTCTGCTTGAAGTATCATTTCAACTTCTCTGTAACACTTTTAGATGAAAAAATGCATGTAATTGCTGCAGATTGTCACCCGCGTTCTGCATGTGCACCAAAAAACCAAAGAAGAGAGGGAAAGCCAAGGCCAGAGAAAGCAGCTGACAAAACTGTCTACAGCAGGTGGCCCATTCAAAGTGCTGGAAGAAATTCTTTGAATCATTTGGCACTTTCAAGGACCATTACACGCCTATGTGTGTCATTCCTCCTGTAGAGATCAGGGTATTCAGGGAAAAATTCAATCAGTTTGAATATTAACATAATTGAAATGCATGACTGCATTGTGTTTTCCTTAACATGTACATAACCAACAATCTGCACCATCTGCACTTCTGAAAAAAAAGAATAAATAACAGCAAATGTTCTTTCAAAGCGCAAACCAAAGGAGTCCTTCCTGTGTATTCATTCTGAGAATTTTAACAAAACACACTCACATTGACATTAACTCTGCTGAGTCTTATCCACACAAGTTACTAGCAAATAACTTCTTTAAAGTGTCACGTCTTTTGCTGAGAAGTGACAGAAAACTGTCCTTCAGTCGCGTCGCGTCCTTCACATTCACCGGATCCTATTCAACACACATTGACGTGGCCCCAACATTCAGTCCCACAATGCCGAGCTCCACGTTTTTTTTTTTTTTTTTGGAGGAACAAACAAGGCAGAAGAATTAGTCACCTTGCGCATTGTCAGGCTGATGTAGTGTTCTTAATTGGTGCTGGGCCTTCTGGGCTCGGGCTCAGTCAAACGGGGAGAGCTCGACCCAGAGTGGCGCCCTGCAAGGACGGCCCGCCCTCGCCGCCATGTCCAGCCAATAGTGCCATACATCACATGCGACAGACTGAAAATTAATGCCAGCAGAACTCGGCGAGCCCTCGCGGTGCAGCTGGAGCACTAATCAGACTCATCACAAATGTGTGTTCAAATGCTTTCTAAATTCATTTAGTCCTTTAAACAACAAAGAGCACAGCCCATGTTGCACAGTGAGAAAAACACAGAACAGCTGCAAGAAAACACGAGCTTAACGCAACGTGCAACATTATTCAACTCTATAAATCACAGATTGCCACGCTTTCACCCAAAGTTTGGAGTTGCTGACTTCATTAGTAACTCTATCTGCACGAGTCAGGTAAGAGACAGGTGAGATGAATGTACTTTTTTTTTGATGAATGTGCATTTTGTGTTGCACAATTAAGCTAGTTTCTCTCTGGGTGTCTTTTGAATCCTAAATTTATTTTTATTTGCATAAAGGCAGAGTTTGAGTCTTTCTGTTAGGTTTCCAGAGAGATGCTCTATAAAAGTTCCAATAAGAGTGTATTTATCTAGAAGTTTTTTTTTTTTTTTTTTTTTTTGGTTAATTGCCTGAAATAAGGACTGTGGTTAATAACACAAGCTCAAGATATTTTTACACTTTATTCTACAACATAAAATGCACCAGTAAAACATCATTGTGATTTATATAATGCATTAACCTGTTTTGATAATTGTGGTTTCAAATAAGGGACTAAATGGGACTGCAGAGTTTAAACATCATTATACCAAACAGGTAAAGTTATCTACGTAACTTTATTAGCATATTAGTACCTTAATGACATATATTAGTACCTAAAATGTACATATTATTACTTAAATTGGACTTTTTATTTATTTATTTTATTTTTATTTTATTTATTTATTTATTTATTTATTTTTTAATGGAGTATGATGTGGTAGTGTATGTGTTGTATTGTTTGTGACTGAGTATTGTAATTTTTTAACAACATCCTGCCTAGGGACTACAGATGCAAATTTATCTTTATAGCTAACTCTGGCACAACATTCGTATTGTGAATTGTCCCTGTTAAATAAATAATATAAACTAAAATTAAACTATTAGTACCTTTTGAAAGTGCTAGATTTTGTACCTTTATGTTCTGAGAATGTGGTGGCCTTAAAGTCACCCATGGTGTAGTTTGTTTATAGCATATCGATTGGCTTTTTATTTCTGATAATTGTGTTAAGCCTTCATATATATATATATATATATATATATATATATATATATATATATATATATATATATCATGATGAATAAAATAATCATAAACTTTTGTTGCTCTCTGAGCTTATTTTTATTTTTATATTTTTTTAATCCAAAAGCCAATTAAAAATGATATTGGGCTTTTGCTGAGGGAACCATGCCAACTTCCAGGTTGGCCTACAAAAATATGTTATCACTATTAGCAAGTGATAAAGATGAACACGACTTTAAAACAGAGGAATTTCTTAATCAAAAATGGTATTTATAATGTTAATGTGGGAACATTTTATTTTAATAGTCCACTTTAGATATTCCACTAACTACAGTGTAAGTAACTTTGCAACTACATGTTAAATACCAGTCATTAGAGTATTAGTAGACTATCTGCTTAATATCTGCTAACACTTTATTTTGATGGTTCCTCAACAGACATTCAACTGACTATAAATAATTTTGCAAGTACGTAAACTTATTCTACTAATCCTAAACTAACAGTCTACTAATATTCCAATGATAATTAGTTGACATGCAGCTGCAAATTAATGAGAGTCTGTGTTGCCTTGCAAAGTTACTTACATTAATGGCAGAACATCTATTGGTAAGTCTCACTAATGGTGAATCCCACAGTGAAAGCTTGTGTCATGACTATGGCAACCAGTGTGTAGGCACTAGCAAGCGTGACTGCAGTCTGAACAGGGGAAAACAAATCAAATCTGGACTCATGTAACTCAGTTTAAACAGTTGGTTTAATAAAATCAGATTGTCCCTGTGTGAACAAAGCCATTGAAACGTATAGGGCCACTAACCAACCATAATATTATATAACCATAACATTTAGAAAAAAATGTAGAAACAGCCACCCAATCACCACTGTGGCCATGAGTTTTGCACAGGCAAATATACTGTAGCTTGAAATAAGTAAATAATTTAAACAGGACATATAATGTCTGATCTAGGAAACAAAGGTCAAGGAAGTAATATTTTGGTATTGTTCACCTTTAAAGGAAACAAATTAAAATTATTCCCTTGTCTGCAATTCACTTTTGGCTACTAAAAATGTGGTTCTTTACTCCAGTCAAGAAGTTCATTAGATTTCATTATACTATCAAATCTTCTTTATTGCTTTAAAGATGGATAGTTTAACTATAAATACTATTCTCCCATGTGCTGATTTGAAAATTCCCATTGCATTTGCAATTTGAGCTCAAATCTTATCACTCGCCACCTTTATGCTCCGTTTTTATTAGCAGATTTTCACAGATGTTATTGACATTGGAAATTCAGGCAGCTCATTTTTCTCAGCTGTGTATCTGTCCACTCCACCGAGCTTTGCTAATTTGTTGATTGTCTGAAATATTCTTGTTATTGTGGAACAATTAATGAACACGGTGGATGAAAAAGCTTCTAGTACAATTCACTTAAAACATATCCTCACTCACAGCACTTCTGATCGATCACTTGCAAACCAGCTGGACAATTCTTCAGCATCTAAAAGTCACAGATTGTTTTCTCTTAAATTAAATGTTACAGAGGTCATATCACGAAAACATGAATTTACCTTGCTTCATAAGCTAAACTTTCGTAAGTTACAAAAATAACTGATTCAGAAATCCATAGATTTTTAGGGGAATTAAATCATTTTATTTTTATTTTCTTAAAAATATGATTTGTCCCTTTGATTTCAAATTAAACTGCCAGAATCTGCGGATCTCAGTAAGCTGTGTCAATATTTCCGTTTTAAACATAATCAGAATGTAATTTCCACTGAAAAAGTGATGGATTATTTTGATGCCCAGCACCATCTGGCTACATCAGAGCCTTACTGTGGATCTTTTACTGTTGCTGTTTGCTCTGGATTAGAATTGGATTCTTTGAGCCATAAAGCGTCACATATTGCACAAAAACACAGTCCAATCGGAGCTCACTCTGTATGCTGTGCGGTTCTGAGGCATCCTAGAATTAACTCTCTTGTTTGTTCTTGAGACTGACTTGAATGTTTAAACAGGATTCACCACAACTTATAAGTGAATGTAGTTTATGCACAGATTAGATACACAATGCGGTCATACATGATGCATTTAATTTTATATTACAGTAAAAGGGTATTTTTCACAGTAAATTACATTTTTGCTCTAAATTCACCAAAATATAACCGTGTGGCAATACCCATTTTCAGATTATGCATTGTAGGTATTATTTTATAAGAATCTTGATGGACAAAATCATAACACAAGTTGCAAAACAAATTATTACATGACTGATCTGTTAAAAAAAAAATGAATAGTTTTGACTCCAAACTCAGATGGAAAACGTCTCGGTTACGTATGTAACCCTCGTTCCCTGAAGGAGGGAACGGAGACGTCACGTCGGATGACCGACGAAATTGGGATCTCGCCAGAGAGACCAATCCACTTCGAGTGTAACTAAACGAGCCAATGGACATTGGCATGCGATTATTGCATCCAGCTGCCGCTGATCACAGCGTGAGCATAAGAGGCAGCTGATGCACCGCATCAATTATGTTTTCGCTGAGGAGCCGAGCCGGCGACCCGGCAGCTCAGCGGTGGTACAGCGACTGTGGCGACGGGACGTGACGTCTCCGTTCCCTCCTTCAGGGAACGAGGGTTACATACGTAACCGAGACGTTCCCCTTTCAGTCGGTCACTCCGAGTCACGTCGGATGACCGACGAAATTGGGATCCCTACCAAAGCGCCACAGGAGCTGCCCCTTCCAGTGCCCTGTGTAGGGCTCCTGACCCTTCCTATAAGGCAGACGATAGGACCGGGCTCTACACAGAGAAGGTCAACTACTGGTGTTCCTTGAGCAACCCAAACAGTAGGACTAGGATAACACTGGGAAGCGTGCCCTTCCACTTGGAAGAGGCACACTGCGGAGTCACCTCCTCCCAAAGGGGGTTTAAGTGACATTCAAACATGTGAAGTAACCCAGAGGGCCCTTTTGCACATGGAAGTCTCTGAGATGGCTCAGGCTGCATCTTTAGAGATGGCAGAACGTGGTCCGCCAGGGGAAACACGGCTCTAATAAGAATACCGTGGAATACACATATGGGATCCCGACAGGGTCTCTCATATGGGCACTAGCCTCGCACCAGTTTTCAAGAATTCATTGGCTGAAGGCCTGGCGCCGGACGCTCCGCCGTGTCCGGACGCCGGAGTGCTGGAGGACTCAACAGGGTTTGCCTGGTTAAGGAACTCTCTGGAGAATTAGGCGTAAGGACGCCGCAAGCCGACTCTGAGCCGGCCCTCTCAGTGCCACTACCCGTTTGAGGTGAGAACACAGGAGGAAACCGGTTCGACACGTAGGCTATAAAACCTAGCGAACGTGTTGGGAGTCGCCCAACCCGCAGCTCTACAGATGTCTGCTAGCGAGGCACCACGAGCCAGCGCCCAGGACGATGCGACACCCCTAGTGGAGTGAGCACGCAACCTGAGCGGGCAGGGCACACCTTGTGCTTCGTAGGCCAAGGTGATGGCATCCACTATCCAGTGGGCCATCCTCTGCTTGGAGACAGCCTTCCCCTTCTGCTGTCCTCCGTAACAGACAAAGAGCTGTTCTGAGGTCCTGAAGCTCTGAGTTCTATCCACGTACTGACGCAGTGCGCGTACAGGACAGAGCAAAGCTAGGGCTGGGTCTGCCTCCTCCAGGGGCAGCGCTTGCAGGCTCACTACCTGGTCCCTGAAGGGCGTGGTAGGAACCTTGGGCACATAGCCGGGCCGGGGCCTCAGTGTTGCACTGGAGTCAGCCGGCCCAAACTCAAGGCACGATTCGTCGACCGAAAATGCCTGCAGGTCCCCCACCCTCTTGATTGAGGCCAATGCAGTCAGGAGTAGGGTTTTCATAGAAAGAAACTTCAACTCGACTGACTGCAATGGCTCAAAGGGGGCAGTTTGTAGGGCTCTTAGCACCAAAGCCAAATCCCAAGAGGGAAGGGAGGGAGGCCTCGGAGGATTTAACCTCCTGGCCCCCCTAAGAAACCTGACGACCAGATCGTGCTTCCCCACCGACCTCCCCTCTATGGGGTCGTGGTGGGCAGAAATAGCAGCAACATATACCTTAAGGGTGGAGGGGGACAGCCTACGCTCCAACCCTTGTTGCAAAAAGGAAAGCACGGCTCTGATCGAACATCTCCGGGGGTCCTCCTGGTAAGAGGAACACCATTCGACGAACAGGTTCCACTTCAGCGCATAGGCCCGTCTTGTGGACGGTGCTCGTGCTGAAGCGATAGTGAGCGCTACCTCCTGGGGCAGGTCACCTAGAACCTCCGCGTCCCGTCCAGGGACCACACATGAAGTTTCCACAAGTCTGGACGCGGGTGCCAGAGGGTGCCCCGTCTCTGAGAAAGCAGATCCTTCCTCAGAGGAATCGGCCAGGGAGGGGCTGTCGCGAGGAGCATGAGTTCCGGGAACCAGGTCCTGTTGGGCCAATATGGAGCCACTAACAGGACCTGCTCCTCGTCCTCCCTGATCTTGCACAATGTCTGTGCTAGCAGGCTCACTGGGGGAAACGCATACTTGCGCAAGCCCTGGGGCCAGCTGTGTGCCAGTGCATCCGTGCCGAGCGTTGCCTCGGACAGGGAGTAGAACCACTGGCAGTGGGTGGTTTCTGGAGATGCAAACAGGTCTACCTGAGCAACTCCGAACCGACTCCAAATCAGCTGGACCGCCTGGGGATGGAGTCTCCACTCCCCAGGAAGTGCCGCTCGAGACAGTTCGTCGGCCGCCTGATTGAACACTCCTGGGATGTGGATGGCACGAAGGGACCTCAGATGCTTCTGACTCCAGAGGAGGAGGTGGCGGGCGAGTTGCGACATGCGACGGGAGCGCAAACCGCCTTGCCGGTTGATATAGGCAACGGTCGCAGTGTTGTCCGTACGGACCAGAACGTCCCCGCCCCAAAGGCGCCCTCTGAGGCGGCACAGGGCAAGGCGTACTGCCAGCAACTCGAGGCAATTGATATGCCAACGCAGAAGGGGGCCCGTCCAACCCCTGATACTGCGTGCCCGTTGTACGTGGCACCCCAGCCGGTGGCCGAGGCATCCGTGAATACCACAGCATGCCTGGATACCTGCTCCAGGGGCACTCCTGCCCGAAGGAACGAAGGATCTGACCACGGGCTGAAGGTCTTGCGGCAGGCCGGTGTAATCTGAACCCGGTGAGTACCGCGTTTCCACGCCCACCTCGGGATTCGATCATGGAGCCAGTGCTGAAGCGGTCTCATATGGAGCAGACCGAGCGGAACTATGGCCGCAGCTGCAGCCATATGCCCCAGGAGCCTCTGAAAGAGTTTCAGTGGGACCGCTGTCCTGCCTGATAAAGTCTTGAGGCAGTTCAGCACCGACTGAGCACGTTCCTGGGTGAGGCGTGCTGTCTGGTTGACCGAATCCAACTCCATGCCGAGAAAAGAGATCCTCTGCGTTGGCACGAGTTTGCTCTTTTCCCAATTGACCCGAAGGCCCAACTGGCTGAGGTGCCTGAGCACCAGGTCCCTGTGTGCGCACAACAGCTCTCGAGACTGTGCAAGTATGAGCCAGTCGTAGAGGTAGTTGAGAATGCGCACACCCCGTTGTCTCAGGGGAACAAGGGGCCGCCTCTGCGACTTTGGTGAAGACACGAGGCGAAAAGGGACAGCCGGAAGGGCAGGACCTTGTACTGATATGCCCGACCATCGAACGCGAATCGCAGGAATGGCCTGTCTCGCGGGAGAATCGAAACATGAAAGTACGCGTCCTTCAGGTCGATTGCTGCAAACCAATCTAGGGGACGGACGCATCCAAGAATGCGTTTCTGCGTCAACATCTTGAACGGCATCTTGTGAAGTGCACGGTTCAAAACTCGCAGATCCAAGATCGGTCGTAACCCACCGCTTTTCTTGGGCACAATGAAGTAAGGGCTGTAAAACCCCGACCTCATATCGGCTGGAGGGACCGGCTCTATTGCATCCTTCGCCAGTAGGACTGCAATCTCCGCGAGCAAGACAGGGGCATCGACGGCTTTGACTGAAGTGTACCGGATGCCCCTGAACTTGGGGGGGACGCCGGGCGAACTGAATCGCATAGCCGAGTCTGATGGTCCGCAGGAGCCACCGGGACGGGCTGGGGAGCGCTAACCAGGCTCCGAGAGACCGCACCAGCGGGGCCAACGGGCCCACCGACATGCCCGCGGTGGGGCAGCGAGGTGGAACACAGGGACCGGCCCCAGGGCCTGTGACGGCCTGGCCTGTGACGGCAGGGGGCGGGGTCTGGGTGTGTAGTGTAGCACTCACCTGATTTCTCCTCGCATGGGAGGAGACACAGGAACCCGGCTTGAGGCTTGTGACAGCCCGGCGTTTGACGACTTGAAGCGGGGACTGGAGTGCTACTGCCCTTACCTGGTTCCACGAATGGGCAGGAGGGGTGCTCTTGGGCAACCACCCGCTGCCTGCTGGCGAGAGAGGAGGAGGGAAGTGATCCTGTGATGCACGGATCACCACTCTCCTCCTCTTGAGACCCGGAGATTGAGGAGACCGCTCTTTACTGATGTTTTGGGTACCGCTGGCTGCTGGGCCAGCGGCGGAACAAAATGAACAAAAGATACTCCACCCGGCCCTCCTCCGGGGGAGGGAGTGGTGCAGTCACCATCTCCCGATGAGCAGTCTCCTCCATCTCTGGGTCGCCCGTCTCAGGGCCTCTTGCACTTGCGCTTGCCGCCAGGTTTGGCGGGGGCCTGGACGGGCTGGGCGTCCTGCCTGCGACCGGCTCCACGACGCTGCCTGGTGAAGGCTGCTGCGGCTGCGCGGGAGCGGGGACGGCCGCAGGGGGCGCCCACGGCGACGAGCAGGCTGAGTGGCTGCAGCCGGGGTGGAAGCAGCAGGTTTCCTCCGGCGCATGATGTGTTTGCCTCAGTCTGCTTCTGGGCTGCCGAGAACTGCTGGGCAAAGCTCTCGACAGCGTCGCCGAAAGGGCCGGTCTGTGACACGGGAGTACCTTCTCCTGCCCCGTCATGTCAGCGAGACACAGCCAGAGATGGCGCTCCTGGACATCGCACAACCCAGAGACTGTGCGGTCACCTTCGTCACTCGTAGCGCGAGGTCCGTCGCAGCACGCAGCTCATGTAGAACCGCCAGGTCGTGACCACCCTCGTGCAGGTCTTTCAGTGCTTTGGCCTGGTGGACCTGCAGCAACGCCATAGCGTGGAGGGCGGAAGCCGCCTCCCCACAGGCTCTACAAGCACTGCCAGTTAGACCTGACGAATACTTAGAGGCCCGTGAGGGGAGACACGGATCACCCCGCAGGGTGGAAGCGGCTGTTGGACACAGTTGCATGGCCACAGACCGTTCCACCGAGGGGATGCCCGCATACCCCAAAGCGGCTCCACCATCGAGGGTGGTGAGAGCGGAAGAACTACAAGATGTGTTTCGGGCAGTGAAAGGTGCCCTCCACAATCTTGTCAGCTCCTCATGCACTTCCGGAAAGAATGGCACCGGAGGGGGGCGCTGAGAACCAGCGCCACCCCCACCGAGGAACCACTCGCCCAGCCTCGAAGGATCGGGACACGGTGGCTTTTTAGGATTCCACACGAGCCCGACATTCTCGGCGGCCCGGGAAAGCATAGCCGTCATCTCTGGGTCTGGCACGGACAACGCTACCACACCCGAAGGGGGCAACGCAGCCGGGTCATCATCCCCGGAGAGAGAGGGCCCGCCCTCCGATGCGGTGATCGACATCTGGTCGTCAGAGGGGGCACCGAAGGAAACGCGTGGCCAGCGCGCTCCTTCGGCAGCTCCACCGGCTGCGGAGTGCTTGAGGGGTGAGGAGCTCCACTTGGGGAAGCCCTCACCGTAATCCTCAAATCACCTCTAACTCCACCGGATCCAGTGTGCACGCCGGATCACGGCAGGCAGAGGGACTCTGCCATGTTTGACATAGCAGAGTCGCACTCCGAGATGGTCATGTCCCCGCAAGAAGAACATGAACCATCCACGAAAGCCACCTCAGCGTGCTGAATGCCCAGACACGTGAGGAAGCGATCGTGACCGTCCTGAGGCGCCAGGAACGACCACACCCAGAAACGCACGGGTGAAAAGACATCTTTAAAAAGACGCGATCACCCGTGTTGCTCTTTTAGAGAAATTGCTCTTTCAGAGAAATGCTCTTTTAGTGCTGAAGCACGCAGGGGAGCTGGCCACCGCACACTCCTAGTGTGGCTGTCAGCAGGAAGACGATCTTTCTCTCCCGGACACCGTGACCACCGCTGCCGCGCCGTAACGCCCGCACTCGCTCGCAGAACACTCTCTTGGAAGGGAGAGCAGTAGCTTTAAACCACTACCGCTCGGCTCCGAAGCGAAAGGATAATTGATGCGGTGCATCAGCTGCCTCTTATGCTCACGCTGTGATCAGCGGCAGCTGGATGCAATAATCGCATGCCAATGTCCATTGGCTCGTTTAGTTACACTCGAAGTGGATTGGTCTCTCTGGCGAGATCCCAATTTCGTCGGTCATCCGACGTGACTCGGAGTGACCGACTGAAAGGGGAACAGTAATTATGCATGCAGATATGACACACAATCTATATTCTATATTAATGCAGCAATTGATACAGTTAGTTTAATAAACTATAATAAATGTTGGAAGATTTATTAGCTGTGATTATGTATGTGATTACTTTGAATAATCTTTTCAGCATATATTGATTATTTGCAATTAATTAGATTGATTAATCTACCTAGCATGGCAATTAATTAGATTCATTTTTTTTTTATTATTATTATTGATGTTCTAATTATTTTACATCATACATGCATGTGTTCATGTAAAGTAATAATGTTGGTAAGAATCCATATGCCATCCTATCAATGGATGAAAAACAACACATGCAGTGTTTACAAGAGCAGTCACTTCTAGTCAATGTTTAGAAAGTCATGAAGATTATTTGAGCAGCTGTGGCAGTTATCAAAGGTTCTGATGCTTCTCTCTGTTAATACGGGCAGATGAGTTAGCAGGAGGAGGTCCAGAGCAGTAGATGTGTGTAACCTTCATGACACCCTTCATTACTGGGTACAGTCTGACAGCAGCTCTGTAGAGCAGATGGTGGGGAGGGGACACGATCTGAATCGTTCAATCTCTCATGCTTTACCCCAGCAGTGGACCCAAAACAGATCCCAGCGGCACCTCAGAGCCTGTCCTTGTGAAGGTGCACAGGGCTGGGTCAGCCTGCATAGGGTAATCGTCCTTTCACAATCTCCTGCCATGCACTGGTAATCATCGAGGGTAGCAGTTGTGATGGGGCAAAACCTCTGAATACTTTAATTTGCATATCAGAAATGTAGGCTACTGATTTGGCTTGGCTTTGAGTTTTTTTTTTTTTTTTTTTTTTTGAGTTAAGATTCTGCTGCCTAAAAGACAGAGACAGTTGTAAGCATGTGTGCCACTTTGCATTAAAAAGAGATAAGAACAAGTTTTTAATTATTTGTAGAGTATGCAGTGTTGGGGAAGCTACTCTGAAACTATAGCTTGACCAGCTACAAGCTACTCGTACATTAAAGTAGTTAAGCTATATTCAATCTACCCTTCTGAAAAAGTAGCTAGCTACACTACAAGTTACTATCAAAAAGTAGCTAGCTACATTGAAACTACTTAAACTACTTTGGGGTAAAAAAGACATAATTATGTATTGTGCCAAGAAGGTTGCACTGTCTGTTCATTAACACAGGCACGAACTGATTGGCAGCTGCCTTTAGCGGAGGCTTCACCGATTACCTCCATTGATCAAAGCATTTGGCACGGTCGTCTGTGAGTGACGTCACCTTCCAAAACAAACACGCCCCCTAGTTTAGTCCCGCCCCCTAACATTGATTGACAGCTTTGAGTGTAGACATCGGAAATTCAAATGCAAAAGGAATTGCGATTCCATTTGAGTTTTGGCAGGTTATATGCATGGCGCAGACAGAGAGTGAAAAAGCAAATGTGGTAATTAATATTGCTATTTAAATACGACAGGCTCATAACTTGTAAGACATGGGAAATACAGTTGCAAATAGACTTTGCTTTTTCATTTGAAATATGGCAGTCACTGTGCGTTCACGAAAGCGAAAATGCAAACGGTAATGCAAGATTTGCAATTGCATTTGGATTATGTCACGATTTATGCATCCACATATGGAAAACACAATTGAAAATACAATTTGCAATTCTATTTGAAAATAGTCCGGAAAATTCTTCCATAGTAATGTTTTCTCACCATCAAATGAGACATGAGGAAATCTGACAGCGTTGCATTCAGACTTTTGCTTTCCTGTCTCAAACCTATCTTCCGTAACAAAAGGGCCATTTGGAATTCCTAAAGGCACAGAGGTGGTTGTAGTGTTTAAGACCTGTAGGCCAAATGTGTGTACATCAGGGGTCTGCTAATTGTCACACCTTTAGCATGGTGGGAAAAGTTGTAATCTGCTGATTGGTCAGTTTTAATGTCTCAGATTTGGTTTGTCATCACATGTTCAAGGAAGGGATAAAAGAAGATAGTAACAATTGCTCTGTCTCTTTTTCAATTCGGTTCAATTCAATGCAATTTTTTTCATTTTTCTTAATTCTTTTTCCTCTCTTTTTGGGGCTCTGCCCAAAAATACTAAATATTAAAATATTAAACTAAAATATTAAAAATACTTCAGTTTCAGTACTTGAGTACATTTTTTATTTTTTCTACTTTGAGTATAATTAAATTGTGGTTCTTTTACTTTTACTTGAGTTGAATAAAAATTAAGTATTCAACTTCGGTACATTTATTTTCCACCAAAAATACAAAGTGCTACCAAAAAAGGTGCTACCAAAAAGGTGCCAATCACAGAGCGAGCCGGCGTTTGGCGGACACTTTTCAAACTTCTGGGGAGGAGCCCTGCACTTCAGGCAATAACAGACAGGTCTGACTCAGGTGCAAAACCAATCACAACTTCCAGTTCAGCTGGGGGGGGCGGCAATTCAAACTGTGCTTTGCATTGACTGTCAATCACCGGCGTTGGTGTTTTGAATCAGCATCATTAGCGTTTCAATAGTTTAGTGAATGTGGGCTATGTTCTGATTTTAAATCGTAATTTTGACAGCTCCTGAAATGTGTCATAGCATTGATATTACCAGAGCACTCAGCAGTTTAAGAAAATCGAAACTTGGTTGATAGAAGGACACAGTTATTGCATGGATGGAGCAAGAACAATGTGTTTAAAATGCATGCACAAAATTCAGTGCAGTGAAACTAAAGCTAACATAACCTCAACATTAACAACAACACTGAAATAAGAGCACCATGCATTTTACGTGCATCTGACTGACAGATCAACCATGATTTATTTGTCAATCCGATGCATGTAAAATCACTTTTTCTGTGTGCACTAGCTTTGGATGTGTGTGCACATGGGCAAAACAAGATCATCTCTGTATGACCAGACGATTTATTAATGTCCAAAACGAGATGATGTGAAACATCAAGGAGCACTGAACACTCTCATGCAGTGTATGTTTCATTCATACTCGAAGCTGGAGGGCGCTCTCGCGCAGAAGGTCCAAAATAGCCTAGTAGAGGTAATAACCTATGACGTGCAGGAAATCCTTAATATCAAAGAACTTATACTGACAAGAAGTGAAAGCCAATAGAATGTTCCATTGCAACATCAGCGCCCATCACCAGCCCTAAGCTTCTGCCATTTTGGGGTGAAAGCGACTAGGCACTCCACTAGATTCTAGCTGTTGCTATGGCAAATATCAGCTGCTTTGTTTAAAAAACCGTACATTAAAGCCGAAATACAACCTGAATGATGACAACAATAACGTACAATCACTAGAATAGTGATCAGCAAATCCTGTTAACAGTTAATTTTACAGTGTTTAAGTCTTCTTTTTCTGTCATTAATTTAATTTCAAATTTTGGTAATTAATTGTGTTTATAATGCTAATACTTGAACTTAAAATAATTTCAACCGAAACTGACATGGTTTCTAGAGCAAAAGTTTTATGAAAAAGGGAAAACTTAAACACTGTAAAATTAACTGTTAACAGGATTTGATGATCACTAGTCTAGTGATTGTACGTTATGTTGTCATCATTCATATACCCAATTGTGAATTATTTGTAATAGAGATGGAATTGTTAAAAAAGTCCATAGTGTTAATTAATAACAAAAAAAAAAAAAAAAAATAATTTAGTTAAAAATAATTTTGTTCAATTTCATGGAGAATTTGTTTTTTTTTTTGTAACATTTTACATTTTACATTCATGCTCTGTACAAACTGCTTCATCATCTCATACATCTATTTTGTAACCAGTTCAAGTGTAACCAGAACAAAATACTGTTATTAAACCATTTCAATTATAAATTATGTGCTAACTAGCCTTGATTTAACATTAACATTGAAGTGCTAGTTATTGCAGAAATATATAGTCAACACAATAGCAACACTCTCAAATATTTTGGTCCCAGTCAGTTCCATCTTAAGCAGCATTATTTTTAATGTTTAAATCTCTCTATGGGTGCTTCTCAAATGGAAGGCTGCATCTTAGTAAGGATGCATCCAGTCCTTCTGAGGCTTTAAGGCTAAAGTCCTGCTCAGCATTAAATACTAGAATGAGAACTTTTTTTGTTTTGCATTGCATAATGAAATTGAACAAACTCAGTGTCGATTCATTGTCAGCTAACTGTTTTTCGTGAATTGGAAAATGTGCAAAGGTTTGGGGGTGATTGAGGATACACCTGATACATCCTTCAAAAAAGGCTGAATGAAGCAACCAAAAAAAAAAAAAGACTGCCTAAAAAGGATCCTTCAAATTGAGATGTCATTCAATGGGGCTTGATGACATACAGCAAGGATATGCAGCTTTACTAGTCTTACTGTTGTAAGTAAGAGGGAGCTACAAAGGACAGGACACCATTTCTTAACCATAAAGAAGAGAGAAAGTTGAGCCAACTGGGAACCTTAGTTGCTTTTCCTCATTAACAGTTTAAATTGTCCCCAACAATGCATGAGCTGATCATCTTTTTCTGCTCCCTCTGAAATGAAACACCAAAAATAGATTTCTGAAAGCAATCAATCAAAGCCAGTGACATGGTTCAATTCCCAAGGAAAAACAAGAACTGACAAAATATGTTTGAATGCAATGTAAGTTGCTTTGGATAAAAGCATTTGCCAAATGTGTAAACCATTCTCTCTCAACCAATCTATTAGTCTATTAAATGGTTCACTCCTCCTCATTGAATAGGCCTTTTTGGTAAATCAGCATCTAGCTGTTGTTCAAATCCCAGAAGGAGGAGGAGTACTAACAACCCAATGTTCATGGCTTGTTGAGACATTGACTGACCTTGTGTCCTTGTTGGCGCATTTCTAAAGGTATGTTGTATGGGTGTTTGTCACCCATTGATGCAAACCTCTTCCATCACTCTTCTTGTCTCTCCTGCATGCAGGAGTCCTTTACGAGGTCAAGCAGAGTCCTCTCTCCTAGTTAACATGCATAGGCATCGTTGGGAACAAGGAACTGTAGTATTCTGCAACTTCATGTGACTGTTGTCCATGAAGGAGCCAATTTTGAGGCAGCCGCATCTCCTGTGTAGCTTGAATCTCGAGGGCACACCCACAGAACAACCATGCATGTTGACAATTGCAGCAGAATTCACAATGGAGACAGACCCACTATCTACAGCTAGAGGGTACTCCTTGAAGATGTAATAACTATCTGCAGAGGTGGTCAACAGAACATAATTCCCTCTTCAGAGAGCCAGTTGTGGAAGAGGTGTAACCACTTACTCAGTTACTTGACCTTGTGGTTTGAGTGATTTTTCCCCACAGCCAATTGGTCAGTGACTAACTGAAGGCACTGGAGTCATTCAGCGAGTACATCCTGATTTTCCATGAGGAATATGTCTCAAAAGAAATTAATACTGAAGTTAAGAGACATGCATTGAACCACATATTTCTGTGAGGTATGTTAAAGTACTGTATGGGTTACAATTTTATTTTTTGGCATTTGGGGTATGGCTGATGACTCAATGTCTTCATGACTCTATAATGATCAAATGTGAAGTGTGGACCTGTCTGACACATAAGATAGAGAGAAAGGTGAAGTTCAGAGACTGATGCTGGGAAACTGGCCATAAAAGATATCAAAAACTGTATTTAAAAGCCACGGTTGTTAAATAGTTCCTTAGGTAGAATATTAAGGACCAGTTCTACTAAACAAGGCAAATTAGCGCGAGAGCGCAATTTCAAAACAGCACCGATGGGCGTGGAAATTTCTGCAGGTGATTTACTAACAATGCGCAAATTTAAAGAACACAGATACACCATCTCATTTGCATATCGACCAGTGCAATATACCAAAGCAAAACACAAATTAGCATAATTGCAAATAAAGAATAAATAAATAAAGAAGCCACAGTATGTTGAAAAGAACGGAGGCCAAAAAAGGAAGGGTTGCAAAAAGTATTGATAGAACTGGTATTTCATGACTCCTAGTTGAGGGTTCCAAGTCATCTTTTATTTCCTGAAGCAAATTAAAAATAACATGGCTTAAAAAACAATATGTTAAGATAATGTGTTCTTCTGGAATTCCAAATAAATGAATACGTGTGGAAAAAATCCTCCCTTCTACCACACACTCTCTGTTCTCTGTGGTGCCTCCTCCTAGCAACAACAAATGCAGTCATTTCAAGTGCAAAATAGTTTAAGACATGTTTTTATGGGCGTTAAATAATGGCACAAATACCAGTAATTTTATGAGCATAAATGTTAGTAAATCACATAGCGTGATCCATTTAAATACTCTCCTCACATTAATATTGCATCTGAAAGTGAAACCCCTACAAATGTATATTCAATAAGGTCAGGCGCAAAAATAACTTAAATAAAATAAATAAAATAAAATAAAAA
The DNA here is from genome assembly GCA_039654775.1 of Spinibarbus caldwelli. Lineage (NCBI taxonomy): Eukaryota > Metazoa > Chordata > Actinopteri > Cypriniformes > Cyprinidae > Spinibarbus > Spinibarbus caldwelli. The sequence continues at coordinate 9,090,847 of CM077222.1, read as the reverse complement.
AAGGTCCTTCTAGTAGGACCTTACTGAATATTTATGGGCCAGGAAAGACCTGCTCACACCAAAGATGATAACTAGTGATATAGCATTTTAAAAATTGTTCTAATTATAAGAGAACAGTCCAGTCCACACCACATTACTGCAATCACTTTTAGCAATTTTTTTTTTTGTTTTTAGTTTTTTTCCCCCAGTTTATGAATGATAAAACCATTGACAGCCAATCAGAATCCATTCAAGTTTAAAGAGCTCATCATTTAAAGTGGCATTGGTATGAATGATAATATCTTTATCATTCTTGTGTGAACAGGCTTTAATGTATTTCTAATAACACATACCCAAAATTAACATCCATAAAAAAAAGCATAATTTTAATATTTTGAAAGTTGCAAATACAGATCAGATTTGGTTATTTCCCACACTAATTGCAGTGATATGTGTTGTGTTAGTTTCTCATAATGTAGGTTAAATGTTTAAACACTGCAAGAAGAGGGAACCTCTAATTAAAACCCATAAAGATCTGTCAAACAGAGTACAAAAAACATGTGATGAACAGTCATGCTCATACTAATTTGACTATTGGAATTTTACAAATTCTGAGAAGAGTTAACATCAAAAGTGAAGTGCAGCAGCATGTCACTTATTCATGAATCTGGGATTAAGTCATGTGTTATAATCGTGGAAGATATTCCCGGCGATCAGGGTTAATTAGGTTCTCCTCTCAAGAGACTCACTGAAGAACCTTAAGTATGAAAACACGTACACTCTCCTGTTTCGAACTAGTTCACCGATCCCATCACTCAAAGCACATCTGATTTCCCATTGTGCAATCCCTGACCTCAGAAACGATCAGTTTGACAGATAAGGACGACACTGGAACATCACACCAATCCACCAGCACCGCTGAACACAGGAAGTCTGCTGGTGTCAGTGGGTTAAAAACGCTGGAGGAGAGACACTAACTATGTGGTGTATTTGGAGAGGAGGTTGTAATGAGAGAAACAAAAGACGTGTGGATTGGAGAGCCTCTGGTTCCCCTGGCAGAGACGGATGGAGTGAGAGACGCTGCTTTACCGAAGCAAACACTGGCAAAGTGGAACAGCGAGATGGCCTGAGATCGAGGACTTCAGTCAGAGCCATCAATCACAGACTCCATCACACAACAGCAGCAGATAGTTAACACTGAGTATATCGACTGACTTCAATAAAGTACTAATGGCATGTTGTATCTGTATGCAGAGTTTTCAAGAAAAAGCAGACAAAGACAATGCTACAATGATGATTTTCATCACATTCAGTGTCAGAATCTGGCTCAAACATGTATTGCTGAATTTAGGTAGCCATCCGGAGTTATTAATAGAGTTTTTCGAAAGGTTTGCATTACTTCCTATGCAAAGACCCTAAAAAACTGTCCATTTATATTGAAGCCATGAAGAATAAACCTTCCTTTCAGTCAGAGAGCCATTGACTGGGTGAAAAATTAAGTGAACCTAAAGGAAAATAATAATAATAATAATAATAATAATAATAATAATAATAATAATAATAATAATAATAATAAAGGTATTTCTGAACACATTAATTTAATACATAAAATTGCTTATTGCTTTCTTAAGTAAAAAACAAGTTTGTAATTTTGATATGTATAGAGTGCTTTCTTATATAAAGACGGTGAAATTTCAGCTAATTCAATTATGATGGATTAATCATGTTAATAACAAAAATATCAGATTATTCGTAATTGAATTTTACTCCACTGACAGCCACAGACAATCATAAATCATCCATACACTGAATGTCTGCAGTTTCACCCTCAAGCTTTCATTTGTACTGGAAGACCTTTGAGACTTTTTAGTGTTAATTAACAGTATTTTCACCCAATATGCTCCTTATATTCTTAATCTTTAAAAGAAAATAAATAAATAAATAAAATTTATCTGCAGGATTTCATAATGTTTGTACATTATGCAGTAAAGGCCAAAATATGGCAGAATAAAGTGAAAAATGCAATTATAAGCGAGCCGCACTGTTGACATATACATGTTATGAGATAAAAACCAGTGATGGGAATAACGGCGTTATAAATAAACGGCATTACTAACGGCGTTATTTTTTTTCAGTAACAAGTAATCAAACGAATTACTGTTTCCCTCGTTAAAACGCCGTTACCATTACTAACAATAAAATGTGGCGTTATTATAATTTATTATATTATTAGAATTGTATTTTTCAGTTCATCTGAATGGATGCGCAGTGTAGCTGTATTTGACGTACCATAAACTCTAGTGTGAAGGCACACGGCTCGCCGTCGCTTTGTCTCACACGTGCAAAGAAAGATACAGAGCAGAGCTTCATAACATGTAGAATTGACGCGCTACATGTAAACAATATTCTTTGTTGTATTTTCCTGTCAAAATAACGGAGTTCCTTTTGAATTCTTCAGCTTTTAAGAACTGCCGGTTTCTCTGGTAGTGGGCGGAACTAATGCGCAAAGGACAATCTCATTGGCTGGCGCTCACCTATTATCATCCCTGTTTTGATTTCAGCAAATCAATTCGAGCGAACGCAGACTACGTGATTAATATTCATGCACCCAGCAGCTCATTAATCCTTAGTGCATTTTATATTGTTATTAGTAGTAGAATTCGTAGTAGTTTTGTTAACTTATCAATCCCCCCCCCCCCCCCCCCCCCTTTTATATAAACACTAAATGACAATTCAGAAAGGCACTGAAAAATATCTTAAGCACCACCACCAGTCCTAAGTTCAGTCAACATGACAAATATGCATTCATACCTGGTTATTCTAGTTACTAAAGTTCTATCAAATAATGCTAAATTATCATAATATCATATTATAATGCTTGACTGACTGATGCTAAGTGTCAGTAGATAAATAATGTAGATTGATGTACAATGTTTTATAATAATAATTTATTCTATTTGGTGTCCATTTCATTAATTTAACATATTTAATATTGGGGGCATCCAAGTTATTTGACATTTGAACATTTTTTTATTTATTTATTTTTTTTCAAAGTAATGCAATAGTTACTTTCCCTGGTAATTAGTTTCTTTTATAATGATGTAACTCAGTTACTAACTCAGTTACTATTTGTTAGAACTAACTAGTAACTATAAATAATTACGTTTTTAAAGTAACGTGCCCAACACTGGATAACACGTGTTTAAAATGATCTTTATATCTACATTAGCCATATATTATACAGCCAAACCCCCATATTTAAAGGACATTTTATTCTGTGTGATGTGTAACAAAATGTTAGCCATCTTGATTCTTGTTGATACCAGAACATATAAATATTGCGTATGCACAAAATAGACATTAAAGGTGCCATAGAATGGACAATTGTATTTACCTCGGCATTGTTGAATAATAACAGTTCTGTACATGGGAATGGCATTGTTTCCTCCTTCTTATGTAAATCTCGTGAATGCAAAAGACCACTGAAAAATAGGCGAATCAGAGCATAACACCGACTGTGACGTTACAGTCGGGATCACTAATAGTTATGCCCCCAAGATTTGCATATACCTGCCCATGTTCTAGGCCAGCTGAACCATCAGAAGTTCTGCAGGTATTGTGAAGAAACAAGCAAGGACAACAGCGGAAATGGCAGATCATGGAAATAAATTTCATATTCCAGGCCGTGCAGGGGATGTGAAGTGCAGGCATGGGTTGGTGTCTGTATTCAGAAAGGCACAGAAAGCAAATAACGCATTCTAATAAAATAACGTGAGCCACTGAAGGGACATAGTTAGCTCCTTGCAAGCGGTAGCCTGTTACATTACAGTACATAAGATTTCACTTACCACATAAACAGAGTAAGAAGAGATGACTGAGGATGATGGTGAATGATTTACAGATCCTGAGCACCACTGGCAAGCATTTGATCTTGTAAAATGTGTGGTGAGTACTGTCGCTCCATACTATTAACAGAGTACGTGCGATCGCGAATCTCGAAAGTGAAAGTGAAAATAAAAAGCGATCATGTATTCGAAAGCAGTTTCAATGCCCAGCATATTAATAGTGGCCTCCTGATGCCCGCATTTTATTTACAGTATAATTACCCAACGATATAACTACACAAGAAAGTATTGAAATATACATTTTCCTCCCTGTGTTTCCTTCTTGCTGTGTGAAATACTCAAATGAGCCGCACTGTGAAACAGCCAATCAGAGCAGAGCTCAACATTATTATGCATGACCCTTCCAAATAAGGTAATAACAGACAATTTCATTCTAGGGAGAAATCCTAGGGTTGTAAATGGACATGTAAAACCGTTTCTGGAGAATTTTTGCCCTTACCTAAGCCACATACCTTCTATGTAGATATCAGAGAACAATTTAAAATATTATATCAATGCATTCTATGGCAAATGTGCACGTGACATAGCAAACTTCAGCTCTCAAGTGTAAATATTCAGGTGAGCTGAGGACAAATAATAGCTAATTATTTATCTAAGAGATGATAATATCTTGTGAAATGTCAAGTTTATTTCATTTTATCTAGAATTTTTATGGATATAAGAGTAAAATGTGAGTCATGTGATGTATGTAGTGTTCGGTATTTTGCTACTGTGTTTGAATGTTTATTAAAGTAAAACAATGTAATGGTTAAAAAAAAAAAAAAAACAGTGTTAATGTGCAAACTACTAAAAATATGAAACTGTGAATGTATAGACTTACAACATTTGAAGGTTTGTTTGCCATGTGTTTTAATGTGTTATACTTTTTAAAGGTGTAATAATAATAGATGAGTATTATAATGTAATATAAGTGTATTTACAATAATTAATGAGAATTAGTGCAGAATTAGTGCATTAAAATTACTTTTAGAATTCATTATATAAAGGTGTTAAGGGTTACCAAAAATTGTAATTTGTAACTAATTTATAATATTAATTAAGAATTAAAAAGTGACACTACATTCAGTTCAGTCTAATATTCCCTTTGTTAAAAATGCATATATATTTTTTTTTTCCCATGACATTATTAGTCATTTGTATCTATTTACAACCCACTTACAAAGTGAACTTTAATGTGAAGTTATAACATTTTTACAGAATTTTGCCTTTTGAAAGAAGGCTGTTGCAATTAAAGACTCAAAGTTTCTTGTTTTCTGTGGTGTTGTTGCAACATTTAGATGACATATCACGGAACATCTGCAACAATTATCAAATTACTTTCCTCCACCACTAGGTTTATGATACAAAACTCTCACATTCTCTCACATTCTGGCTCCTGCTCCGTTTCATCACTGTCCTCCACACTCTTGCAATTTCATTGGCTGTTGCTCATGCTGCTTCTCTTGCTCATCGAGACTGTGCTCTCCAGACAACTTGTTCAACAGACAGACAGACATGTTTGAAATTTGTCTTGGTACCTGCAACTTCTTGCAGCACATCTCATGAGTGCACACAACAGAAGACCGTTGTGACTGTCGGCTATGATGTGGGGTGTTTTAGTCTCAGACATACATATGAAAATGTGATGTGCTTCAGTCTAGTAGTGTTTGCTTGGCTTCAAGAAAAATAAATAAATAAATAAACTCGATATTTTGACATTTTGTTCATTTAAAAGATTTTATTTTAAGGGGCCTGACTGACTAATTGCAGTGCTATAGGGAAAATAAATAAATAAATAAATAAATTAATTAAAAAATTAAAAATAAATAACTTTGAGACCAAGCAGAAGCCTCTGCCCTCTTATTGGTTGGCAGTGGGAGGAACTGATGCCTATTGGCTAGTGCTGATCTATCACCGCCCATGATTAGATTTTAGCAAATCAATTTAGACCAATGCAAACACAGTAATTAATATTCATGAGCTCAACAGCCTTCCAGGTTTAGCACAAAGACAGCGAGCTGCTGCAGCGATGTGCAGTCTTCCTGAGGGAAGTCTAATGTTGTTAAATTGATGAAAATATCTGAATCTCGCTAACTTGTAGTTTTTAATCTCACATCTCATTATTGCTCCCAGACTTCAGCTAATCCACATACAGAGTAAATGGACCAAGCAATGCCTTCATGAGTGGACTTTTGTCATAGTTTCAGGTTTGGAATGCAGATGTAGCAAGGTACATGGGAGACCATATGATTTTATGATTTGCGGTCCCTTTTCAACAGCAAAATAAAATAGAAATCACAATTGCATTTCCAAAACTTACAATTTACAGTCACTCCCACAGCAGCTTTATTAGAATTCACATTGAAGCAGTATATGACCTCGTATATGACCTCATACACAGGCTTCAGACTTTAGGTCTTAAAAAGACAGCACTGCTTTTAAAGATGTATAGTCAACATATAGTTTATGCATATACAATTTATAGTTTATGTGAAGACGTTTTAAGTTCACTTAAAATTAAAAGTTGTTATATTTTGCAAAGCCAATTAAATGTCAAAAGTAAATTATACAGTAATGTTGAATGGCTATATTTAATGGATAAAATTGAGGGAGAAATGCATTTAGTAGAGACATCAGTAGCAGTATTGCTACTTGCCTTCATTAATAATAGACTAATTAGTAATAAGATGACATTAAACATATTAAAAAATATACCACATTTATGTTGCTTCTACATTAATTTGGAGATTCAATGTAAAATTATGACAATATCAGTATATTATATTAATATTTGCTTAATCAGTTAATTGCAGGAATATGTGTGATTATTATTATTATTTTTAATAATTGACAGCACTATATATATATATATATATATATAATATATACACACACACACACACACACACACACACACATATATATATACATATTTTGGCTGAATGATTAAAAAAAAAAGTTTCCTGTGTGTGTGTGTGTGTGTGTGTGTGTGTGTGTGTGTGGCACGTCTCTGCCTCTAAGCATATTTTAAACACTATATTTGTGATGAATGTATACATATAAAAGTCTCTTAAGGTTTTGTTTACCCTTCATTTTTTTAATTTATTTATTTTTTTATTCATATCTCTTGTCATTTCTGCTGCTTGATCCACTCCTATTTTGGTGGTGAAAAGGGAACAAATGTCAGTTCAATCACATCTCAAATCAGCAATCATTTTGTGCTAGATGTGCCATTTTACATCCTCCTTTCTTCTTGCTAAATACACAAAAATAATATTTTATTTGTTTTATTTATTCATTTTTTTATATAATTTTATGAATTTACTGCATGATTGGAAAAAAAGTACAATAAAAATATTCAGTTCATAAGTGATATTTATCTTGATTTTTACTTTGTTCATATCTGCGTCTCATATTTCATCTCAAGGATATTCTTCTCAGTGGTCACTTACTTTTGAAAAAAAAAAGTATATATATATATATATATATATATATATATATATATATATATTTGTGGCACCATTTTCATATGTTAATATTAAATGTCTGGATCTGGGACAAGGCTAAAACAATAAAATAAAAACCATTAGTAGCAAACATAAAAAAAAAATAAAATAGAGAATATTCATAGTAGAAGTTTTCAAGACAGTTTTCAAATAAATAAATTAAAAAAAATAAATAAATAAATAAAAAAAATCTACCCCGGGGCTATAAAAATGCCTGTAGTTAGAGATGTAGAGTCTATTTGCAGTTTGTATGCAAAATATGGATTTGTGACAAATGGGTTATGGGAACATGTTGAATAATAACATAACACACAGATCTCTCTCTCACTCCGTTTCATCCCCATCTCAAGCTGCTATCGGTGGCCTATTTGAGTTTGGCAGGGGTACATTGTTAGCATGCCCAGGTCCATGTTTTTGCAAGCAGGAAAGGTTGTATGCTGGTCATCCCTATTTAAATATGTTCTATTCTGTCAATCACACAGCATAAATTGGGGCTGCAAATATGTCAGTGTCTTAGCCTGGTGCTGAAAATCTCTGGCTAGATTTTTAATGTAATATTGGCTTCAAATGACAAAACATAATTTTAAAGGAATTTTTTTTAGATCATAAATTGGGTCATTTAAAATGTTTTCAGGATTTAGGCTTGACATTGTTCTAGTTTGAATGCAAAGGTGATGGATCATTTGAGAGTAGCTCTTAGATGCTTCCAGTTTTCAAACTTTTATTTGTGCACAAATTTATTCTGTCCCAGTTCATGATAGTGTGGAAAGACAGAGAGATGGGTTGATTTTTCCAGCTGCCGCCTTTCCTGACAGCCAGTGATGCCCTAGTACATGGTGAAGTTGTAGGATGATGCTTCTGTCCCATGAAGAAGTACTGAATAAAATAGGAGTGTGTTCAGGAGCTGTACATGGCAGCCAGAGTCAGTCTCCAGCACATGATTGATGATACTGTTTCTGTGGTGCAATGACATTTTAGGCAGGACTGTTTGCTTGTAAACACACAGATGCTAATGAATGTGTTTGGCCAATATCAGAGCCATTGACTTTCCCAGCAGAACAGATTAAGAGTGCATTTGGGAACATTTCTAAAGCAGATGCAACTATTCCTGTTTGTTTTTCTTGTCCTCCGATTGAGCAAAGTAGTTTTTTTTTTTTTTACTACTACTTAAAAAAAAAAAAAATCTTAAAGAGCCTTTGTTAAAGAAGAGTGGAAGAGTGTATGCTTTATGTTGTCACTAATTCTGATAAAATACATAAATCGTTAAGCATAAATTGGGAAATTTCATTTCTAAAATGCTTTCATTGGGAACTATTTTAATTTAGGGCTAGTGATACAGGGAGAGTTGCTTTACTGCATCAGATATGTCACTTTGCTCATAGCTCATAGCAAAGAGTGAGAGAGAGAGAGAGAGAGAGAGAGAGAGAAAAAAAAAGGCTTACCCGCATTGTCCATTGCATGCTCATTCTATGATATCCTCACCCAGTCAATGCTTCAATCTTGTAATGCAAATGAGAATGTTAAACCAAGGTTAAAAATGTCCCTTAGCAAAAAAAATAAATAAAAATAAAAATTAAAAAAAATTAAAAAAAAAAAATAATAATAAAAAAGCCCAGTGGCTTTTTATTGGGAAGAAATATTACACAAACATTCTAGAAATGGATATCCTTCATCCTGAACTTATATCCGTAGGAATGCAGCCGTGATTTTTGTTGGTAAATAGTGTATGTTTGGATTTGTATGCATGTGTTTGCTTTCTCATCAGCAACTGGTTTGCTGTTTTTCTGAAGCATTCATCTGAGAAGTGCTTCTCGATGAGTACACTTGTCTCCCTCTTTATATCGCAGTATTTTCTCAGAAGACTTTTATCAAGGTCAGATCTTCAGCTATTCAGTAAGTGCCCGATTTGATGCTGTCTAAACAGAAACAGGAAGAGGACAATGAGGAGAACAGGATTACTGGGGGTTGTAGTTCCTCTGTGAAATGCTTTCCCAGTAATCCTATTATACCGGCTCAGTCCGTTGTGCTCCAATTCTGCTGGGCCACAGGGGCCGCCGCCAGCCTTTCTGATGTCATCAGCTGATTAAGGGCAGACAAAGAGTGTCACAGAAGGAGATCTGGAAAAAATATTTTTCATGCATTTTTTTTTTATTATCATTATTTTTTTTTCCAGTGATGTTATTAAACTGCACAATCCCAAAAGCTCAATGACCCATGATCTTCACTTTGACCACACAAGTGGAACTTCATGCACTTTTAGCCCTCTGAGTTACAAATAATTTCTTACTATGTCAGAAGGTTTGGTGAGAGACTTTATATTGGTAGTCTAGGAAACAAGAAGATAATATTGGGAGGAACCAGTATATAAACTAAAGTGTGAACTATAAAAGTTATACATATATGTAAATTGTTTAGATATGTCACCACTATGTGGCGCTGTAACCAACCTTGTTTCAGGTGTTTCTGTATTTTTATTTCAAATATCAAACCAAATCAAACCAATGGTCAGATACAACGGCTTGCACTAAAATAACTATTTATTTATTTTTTACCAGTATTTTTGATCTTTTTTTTTTTTTTTTTTTTTAACAAAACGTGGTCCCAGAATATTTTCTTGCATAAATATCTGAAAATTAATTAATTTATTTTTTATTAGCACTTGAATATGGGTAAGTTTCCTAAGAAAACAACCAATATTTTGCATAAAAAAGCTGAGAAAATCATGTTTTTGTCAAAGACTATGGCCGGATGGGATTTAGAGTAATGATCAAAACACAGATGGAATCAGTCATTTCCATCAACACCCTCAAAGCTTCACAGTCCTAAACCACTTCCTGGCTCAACATTACTTTCTGTACTGTTCGAACTATATACTGTTAATGTTTGAGAATTGCATTATATTACATATGCATCTGCTTACATATGTGATCGCAGTTTTTGATTCTTCTTCCCTGTTGTGATCCAGAGATTCAGTACTATTTCTGAAGATGTGTTATAGCACCTCCTACCATAAAACAGAGAGAACATGGAAAGCCCAAAAATTATGTAAATGGCGAAAAAAGATGTAAATAATGTGGATAGGCAATGTGGCTGGCAAAGAGCTCAAGACAAATTATAGGAATGTTATGAATATATTTATCAGATTGTATTTTTTTCTGACTGGTAGGTTCAGGCAATGACATCATCGTCTTAAATTTAGCAGGACAAAGCACTGGCAAGAAACAGCGTGACTTCCAGTTATTCATCAGCTATAACTGAAAATCCATCCAAAAACATTTGCAATGCTTGGCCTAAAGATTCAGAAGAAGACTCTTCATACGGACAAAAAATTGTAGAAGAAGACAAAAAAAAAAAAAATAAATAAATAAAAATCTAAATCCAAGACGGTGGTCAGTTCAATCTAGTAGGTGGAGACTGGAGAGACTGGATTCACTCAACTCACCATGAGCTTAGAAATCAGAAGAAAACACAGAATGTTCCCAGAAAAAAAGGTTTATAAGCAGAAGAAAAAGTCCAAACTGGGGACTCAGTTAAAGGACTCTCAGACCCATCTCAGTCAATGCGCCGAATTTCATTATTTTGTTCACAGTATGGTTTTAGGGCTGCTGCAGGCTGGCAGACCAAAGAAACAGCATAGCAAGAACACCAACAGATGCGCATTCGGCTCTCGGCCCTTGATAATAACGTTCTTATCTTGTGTCCAAATCTGACATAAAACCCTACAGGGTTGGAGGTTTAAGGGTACGATCGATCTTTCCCAGGTTAGTCCTGCCGTCTGATGCTGGAGCACAGGGGATATTCATGACATATTGTTGATGTTTAGTGTTATTCCTCTCAAAGAGCAAAGCTCAAATCTCGCTCTGCTTCTCTGTGATTGAAGATGCTGATAGAGATGATAAATCTTTGACCTTATTGCTTTCTTCTGCCTCATGGCACATTTTCTCAGAGCTAAAGCTGAGAATGAAGATTTATGGCGTTTCATGACTGTTGTGTTTTTCTGCAAATTAGGAGCCTGTTTTTATATAGTTGCCACAGCATATTTACAAATGCATGCATCTTTAAAAAAGCATGCTTTTTTCCTCAGTTAGGTGACAAAATGAGGAATTTGTTCTAATCGCCGGACTGTCTTTGCCAGAAACAATTTGTTGAGATGTCTCATACAGAACCTGATACAGAACCACCATGTCTGCATCAAACATCACTGCTTTCTTGTTTTTCAAAGCAAACTAAATGTAATTGAATAAAATGATGGCATAGCGATTCTTCTGGGACTGTTTCAAAAGCATCAGCATGCTTCATATTTCACATGCTTGAAAACTTCCCCAATGTAAAACTTCTTTGAATGGCAGTGAATACTGTCGCATGGACTTGGTAGTACTTATAGACAGAAAAGCAAGGAACATTTTTCAAGATCCTCATTTAAATCGCACCCTGTCGTCTTTGCTGCAACAAAAGGGGAAAACCTTGAATTGATGCAGCCCTATACCTAGACCATTTCCTTAGAAAGTTCGCAGAAACCCAAGGCTAGATGTACAAAAACCTGAAGGCAGGCCATTATTAGTTGCTTCACATTCATGCAGTGATTTTGTACTGAATCATAGTGTTTCAACTGCATTGCTATGGAATAGCCTGCTGGTCTACCAATTTATCTGTTGTCATTACCTTGGCCTGTGTAAATCCATTTACAATGAAAATCTCTCTGAGCATCCCTGAATTTCGGTCTGGACACAGTTTGTGGCTTGTATAGACATGAAAGAAACCATGTGCATTTTTACTTAGTCAAAAGAGTATTGCTTGGTGAAACTGTTTTAAAAAATAATCCATTGGCCTACATATATAACCAAAAGATGGTTGAAATTAGTAGCCTAGAGACATATATATATATATATATATATATATATATATATATATATATATATATATATATATATATAATATAAGATGGATTTACATATAAAAAGAACAATTATATGCAATTCACACTAATATCTGTGAATTAAATGATTTCATTATAGTCAGATGGGGAAACAAAAGTGTCTGAGTAGCTGTGCGGTACATCAAAAACAGAAACAGGCCATCTGTCATATGGAGTGGGTGCTTGCAGCGTAGACAGCTCTATTTTTTAATAGAAGTGATCTAGTTTTGTCATGTCACGGCACTCACTTCCAATACAGACACTGTGTCTCTGTTGTCATGATAATCAGCACTATGAGGAATTATTCCCAGCCCGTGTGAAGCCAGTCAAGGGGTCGGGATCTGGATCACTCTAATTGGTGACCTTTGGTCTAGACCACCATTAAACCAAAAACACAAGATAACTGTCCCAGACTGATTTCTTAGAATTTGGACACTTTTGGTCAGTACAACCTCAGAAAAAAAAAAAGGTACAAAAGCTGTCACTGCGGCAGTACCTTTTCACAGGTACACTTTGACACCTTTTAGGTACTAATATGTACATTTAAGTTACCAATATGGACCCTTTAGGTACAAAGTGTACCTTTTGAAAATGTACTGCCCCAATGAAAGCTTTTGTACCATTATTTCTGAGAGAGCACCATCCTGAACAAAATAACCAGCCAGATTCATGTAAACTTGAACATTTCTTGAAATGCTACATTTTTGGACAAATTTTTGGACAAGATAATCTGTGTCTAAAGCTACAGGATCTAGCTTAGCATAACCAAAATTGCATCTTCATGGGTCTTAAATGGAGGCATCTGGGACAATTTACACAACAACACTCTTGCATGCACAAACTTCCACTGGACTATGTGCATGAATAATCAACAAAACTGATAATACTGAAATATGTTTTTTTTTTTTTTTTTTAATAAAATATTTAAAACTAAAATAGTTTCAGCATTTTAACATCCTCACCTTTTCACCAAATAAATAAGTTATATCATAGTATTAAATGGTCAAAATGGATATTAAAATTTGATTCCATGGTCAGCCAACAAGCTGTCTTTTATAATTTTTTAAGTTTTTAGGGGGGTGAGATTTCCTAAATTCTTGAGAAGTATAAAAATGCACCAAAAGTCATTGTAGTTACTTTGCTATGTACACATAAAAGTGCTGTTAAATAGGACAGTTACCATAGCTTGAAGTTCCTGTACCCTTTGAACAAGTCAATTGGCGTTGACGGTCGGGTGGATCTCCATATCAATTGCTCACGCTATCTTAGCAATGAGCTTAAGATACATTAAGCACAAAGCATGGTGATTTATTAGGACATTGTAATTATATCTTGGCAGAGCACTCGTGGTTTGGGTGGGGGTGTAGCAGTGGGCTAGCTCACACACAAAGACTCATTCGCCTCATTAGCTGCTGCATGCTACAGCATTAATCAGCATTTCACGTAATGGGATGCCACTGGAAGGACAATACCGCAACGTATGCAGTTTACCCACCACACATCGATACTGGGCTTGGCAGGGAAAGAGGGTGGTTTACTTGACCTTGGTGGGTTGAGAGGCTTATTTCTGTTGTGTGGGGAAAATGTAATTGACGGTGACAAGTTTTGAGTGCTCATGTGCGTCCATTTCTTTGTGTCCGATGAGTTCACTGTGCAATACTTAAAGGATTCTTGACGAGTTGAGGAGCACCTTCTAATTAGTAGCAGTTGCTAAGGTAACCATCATTACTATTGCTCTTAGTGATTCAGTTCAATTCAATGTAAAAGCTTTACTGGCTACTGTCTAAAGTCCTAACTCATAGTATTAAACCGTGGTATATAACTGGTCCCTCAACAACTGTGAATGAATAAGGTGTCTTGTTGGAGAGAGGTGTGCTATAGTTAAAAAAAAAAAAATGAAATAAATAAATAAATAAAACAGGTGGAAAAATCTAAGAGATTTAAGGGTGGGCCTAGCCAATCTTACAGAAAAACACAGCTTTACTAAGTGGACATTTAGCATAAATCGGTATGATGTGAATCACACAAAAACATTCGATTTTGAAAAAAAAAAAAAAAAAAAAAAAAAAAAACGAAGCATGAATGTCCAATGCTAATCATAACCATTACTGGGGCATTAGTAAATTGCATGAAAATGTACAAATATGTTTGTACGAATTCATACAAATTAGCAACCAATTTGCCGTAACATAAAATAGTTAATAATTGCATCTATATTACACATGGATGCCCAGTGGTGATAGCTGCATCATAGCAGCAAAATCTACACCTTTGTCAGGTTATGTAAAAACAACCCTGTGTTTTGTACCTTGAATAAAGCAATTTTAAAATCAAAATGACAATTTTACGCTATCCATCAGTATCAGTACCTTTAATATCAGCTCCTTTCTGTTAAGTGTAATCCAAAGAGGCTCATTGGAAAAACATGCCTGTTGTGATATTTTATGTTGCTTTTTACGCAACACTTTCAAAGTGAAATGTCCAGTGAGTGGCGCTAAAAGCATGTTCAGTTTTATCTGAAATGGATGAGGTTTGCATTTGAAAACAGTGTACCCCTAAACCCCATCCTAAACCCTAGAGCAGGGGTCTCCAACGGGTCACTCGCGAGCTACCAGTATCTCGCAGCCTGATTGGAGGTAGCTCGCCAAGACATATTGACATATCGGCAGTGCGGTTATTTTAATGATCCTGTTACGTATTTTAATTGTCATTAAATCCGTATTTGATTATCGCGATTTGAGAAACTCACGGTAAATACAGTTCAGTTTTAATCAAAGTTATTAAGAATCTCACGAAGGTGCAACACGTAGTTTCGTTTTGTGTGAAAGCATGACTGAAGGCAGACAGCTGAGGGAAATTATATGAAAGAATATATGATTTCATTATTTGTGTGAATGCATAATAGGAAACCGACTGTCTTCAGAAAAGTTTCGATGGGATTTGCTTTCCATCTTCCCTCCATGTAATGCGTAATAAAGCAGTGTTTAGAAGTGCAGCACAGCTTTGTTTACACAGAGGTTACCGTGGAAACAGCTCTGTGCTGCAGTTCATGCCCTCTGCTGTCAAACTGTGGATTTACAAATTCATTCAGTCTGTCTGCCATATTTTTGTTCAGACCAATGCGAAAATCAGACCAAATTATCGTTGTAAATCTTAACCGGTCGATGGAAAATAGCCTACCTTGTTATCAGAAGTGTTGAGATTTTTAGAATGCACATTAGCTTATGTAGAACTGTTTATGGAGCAGATAAAATTTAATTTATCATTCTGACTCATGCATTCTTTTATTAAAAAAAGATTTAAAGGCTGATATGTTATAATTTTATTTATTTATTTTTTAAAAATGGTCAAAACTTTATTTTAACATGTAGTACATCAGAAGATAACATGTTATGACTATTTTTTGTTAGTTTAAAATCTGGCCATGATTTGTTTTAAAGTTTTATTTCACTGTTTATGCAAAGAAAAAGTGCATAGTGCTGCTAATTTTTTTTTTTTTTTTTTTTTGGTGGCTTTTGTCATAAAACTTGGTAAAATTATTTCAGTGTGTGTATCAGTACTTTTTTTTTTTTCTATATTTCAAGCACATTTTAACAATGCCGTGTATAACAGTTTGGACTGATACATTATTTAAGAGATTTAAGTACTGTATAACATTGGTAGCTCTCAGCCGCTTTCATTTTTAAAAAGTAGCTCCCGAATGAAATAAGGTTGGAGACCTCTGCCCTAGAGTATAGTGCTAACAAAAACAAGTGTGAGATAAAAACACATTTACTGAAGTAACCATGCCATTTTATCTTGTTTCTACAAGTCATCCAATGTGTTTTATATTTCATGGGACTCGATTCTCATTTACAAGTGCTGTGCTGTACCGGGTGCGCAACTGAGCAAGTTTACTATACCATAAAATCCATACATATGGAGCTGGTTATGTGATGCAAACATCAAAATATATTAGTTTATATATCATATACATATTAGTTTATATATAATATACTATGGTAAAAGTGTTTTAAGCTCATAACATAGTATTGTGCAAGAAACTGCATTAAAATAAATATTTATTGATATTCTGCCCCAATAATCATAATTTGTGAAAGGGAATAAAAGTTATTGGTGTTTTTCATGCCTCTAGTGTTCATTTCAACTGGAAACTGGTGTGAAATGTGTTTAGATACTTTTTTTGACTTTTCCAAAAATGTAGTAGAGGCACATTTTCCCAGATAGCCAAAGTTGGTGTAATCATGTCCAAACCACAACACTTCTGAAATTCTTTCAGGTTTTCTTTTTAATACACCAGTTTGATAAAGACATTTAAGACAATCCAAATGATGATAATAAACACACTAAGGCTCAGCTGTTATTTCATCCATCTCTATAAATGTTAATAATTTGCCTTTTCTAAGCTAACATTTTCCAAAATTTTTCAGACTTGTGATTTGATTTTCTAATGATATCTCATCTTGATAGGAATTATGGGGACACAAGATTAGATTTGCCCTGTGGTGTGAAACAGTAGCAGAAACTCTTTGTCTCACCAGAGTTCTTCAGCAGTATCAAGAGGTATTGTGTTAGAGTTCAGACTCCAGAAATGTTACTTTTATTCTGGAGTCTGTAAACTTGAATGCCTCTGTGAACCAGTATGTCCTTGAACAAGACACTTAACTCAAGTTCCCTCAGGTGCAACTGCAGCATGTTTCTACTGCATCCTTACCTGTTAGTCTCGAAAACGAGCAGAGTCTGCTCAGCGGCCACTCTTACACCAAACAGGCTGAGATTAGAAAATACTGGGACTGAATTGACGTGAAACCATAAACCCCTTGTTTGCTGTGTGATTGCTGCTGACTTTGTGCGGTACAAACAAGCATTGGTCTTCTTATTAAATATAGCATTTTAATGAGAAATAGATTATTATTTGAAACATTCATTTTGAAGAAAGCCGATATAGTTATTTCAACAGAACAGCAGAAATTACATAAAGTAGTTGAAAGCAGTTTCTCAACCCACGCTCTATCGGATAGTGTGTCGTACATGGTTTCAACAGAAGTGTATGGAAGGCTGTAAGCATGTGCTCGTGTAGATCATTAACAGATTTAGCTTGGACAAGATCCATTTCAGCTGGTGATGTGTCTCCAGATGAGGGCAAATATTTTTGTGGGGGATCTGCGATATTTACATAACTTGTGCTCGAGGAGGGTTTGCGTTGTGTTTAATGGGCTGTGGTTCATTTGCTGTAATCTAAGAGAAGCTTTTGATTCCATGGCTATATCAAGACAAAATAGGTATTTACACTTATAATACACATTTAACTCTAATTCATTAACCAAGTTAAGTCTCCTCTCAAAAGGTTATTTTCAATTCATGCAGAGTACAGCAAGAAAGCTTTTGGCCCTGTTCCCATGAGTCAAGTGGCATGTGTTTAGATTTAGATGGTATCTTCTTGTTAAAAAAAAAAAAAAAAAGCATTAAAGGGATAGCTAACAGGCACTTAATAAGATTGAATAATAATAATGACAATAAAATAATTAATGCTAATAATAATGGCATTCTCCCTATGCTAGAAATTACTCTAGTTCTCTAAGGTTCTTTTGCACAAAAAAAAAAAAATAAATAAAAATTAAATAAAAAATTAAAATCCCCCATCCCAAGATTTTAGAGTAGAGAGATTAATCAGTCGACATGTCAAAAAGTTAAACCTGAATTGCATCAAGGAATATAAAACCCAAATTAAATCTTATAAAAGTAAAGTGTACATTTGGTATACAAGCAGATTTTGAGATTAAAACCATCATAGATATTTGAAGCTTTAATATACTGTTCTTGTGGATTCACTCTTGTTAATGAAAATGCAATGGCTTTACAATGTCATGCCATAATCCCGCAGTACATATATATCATTTTCTTTTTTTTGTTTCAGACCACTGTGCTATATTTCATTAGAAAAAGACTGAAAAACAAAAATACAAAAGCAATTTATAGGACATTTCTCACAAAATGTGCCCAGCTTCTTTTTTTTTCATCCCTCTGAGAAATGTATGGCTTTATGCTGACCCTTAAAGAAAAGAGAAATTATCAAATTTTGTTCACGGTGCTGCAAAAAAGCTTGACACATCAGCAATCACAACGTGTACATTATGCAAAGCTGTATGAAATAGCATGAATTGATTATGTTCAACCATAGATACTGCACTCAGGCACCGAAGCGACTCGACCTCGCTGAAGAACAAGAGCGCAAATCTGAAAATACAACAGAGGGAGCCCACGCAGGGTTCAGTTCACCTGGCGAGCGGTAATAAACGGCAATCAAGAAAACTGGACGTCCAGCAAGAAACGGTGGACATCTGTACTGAACTCACTGCCAAGCTCTCTTGGAGGGTGTCGTATGAAAGGACAAGACACAGTACACTCAATGAATCCTTACGCTGTATAAACCTCATCTAAAAGATGCATGATAACAACATGGTAGTGCCTCAAATTAATAACCGTATTTTGGTTCTGCCCTTACGTAGTTGTCTTTACATCTCTAAAAATGTGTTAACCAGTAAAGAATGGCAGTTTAAGATGTACCTTTGTTCCCTCAAAGTAAAATCAAGGCCTCTGTATCACTGGATGTTGAATTTAATAGTTATAGTGAACTTTTCTCGTATTCTTCTTTTTTATAGGAAATGACAGACATGCTTCGACAAATATGATACAGTTTTTTTTTTTTTTTTCCTTTTGTGAACTAAAATGATTTCTCTCTGTATTTTTAGTTTCCGTTTAACAATTACACTTACAAAGTTGTTAATAATACATCAAAAAGCAAACCAAAAGGTTCCAAATCAAACGGAGAAAGAAAATGAAAAGGATTATCTCTCTTTTTTTTTTGTCCTCAATACAACGTTTTCTTCTTTCTAATTGTGTTTTCAGCAAAGTTTGGTAGTCAGGTGGTCTGATTGTTTCAAGATTTCTGTGTTGTACATGTCCAAGGCGTGATTCACGCGAATCATCTCGCTGTTGTTGAGCTTGAGCCGATGTTTCAGCATACAGGAGAACAGGTCCAGCTGGGGCTTCCCAGGGGCCACCGGAGGGGCCAGACGGTTAATTCTCTCCCTTATGTCCAGCAGCAGGAGCATGATGGACGAGGACGAGTAGAACTGGGTCCCCTGTGTGTACGACTGATTGACCTGTTGCACGGCACTCCTCAGCAGGTCGGCGTTGAATCGCAGGCTGTAGCCGAACACTTGTATGTCGGAGATCTTGATGTAGATCTGCCGCTTGTTGGGGTCAGATAAGTCCACCGGGCCCTGGCCCGTGTCGTTCCGCAGGACGGTGGGCACCTTAGCGCGGCTTCGCAGGTAGATGTGCACCGTCTCAAAGAAGGTCTTCCAGCGGTTTCCCAACAGCAGGGTCCAGTTAAAGCACTGCGAGTTCTGCAGTCGCACCTTCTCCCAGCGTGGGTATCCATGCTCGCCGAACGGCATGCTCCAACCCTCCGAGTGGCTTCCGCTGAACGGGTTGACGTAAACGAAGAACATGGGGTCCACGCTGCTGTTGCGCATCTGGCAGATCTTCATGGACAGGCCTACGATCATGTGTAGGTAGTCCATGCGGTTCTTGTTGCTCTTGAGCGTCAGCGACATGCGCTTGCGCCACCGCGGGTCGAAGAAGGTCTCCAGGCGCACCTCGTTGCTGATGAAGGTCGTGTGGATGTGCAGCCGCGAGTCCATCTTCTGCAGCAGATACTTGAGCTCCAGGTCCTGGAAGTCCAGGTCCGTCTCGAAGCTGATGAACTGCTCGCTGCGCTCTGAGTCCACGTTCTGTGGCTCGCAGCGTCCGCGGTACAGCTTGTAGCCCTTGTTGCAGGAGCCGCATTGCGAGATGTTGGCCAGGCTGCACATGGCGCAGCTGTTGTTGCCGCCGATCACGCAAGGGATGGGCCGCTGGCAAAGGGTAGCCCCTGTGTGGCACACGCACGTGCGCTGGCTCTCCAGGAAGGTTCCCCAGAAGCCGTTTTCGTTGCAGTAGAGGAACGACTGCACGCGGTTCAGCCACTGTAGCACCGATCTGAAAGCAGACAGATAACAATGCAGTCAAGGCAGGTGGGTAGAAGGATCCATTAATAATGCAGTGTTAAGTCCAAAGGCACAAAGCTAGCGCCTCAGCCTCCTGACGTTTGTTACAGTCTAATCACTAAAATGGATAATGTATTCTGTCAAATTTTCCCAATGCACACCTCGTCTTTTCTCTCCCCGCAGGCATTTTGCTTTGTCATTCTGAAAGCCTTTGGAGCTTCTCTGCTGCAAGAGGGGAGAACTGAACGCCTGAATTTTGATTTCCAGGAGACAAAGTGGTAAAGGTTACGATGACATGCTAATGAACCCAGAGAGTAACAGAGTCGGATGTGGGATATTCCTACTTGATATCCCTGTCTTACATGTGATGTTAGCGACACAAAAAGGCAATGCTACAGTTAGCTGTGCAGTTCTTTGATTGCTGACAAAGAATTCTCCTTGCAACCAATTTTTTAAGGACAAACGATGACGATATGCAGTGCTAGCATTTGTTTGACCGGTGTGTGATTGTAAACAGAGGATTATTTGCCTTGTTTTATCATATAATATATGAAATTTGATTTATGGATGTATTTGCACAGAAGCAAATGTTTATTAGGAATGCACAGGTACTGATACTGGCATCAGGATCGGGCTGGATACTCTCAAGTCACTTTTATAATAATAATAATAATAATAATAATAATAATAATAATAATAATAATAATAATAATAATAATAGTGTTAATGCTTAAAATTCACCACAGAAATAATTTACATTTCAGTAGCTCTTCAGAAGACAATATTGCCATTATTCAGCTCAAGTCAGTTCAGTGTGGACTAATTTCAATTCTTAACACTAGCTTTGTTTCCATCCACATACTTTTATTTATTTTTAATCATTCATTTTTAATTTTTGGATATCACATAAAACATAATGATGGATGTAAATGCCCAGATTTATTGTTCTCTTGAATACATGGGATAGAAACTTTATTTGCAAATATTTGCAATATTGTAATTTTCTGCATAAGTTCAGTTAACAAGTTTGGATGGAAACATAGTTAGTGTTGATGTTGCAAAGAGTCATTATTCTGCTCAGTTCAGTTCAACCTGTCTTCTTATTCGATACAAATAAACAAATAAAAATGAACAGTGAAAGTAACTGAAACTTTTACAATACATTTAACAGCCACAATTAAGCATTTAAATGATTAAAGGTAGCATTTACTGAACCCTGTTCCTCCTTTGATATTAGTTGATGAATATAATGATGATGATGAAGAACTGAACTGAGAATTGCATGAGATGGAAGTCTGATTTTAAGTGCTGTTCTATTGCATTCTTTCAAGTAGGACATTGCAAAAGAAATTTGAAATGTTGAATTGAACTCAGACTATGAAAACTTAAACCACATTAGCCAGGCAATGCAAATGACGTATCCCTGCACAAACCACAAAATCTATGCAACCCAGTGTAACTAATCATATCAAAGTTTTCCTATTTGAAATACAAACACATTTCTGAAATGATATGTGCAATGGAAATTGGAAGCAACAGATATGAGCATTCCTTCACTTGTCAGTTATTGTGAACTACACGCAATTTCCATAGACTATCAATAGTGAAATGAAACTGTAAACTTATAAGCATCTCTCATAATAGAATCACACATGGCATTCAATCTATATAAATAAAGCAATATTTCTAGCCAAATGTTATTTGATTTTCAGTTCACTCCAGATTACCTGACCAATAAAAAGCTTAAGATTAGTCTTTTGGATTTGAAGCCATACGCAGTCGACTCGCTTGTGGCATTTAATATTGTATTTTTCATATTTATTCGCAATAAGCAAGCTTAATGCGGTCTGACTCCCATGTGCTATATTCTCTAAATGCTTTCCCCAATATGGATTTCAGAGTGGCTTGCTGGTTTTATTTTGCACAATTATTTGTTTTGCTGAAACAAGCCGCTGACTTGAGTTTGCCGTGGGGGATGTGATGGAGAAGACGAGGAAGAATGCTGTTTGTTTTCACATCCGCATGTTTGTAATGACGCATCAGAGCGCTCTGCTGCACAGACTGCGTGACGTACATCACCGCAATTTCTCTCCTAATGGATAATGGAGGAGAGGAGAGAGAGCAGACTGTAGATGTAAGCCATACAGTGTGAGGAGGCGGCCTGTATGTAGGGTTCATTTATTTTATTAAATTAAAGATGCTGCAAGTGATACTGCAACCTGTCAGATATCACCGAAACAAAGTATGTGTTAGCTGTCTCCGTGTCGGCAGTAGACTCCATAAACAGGGGCATGTGAGTCAGACAGGGAACTTGGAAGCGTCTCTGTAACATGCAGGGTTATTATAATAAACCTAAACTAAAGCCATAAAATGTTAAAATAATTAAAGACCAACCATAATAAATATGATAAACATGTAAAATAAAATATTTTACAAAAACTTATTTTGTAAAAAACTTAAATAAAAAACTTATTTTATTTAATCTACTTGCCAAATAAACATTTTTTTTACTTGATGTACTAAACTAAATAAACCTAAAACTGAAATTAAAATTAATACAAAATTATAGGCATACAAAAATAAAAATATGCATGTAAGACAATAAAAAGACAATTAAGTCTCTTAATGCCTATAAGACAATAAAAATACATGAAGAAATATGCACATTTATTATAGTAAATAATTTTACAATTTAATAAATATGATAAACGTTTAAAATAACAATATATACTTAAAAAACGGCATTATTTTATTTCAGTTAATTGCCACATTTGTTCCTATTTATTTAAACACAATGTACTAAAATAACTAATTTTAATAAACTTTAATGAAAGAAAATAGACATATTAACAAAAATAAATTATTATTATTATTATTATTATTGTTGTTGTTGTTGTTGTTGTTGTTACCATTATTATTATTGCTAATAATTTGGGGGGAAAAGTCTAGTATTGCAGTGGTTAGTTTGCACAGCAAACGTCTTAGAAAATGTAAAAGTCTGGTAGTTTCTGCAATATTGTAAGTTTCTGCAGAAAACAGCTGTTAAGATGACAATAAATAAATAAATAAATAAATAAATAAATAAATAAACCAAACAAACAAACAAAAAAGAAAAACTTAAAAAAATATGCACATAATACCAATTAGGTAAAAATCAGCTGCAGAAGCCCTCCTTCACAGCCTGTCATGTACAATATTTCAGTTTATACAAAGCGTATATGTACATACTCAAATGTTAAAAGCATATGAGTAACTGTTGTGTGGGTGTAAATAAGGGTCTTTCTCTATCCTCAGAATGCACATCATCACAGCCACGGTTTATCAGGTAGAGCTCAGAGCAAACAACAGACATCCATTAATTACAAGCAGCCAGTACTGTAATGTTGGGGTTTTGCATAAACTGAAATGACCAGCACGGTGTGCATAACTCATTTAATCGCATCATTTGATTTGATTAAATATCACACTGACTTTTGCGATGCATCCAGTAGTCAAATGGCAGAGAAATCCCTGAGGCGTGGATCTATCTGTCACTGCAGCGGCGGCTGTGCTTTTGCTCTGGTCAGAGCAATTTATCAGACTCTGCATCAAAGGGAGTTTATACTTAGGATTCATACTTATGTTTCACACAAGAGCCTTTTGATGTCTTTGGACTGGTTGGCATCAGAGTTTAGTTCATTTGATTTGTATAAATGCAGTTTGTCTGCAGTTTGGGGTTAGCAGGGCTTGACAGTGTGAGGTATCATGTCTTTTGTGACTAAAAATAGATATGCAAACTGTAAAATATATTTAGGAGTACATGTGTGAAAAATATAAAAAGTAGGTCTCTGCGGTCCATAACATAATTCAGTTTATTTGTTTAATTAGTAGTAGTATAGTAGTAGTAGTAGTATTGATCTATTGATTTATTTTTCCCCATAGGTCATAAAAATGTTAAATGTCCTAACTATCCTATAAATATTAAATATCTTAATTGAGGTCTTGCATTTGGGGCAGAAAAAAAAAAAAAAACAGGAACTGCAACATGGCTTGTGATTATTAAACTCCAGAGGGCTGTGATTTAATGCAATTCATATTTGAGTGCTGCAGGTTTTAAAGTAAAAACAAGGAGCTGTTGTGCGTTTTCCAGAGTAACGGTTTCAGAGCAGTTGGCAATCAATGAATACCACACATTAATGACAAACGGTTGATGAAATATGACTATGTTTACTTTATGAAGTTATATTGTAGTTTGTTTTAAAGGGTTATAACAGTGCATATTTTATTTCCCTGATATTTTTGAATGAGCAGCTGGAAGTAGTAATACAGCACAGACATTTCAAAATAAAAGTCATTTGCTCTCTCTCTCTCTCTCTCTCTCTCTCTCTCTCTCTCTCTCTCTTTTGTTGTTATTGGTATTTTGGTTAACAATAAACTATCTGGCATTTGATTTGTTCAGGAAGCAGAAATATAAATCTAGTGTACTTTTTGTATTCGAGTTGTGCTTGTAAATGTGTCCTCATATCACTTTATTAAGGAAAGTAAAGTAATGGTAAGACTTTAGTATAGGGACCAATTCTCGTTATTAACTAGTTGCTTATTAGCATGCCTATTATTAACATATTGGTTGTTTATTAGTACTTATAAAGCACATATTCTGCATGACCACATTATACATCCCTAATCTTATACCCAATATCTAAACTTAACAACTACCTTACTATTAATAAGTAACAAATTAGGAATTTACTGAGGCAAAAGTTATAGTTAATGGCGAGAACTGGACCTTAAAATAAAGTGTGACCAAAATAATTATTGAATCAATTTTCATTGTGCTCCTGTAGTTCTTTATGTGCTCCTAAACTTTTTAAATTAAGAGCACATGTGCTGCTTGGGGGAAAAAAAAAAAAGTAAACGTCAAGCCCTGCTTCGTGAACTCCAGTAAGACTGCAACTGAAAGCAAGCTGCCATGAGTAATAACATATAATTTGCACATTTTCATGCTCCCGATAACACTTTTTATAGTATATTGCTCATAGCTGCTTGTCTCAAAATAAATTGCCTTCGAAGCACAGCTCATGTTTTTTGCCTCATGTGACCCATCCTTAAGACAAGTGCTGTTCTATGAGTGTGGAGATTTGGTAGTAAATTGAAAAGGACAAACAGTTTAATAACAGAGAGAAACTGGCATCATCTCATCAGAGTTATTACAGTGGTAAACAGCTGATGCTAGTACTGACATCAATGATGATTTCAGACCTCATGGAAAGAGACGTATGGGAGCACGAGGAGGCTGGATATCGAACAAGCAATCGAACTAAGTGTGGAAACAGCCTTAAAAGATCTCTTATTGGGAATTTTAGCCAACAGGACATTTTTAAGGTTACCTGATCTTGGACTCTACTCAGGGAGAAGAAACAATAAAGGCAAAATATTCATGTAAAACTTGCATCAGCTTTTTCTCAGCCAGGAATAAACAGCAGCTGACTTTGAGACGCTTCCCTAAAAGTAGAAACTGCAGAATTTGCAAAAGGCCAATAATTGAGCAAAGACGAGGTTAAAGCTGAGCTCTTGTTCCTCTGCCCGGGTCTACAGACAGACCTTGTGCGTCGGCACTATTGCATCAAGAACGGACGAGAGGGAATATCTCGTTATATCACGGTATATATACAAAGGATCCGCCCTTAATATAGAAACAGCAGCGTAATATACTTATCATAGAGGAGAAACATGCCGCTCTTAAACCATGTCAGCGTGACCACCAGTGGGAAAATCTGCATTTTATTTGAGCACTTTTTCAGTTTTGTCAATGCAAGAGTCACAAAAATGTGTGCAATTTACTGTCAGTTATTATGTGTTGTTGATAAACAATAAAAATAATTGAAATTAACAAGTGATACTGCTAACAAGAAAATATTCTAGTTTATAAGGTGACAAGCTTTCATGACAAAACTACTTTAGTACTTAAAACTATCTCCTATCTTTCCTCATGGTTGCATGAAAATGAATAACCAGATCAGATTTAAACATAGCACACATCATCTGCTTTTCATTTTTATGCAGCAGTGTAAAAAAAAAAAAAAAAAAGCAAAAACGAGAGAAACCGGTCACTTGAATGGACATTAAGTCTCACAATTATGACTTCCGAACTCCTTAAATAAGAACTTCCCAAGAAAACTTGGCAGTAATCACAAGTAACCAAAGTTTGGAGCCAAATGAAGTTTTCTTCCTCTAGATAATTGGTGTGCCATCAAACTGGAAGCAGCGTGTCTGCAGAATGGAGTTAGTTAGCTTCTATCTCTGGAGTCTATGGGGCGGATGGAGGCAGTTTGCTGCTAATAATGAGCAACGGGAAGCCGCTCAGTGTCAGCAGGAAACTCTTCCTCAAGCGAGCAGCCATCTTTCTTCATCAGGGCCTTCAGGCCAAAGAGCAGGTCAGCGGAGACAGAACGGACATCCTGAGTGACAGCACAGCTTGCACAACAACATTGCTGATATATGCCGTTATTTAGGGCTGATCTGAGCTCAGATGTTTATAAAACAAATACTTTCAGCTCTGACTAGATGAGTAAAGTACATCATATAAATTCTATATCAATACAGCAAGCTATTCTAATGAACTTGATGGAAGAACTGTGCATTACAGTTATTGTTTTTTGGATGTATATGTGCATTCAAATAGCTCTAATTCTTGATATCTGTAGTGGATCAGTATTGACTGTCTTCAGAATCCGTCACGGGTTTCATATTTCGAATGCTTATGTTTCTTGGGTTGTCATATAGTTGTGTTGAATATAATGACGTGTCTTTCAGCAAACAGACGGATGGCAGCAATAACAGTAACGACTTTCCCAACAAGTTTTCAGCCTAAGGTTACAGATGCAAACTTTTTACATGCTTAACAAGTTACAGTATACTTGAGCTGAAAGTTTGTAATGATCACTGCAAGAGAAGTTTGCATTATTTGGACAGAATAGGAACTTCAGCATGAAACACTGTTCAAAAACTCATTTCACTTCTTCAGTTTGCCACGTTTTTTTTAGTTAAACAAGATTTTCACAGAAATCTATCTATCTATCTATCTATCTATCTGTCTGTCTGTCTGTCTGTCTGTCTATCTATCTATCTGTCTGTCTGTCTGTCTGTCTGTCAGTCTGTCTGTCTGTCTGTCTGTCTGTCTGTCTGTCTATCTGTCTGTCTGTCTGTCTGTCTGTCTGTCTGTCTGTCTGTCTGTCTATCTGTCTGTCTGTCTGTCTGTCTGTCTGTCTGTCTATCTATCTATCTATCTATCTATCTATCTGTAGGGTACAACAGGGCTAGCTCCACGGGGTAAAAGGCACCTTTGATTTTATTTTCCTCTAAACCACTAGATGGCACAAAAACTTAACTTAGCACTTTCTGAAACATCTGCTTTTCAAGATGCACATGCAAATTTGGCTGATCCTTGACGCAATTGTGGGCAGCAGCGCAAAGTTGATTCTGTGCTAATTTGATCTAATACTTGATTTTTTTTATTTTTTATTATTTTTTTTATTTTATTTTATTTTATTTTTTTTAAATGTTGTTGAAGTAGCAAATGAGAATATCTAAAATTATTGCATATATTTTTGAGACAAAGGTCTTCTGAATGATTTTCATTTTTTTTTTTTTTTAAGGTAATTAAAGCAGCAGTTTTTCAATAACAGAAGAATATATAAAGTTTGTTATTTGGGGTAAAAAGTGCCCCTGCTTTTGGGGCAAAAGTCACAATAATTAACATGATAATAAATAGCTGGCTGACTTTTCCATTTGTTGACATGACATGGCTGGATTCAGATGGTAAATGTCATATATTAAGTTGGGTGTCCACCGTAGAGATACATATCATATAATTAAATATTGAGTGTTGTTACTACTGTAAATCTATATTAAATTATTATGAGATCTCCTTCATTTGCTTTCAAATCTTACAGAAGTTGTTTTAATAATTTTTATTGTAAAATATGTATTTTTATTTTAAGTTTTAATGATAGTATATTTGTTTAACAAAAAATAATTCACTTATTTATCAAAATAAGCAAAACATAGGACAAACTTTGCTAAAGTTACTGTTTTGAACAAGTATTAACTTTTATTGTATCAATACTATGTGCCTTTTTTCCCCATGCTGGTGAGCCTTTTAACCTGTGTGTGGGGTAAGAGGCCCCCTTTGCCACCTCATATATTTATACAATTTTTAAACAAAATAAACCACTTGTATGATTTATTTTCACACAATATATATCACAAACATGAATACAAATATTCAATTATGTCTTATCATAGGGCTGTAAAAAAGTGATTTTTGTTATTTTTTTTTAATAAACTGTTGCTAAATTGTATTGGTTTCATGATTTCAATTTTAAATTTTGATTATTAAAATTTAATGTAATTATTAAAATTGAATAATACTAATAATATTACTACTACTACTACTACTACTACTACTACTACTACTAATAATAATAATAACAGAATCCAGAAAACAAACAAACAAACAAATAACATCTGGTTTAAAGTAGCAGACATTTTCAAGTATACTTGAGTACTGATATTTGATACTACCACAGTAACGGATGCATTAAGTAGGTTCAGTTGAATTGCACAAGTATGTTTCTATCCAAAGCATTAATTGAAGTTGAGGAGTATAAGCACGGGAACTGTTCAGACTCTATGCTTTCCCCCAGAGATTGTTTACCATGACGAATCGTTACCTCTGCTGCTTAGTTTATTCAAATGGGATGCTAATTTGGTGCACTGTTATCAGTTAGCTAAACTAGCCGCTCTGACTTTGAAGTATGAATCTAGTATATTGCACATAAACAGAAATAGACTCTCTCACCAAAACAACACTCTACTTTGAAGTCCAGTGTTTAATGAATTAGCCCCGACAATCACATGCAACTTTTCTATTTGCCGCACAAACGCTGAACCGATAACATTCCCGTGCTTACCTGGAATTAAAATAGTCCATTGCGTTTTGTATTCCTCTCTCTCTCTCTCTGTGCTATTGCCATCAAACGTCCTTGATGTGAGCCCCACAGAGCTCTGACTCTGCTCTGCTTGGCTTTGATAACGCTTCAGCACAGACCTTGTCAAAGCCACCATTGGAGCGTGGGTGAACCACTTCCACATTAGTGACAGTTGATGCTCTCCAACTCCTTAACCGTATAAACAGTTTTTTTTTTTTTTTTTTTTTTTTTGTCGTTTATTTTAGAGTTTGATTTATTTGCATTTCCTGAGTGTTCATATTATTCTCTGTTTGATAAGTCAAGTTTCCCAGTGGACAGATAACTTTATTTGTCTACATTTCAGGCTGTGTTTTTGACGCTTTTTAATAGATCACTGCACTCTTTAAATTTCACTACAGTCAGAAAGATTGCTCTTTCATTTATCAATATCAACAGTACACTTCATTAGAAATCATATATAAACCTTGAAAGGCTCATCTCATGGCTTTTGACTATCAAGTCGAGTCACATTTGTTTATATAGCAGTTTATACAATACATATTGTTTCAAGGCAGTTTATCATTAATTCACATGGAAATAGAAGTGTTGTTGTAAAATTAATCAATTATAGACAAACTTTAGCTGTAAAGAACATGGTACATTGGGCTGTATTTTATTTATTTATTTATTTATTTTATGTTTTTTTTTTTTTTTTTTTACTTATCTTAGAGTGAAGATACAGAAGATAATAGTGTCATTATTTAGATAAACTATGATTCAGTTCAGTTCAGTAACAATGCCAAAGAAAAAAAATGATCAGTTTTTAAACAAATTCAATTTTAGCTGTAAAGCAGCTCTATAGAAGTCATTAGTGTCATTATTCAGATCAATTTAGTTCAAATTTTGTTCCCGTCCGATAGTGTCAGTACAGTTAAATCTTTTAAACCCCAATTTATCAGCATGAAGTCTGGTTTACTTTGTATCTTATTCATGCAAACATCCCCTAACTTAAATGGGAAGAGACTGACTGACAGTTACTTTTGTTATTAGGTGTTGTTTAGGTGTTGTTAATCTAAAATCGATAAAATTGATGATCTCTCTCTCTCTCTCTCTCTCTCTCTCTCTCTCTCTCTCTCTCTCTCTCTCTCTCAAAATTATTTATAAATTATTTATATATTTAATTTTAATAAAAGTCTTTAATAGTCAAATTCCCAGTGAAGTATCACACTATGTGCAGTCATGAAAAACCATCGACCAATTAGAAAAATGACTGGCATCATGGAAACACCAGCTGGTTTTCACAGACTAGCAGAGCCTTCTGTTTACTGCAATGTTAAATAGACTGAAGCAGAGATGGGCACTCGAGTTAGTGACTCAGACTCGAGTCGCATTTTTATAGACTTCAGACTTGACTCAGAGTCGACCTGAAATGACTCCAGACTTGACTCGACTCGAGGAAAAGGATTCGTGAATATTTTAAAAGCAACTCGAGTCTTTTATCCTTAAATGCTTATATAACTGATACTCAAAAGGCGGACCACATCCGCACCCCGGCATCCATCCGGACCAAGCATCCATCCACAGAACAAGCGCTCAGGGTCGTTTATGGTAAATATCTTTCAGCGCTATATCCTCTAGGATTTTTATCTAAAGCCAAACGCGCTTTATTCAAGCCCTTTCAGCTCCGTGCGCTTTCTCTCTCTCTCTGGACGCGCAAAGTTCAAGAGCTGCGGACGACGCGGTTATTTTAACAACAACAGAAACACGGTGAGCAGCAAAATTATAGATTACTTTCACTAAAACACAGCAGAAAAAAACAATGCTGCAAATATAGTTATTTTTCTTACTATCTATTTATCTATCTATAACCTATGACTCTGACTGTTCAAACCAAATGTGACCAGACATGTCTGATCTACATTTAGCATTATTAATCTGTAGGCTAAGAACACTTCAAAAGAATCATGTAATTATAATTGGGAAAATTGTTGTCAGATGGCTAGGATAGAACTTAAAATTTGAAACTGCTAGTTATTTTTCTTTTCTGGTCAAGATGAGAACGTTTTAATTAGGCCTATTGTAGCTACATTGTTTTAAGTAGGTAATGCTTTTCAGTAAAATATTGAAATAGTATAGATTTCAGGAGGAAAACCCTGAACAGAAGCAGTATTTTTTTTTTTTTTTTTTCTGTCACATGGCCTCGCATGTATCTAAATGTATAAATACAATACATGTGAAAATGTAATTTTATTTATTTATTTATTTATTTATTTTTGTCCGGACCTCTGCTTGGAAGAAAATATAGAGGCTGTGCCTCTGGGAACTGTAATTGAATACCCCTGACTTATAGCTATCATAAAGAATTAATTTATTTGTATGGTTTTGTCATATTGGTGTCACATAGGCTATTTGCTTATGTGTCATGGTAGATCAGACTCTTTTTATAGAATTTGATTACAGAAAAACTGTTTTGAACATGGTAATGGATTAAAACATAAGTAACATAACCTTACATCTAAACACCACTTTTTTTTTTTTTTTTTTTTTTTTACAAAGTAGATCATAGATCATATATTTTGTCTATAGCCTATAAAACAGCTTCATAAATAGAAAGATTTCAATACATGAGGATTCTGAATGGGATTTTTTAGCGAGCCATTAAATGACTTGAGACTCGACTCGGACTCGTGACCAAAGGCTCGAGACTTGACTCGGACTCCAGCAACAAAGACTTCAGACTTGACTCGGACTCCAAGTTAAAGACTTGTGAACATCTCTGGACTGAAGCAAACAACATTTTGTCACAAACTAATAAATTACATATTATTTTAGTTATTATTCTGAAGTTGAGGTTTTGTAAATCACTGAAATAAATATTTTAACAACCTTTGTTAGATAATGTTAGTTCATTAGTTAGATACCATCATAATGTTTTGATGTTGTAGTGTACAGTCAAATAAAAATACAGTAGTTAAAAAAAAAGACGGATTCAATTCTATCAGTTGCAATCCTTCACCCTAAATTGATAGACAGCCAGATACATAGATAGATAGATAGATAGATAGATAGATAGATAGATAGATAGATAGATAGATAGATAGATAGATAGATAGATAGATAGATAGAAAATAATGGTTCTTTTAAGAACTCTTTACTGAAAAGTTCTTTAAGGAACCAAAAATTGTTTAATTTCCCCTTTGGGAACATTATTTTTAAGAGTGTCCCATTGAGCTCTATTATGAGCAGTTCTTGACATACAATCCTAGTTTCCTGCTGTATTATTCTGTAAGGGAACATCAGCTCTCACCTCTCTCTGGGCATCTGGTGGTTGGGGTTGTGGTGGCAGCGAATGCTGAGACCGAAGAGTTTCCGGGCCGTGCGCTGGATCTTCAGTCTTTGGGCCTCCAGTGAACTCTGCAAGAGTCGGTAGCGGTTCTGAAGGTCCCAGTCGCTGCCCCACAGCAGGTGCACGCTGCTCACCGGCAGGAAGTGAGTCGCGGGCAGACGTTTCAGAAACGACTTAAACTCATCTAAGGAGAGAGAGAGAGAGAGAGAAAGAGAGAGAGAGAGAGAGAGAGAGAGAGAGAGAGAGAGAGAGAGAGAGAGAGAGAGCGAGAGAGAGAGAAAGACAGGTGCTCATACGGTGAAGGGCAAAAGCATATCCACATAAACCACATATTGATACTTGGAATCCATTGTGGGAGAAACCTGTTAAGAGTGATGGAGAAAAGTATTGACTTTAACGGACAAGGATTGATTTTAACCACAAAAACTGTGTCAATACCATTACATAGAGAGCATTCAGAGTTCAGTGTGCAGAGTCGAAATGATTTTCATCTCATATCTTTCACCATTCAATCCTTCAGTGTCTCTTAAAGTCAACATGCAAAGCCATATGCAATCCATTTTACTGACATACAGTAATGTCAAATTTCCAAGTGCTTTTTTTTTTTAATTTAATTAATTTGTTTTATTTAATTTTTTCCATAATTAATCACACAGCCCTAGTTCAAATTGTTTGGCATTATATCACACATTATATCACAAAAATGTTTGAGTTTACTTTAAAGTCTAGGTATAAGTTAATGCAAATACTTTTTTTTTTTTTCTTTCTTTTTTTTTCAATTTGGACACTGAAAACAGGTTGGAGCTCTTTATTTTGAAAGAGCACCAGGCTGATGCAGTTAAATCTAAAATGCATTCAACTTTAAAATTATTTCCCCAGACCCCCATTAAGGGACCAAGGCCCATCCTCTATAATCTCAGAAAATCCTGTGGATAACACTGAATCATGATTAAACAGAATAGACTCTTTTTCATGTTGACTTTAAACCATGTTTTGGTAGAGTTAAGCTTCAACTCTACAGGACTGCTTTAAACAAAAGATATGTCACATTTCAAATGGGAATCCAATGACACAGTCATGTCAGACAGCAGTCAGATGACCTCTAACTATGAACGTGCATGTAGCCCGCAGGATATACGAGAAAAGTATATGTTTGAGTGCAGTCAAGTTTGGTTGATGGTTCATTTAAATATCTGCAGCATGGTCATATTGGGAATGTCAGTATAATGGTTAAACATGCACTCACGGTGTTTAACAACTCCACCTGCTTGTTTCCTTTGATGTGTTTGATATGCTATTAAAATGACACAGTGTGGCATCTGAATCCAGAAAGCGCTGCAGGCTCTGACGCAATGACACATGACTGTCTGCAGAGCGCCTGTGTTTACTGGTGTGTTACTTGATGAAAATTATGTGTCAAGAGCAAAAAGGAAGCAAAAACATGCACACACATACACATGCACAGTAGAGTTGTAATGATAGAAACACTGTCATCTTTTCCCAAGAATACCGGGAATGCATTTATCACTGCCTGTACACATGAAGGTAGCAAGCCTTTTTTTTTTTTTTTTTAACACATGCAAAACATAAAAAATAAATAAAAAATGCATGTGTATTTTTTTTAATGCCTTTTAAATGTCCTTTAAAACATAACAGAAAACAATATGCTCTGCTCTGTACTTCAGACATATGGAAACTTCTCTATTGGCAAAAAGCCTGACACATATTGTAGTTATTCTGCAAAAAAAAAAAAGAAAAAAAAGTGTCTGAATATCAGCATTCTGACATACTGTATATAACTAGAGGAAACTTTAGGTTGACTCTGGACAGTTTTTTTTAATAATAACAGAACATTTCAAAACAGAATAAAACAGTTGTGCTCCAGGAATTTGTTGCATTCCCTGTTTTTGCAAAACTCTTTTATTAAAACTGAGCTCTAAAACTCTGGCAAATGTATGTATGTAAATATTTACATATGTTTTTCTTTTTTTTTTTTTGTAAAACACTCCTTGTCTGTATATGCTCACTTCAAAGTATCCTTTAAAACTCCACTGACTTACTATGTAAATTGTGCACTGACACTGCTGCACTTTAAAATTTACTGTAAACATGCAGATATTCTCTATTTGATCGCTTACATACTTTAACTGTATGTGCATACTTATGTCACTCAAACTAGTGTTTATTTTTCACATCTCTTTTGTAATTAATTTCAACTTTTTTGTGCTTTGGCCAAACATTTTGGCTGAATTATTCACAATTTATTTATAAATAAATAAATAAATAAATAAAAATTAATTAATTAATTAATTAATTAACTAATTAATTGATATATATATATATATATATATATATATATATATATATATATATATATATATATATATATATATATATATATACAGTGCCACTTGAAAGTTTGTGAACCCCTTGCAGAATCTGTGAAAATGTGATATCAATGGTTCAAGCCTCCATTACTAGGTTTAAAATTGCGTTTTGGGATTAGCAACAGAGGTGTTGGATGAGATGCAGAAGAAATAATCCTACTCACAATAGTGATTTAAGTAGAAAAACCAGACAAATGCCTTGGAATATATAATCTGATCGATGTCATGAGGTGTGGTAACCATAGTATAAGCGTAATAATTGACTTCAGGCCATTTAATTCTTAGAAAATAATGCACACTTGCTTCGCGCTGTGGCTGCATTACCACCCTGGGTGTGCATTATTTTCTAAGAATTCAACGGCCCGTCATCAATTATTCCTTACATACTATTCCTTATATATATATATATATATATATATATATATATATATATATATATATATATATACTTTTTGTAATACTTTTGATAAAGTAAATGCATACTTTTGATCGGCTCTGTAGCCTATATATTTTGCAGAAAAGTGTCATCATCATTTATAAAATGTAACAATCATCGGTAGCACTTCATAATAAGTATTCACCAATAAAGTTCTCACAAATCATTAACAAACTATTAATTAATAGTTAATTTATAGTTTATAAACTGTAGTTAATATATTAATAGACTCTGTAGAAACACTGAGTTCTTCATTCATTATCACTGTAATTAACAGTTTTTTTTTTTTTTTTTATTAAAATGCCATGAATTATGTGATTTAAACCAACAATTATTGAACAATTATTGCATTCATATTCAGTGTTATTTAAAATGTTTACAAATACATTAAGGACACACGCACGCACGCGCGCACACACACACACACACACACACTTGCATATGTTGTTTACAGGGACTCTCCATAGGCATAATGGTTTTTATACTGTACAAACTGTATATTCTATCCCCTAAGCCTAACCCTCATGGAAAAGTATATTATTTATTATTTAATAGTTCATTTATTTATTAATGAATGACACTTTTCCATTTTCTGTGAACAGATCTAAATTGAGAACTATTTAGGATTAATGAGTTGAACAATAATAATTTGGTTAATTACAGTGACAATGAATGATGAACTCACGAGTCCATTAATGTATTAACCACAATTAACTATAAACTACTAGTTTGCAAAAATGATTTGTAAGAACTCTATTAGTGTATACTTATTAAGGAATGTCACGCAATCATTTTTAAATCTTTCTATGACTACTAGTATTTCAAAATAATGTTCAGTTTTCACAGGTGATGACAGGAGCCTGTGGGTTTAGTGTCAATAATTGGGACACTAAATGTTTGCGCTAAAAATCCCAGAGGCTTCCTAATTTCCCACCCTATTATGACTGGAATTATCCAGAAAGTTTATATCTGACAAAACGGTGACAATCATATTCAGTCACACCTCTAAATGATGGGTTAGGTGATGATTTAAGAACTTACTGGCATTAAATTAAGACTTTATTAACACATTCAAACAATTATTACTTCCCTAATTGATCAACTTGACATTTCAGTAGATTCATCTGTTCATGCTGGAGCATTTTCTCCTTGGGCCGGTCCAGAGGAATATTGGGGCGACCTTGAGGTTCACAGACTCAATTTGAGTGTCCTCTGCTCTATATAAATATATTGCAGTGTCTGGTTTTATTTGGACCTTTTATTACCTGTTAATAATGTATAAGCTAGCGTGCTCATAAGGTGGATATTGAGCAATCACCTTGGGGAGTAACCTATTTCTGCTTTATGTTTTTTGTTCAGAAATATTTGATCAGCGAGGTGAAAAATGTCTGTCGGCGTGTGAGCTGCATTAAATGCGATCTACGCAGGAAAGCCCTTTAAGGTCGACGACATTCAGAGAACCTTTCCACAACCATTTTGCAATGTAATATAATAGTGTTTATCAGATGAATGTTATTAACTGAACTTTCATGACTGAAAATGTTAAAACAGGGTTAAGTGTATATGAAAGCTACACACACCCAACTTTTTTTCCTTTACTTACAGTCTTCTGGCTCAGGGAACCAGAAAATACATGTAGTCTACTCAGGGTTATTACAGTTAAATAAAATAAAGCCATGTGAAAGAAAGAAAACATGTATCTTGAAATAAGAAATGTTAACTGAACGTTAGTTTAAAATAAAATACATATATTACAGCTCAGCTAATTCTCATTTTAATTTAGTTTAACATGCCATACTAAAATACTTAAAACTGAAATAAAAATTATTAACTACATAGACTTATTAAAGAAAATAAAAACTAATAAATTATATATATATATATATATAATTTTTTATAATTATATATATATATATTATTTCTAGCTAGTTATTAGTTGCCATTTCATTGTAATAAATTGTGAAATTTATTATCAATTTCTGAGAATTTTTTTTTTTTTTTTTTTTTGTTACCACTTCTTTTTAACTCTACTGTATGTCTCAGACTACCTGAAGGTCATTATGTAGGTGATGTTCTACATCAAGGACCAATGATTTTACAACCATCCTTTTTGGTTTTAACTGTATGCAGTTACACAGTTAATGCATGAACAGACCTTTTGAGTTGTTCATATCCAGCATACTTTTCATTACTCCATTTAGTGGACTAATGATGCCTGAGATTGTGTTCCTTCAGAAATGCAATTTACTCCTTGCAGATCAGGAAAGTGCTGTAGAAGGGCCATTAACAGACCAGAAACATGACAATATGCCTTTAATGTAATGGTCAGACCTTATTTAAATATATAAGAACTATAGTAATCAATGTACATACAAGGGACAGTAGGAACTGTCACAATTTTAAAGTCAGTTGTTTTCTATAGAACTTTGTAGAATAGAAATAGTTTCAAAGCAGCTTTAAAGAAAACTGATGTGAATGTTTATAATATTGTAATATATTCATGCCTTACATCTGCATTTAGCAGCTGGACAATAATATAGTTACATTTTGTGACAATATAAACAATCAAGCAGCTGAGATTTGCTATACAGTATATATTGCTTTACATGAGTGTAAAGTATGCATGCATATGTATGAGTATGTGTGTATGTGAGTATGTATGTGTATGTGTGAGTAAGTGTACTGTATGTATACATACTTTAATACGTATATATCCAACATGTATCAGTGATGATTTGGTTACACATGTAAAAAAATAAATAAAAATAAAATAAATAATAAAATAACCAAATGGGAACCATACACTGATGTCAGAAGAACATTTATGTTTGCTGGATGTTTAGTTGGCATTTTTGTTTGTTATCTTAAACTGACAGACAAAATCTAAATGGGATACACATACTGTCATTTTTTGCAATGCAATGCAGCTCTGATATCAGAGAAATAGTTGGTAGGAATAGAAGATTCATACATAAACCTTCACAGCCTTTCTGTGAATCTATCTTTTGAGAGCGGGAATGGAGCAGAGCTTTCGCCCGTGGCGTGCGATTTGAGTTCAGGCAGTGGGGTGAAATTGACTGTTACAATAAACCGCAAGAAATGCCTCTTCTCCCAGAGAAAGCATTGTGGGGCGCTGAATTATTCATGCTTGCTTTATTGCAGATTGGCTCAAAGAGAGAAGTTAGCATGCAAGTCCTATGCAGAGTTTTCAGTACAAGGCGCTTCACAGAAATCAACAACAGACTCAGCATATAAACAGCTGATTAATAACATTTAATACTTATGGTCATCCGGCCAAGGACAGCCTAGATTCAGTAAGTTTTCTTGCTTAAATATGCAGTCATTTGTTACCCATTTCCATTACCTTGGTTTTTGATTATTATGTTCATTTGATTGCTGTTCAAGCGTTTGGAGCCAGTAAGACTTTATTCATCAAGGATGCTTTAAATTGATCAAAAGTGACAGTAAAGTCATTTAAACTGTTAAAAAAGATTTCTATTTCAAATAAATGGTGTTCTTTTGAACTTTCTATTCATCAAATCATGAAAAATAAAATGTATAAGTTTCCACAAAACTATTCAGCAGCACAACTATTTTCAACATTGATAATAATCAGAAATATTTTTTAAACACCGAATCAGCATATTAGAATGACAGATTATGTGAAACTGGAGCCTGGAGAAATGATGCTGAAAATTCAGCTTTGATCACAGCAATATATTGTTTTGCTATATATACACATAGTAAACTGTTATTCTAAATTGTAATAATATTTCACAATATTACTCTTTTATAATGCATTTTTGATCAAATAAATGCAGCCGTGGCATGCAACTTTTAGTAGATCCCCTGTTATACATTGCATTATAAGTATGTGCTATAATAACATGCACTATTAACATGTAGTACTATATTAATCTATTTAAACATTTTATGATGCACACATTGAAAGCCATTAAAATAATCAATGTTAATGTATGAAGTCACATACTTGTATATAACAAACTGTATTTTTTAGCAATACACATAAATATGTTAATCTTTTTAGTTAACTTGATAATTGGTGCATTATTTGTCAACATGGAGTCAACTTCCTTATATTTTCATTGACTGAATGCAAATAATAAAATGGTGTTCTCTCTGGCAAAAACGAGTGAAAAGGCAAGTATAATGTCTGTAAAGATGGCTGCCGTATAATGAGCACTGAATATACGCCTAGAGAAGAGCCGAGAGCAGCTCCTCTATTGAATGAGCAAACAGATGTCTTCTGTTTAATTCAAGCAAAATCAATGAAGATGACTTCAAACGTCACTTAGCCCAATTAGCGCAGCCGTGGAAGTGTGCAGTGGTGAGAGCGTTGTCGAAATCGAATTTTGATGCTATCAACCCGAGTTCAATCCCACCTTTTAGCATTACCCCCCCCGTTATATAATGTACTACAATACTGAGGTATAGATAATTGCCACTATTTGCGTTAAGTAGTATAAATAAAAGAAAATACTGCTATTTTAACAAAAATAAAATCTATAGCTATTTGCACTTAGTGTAAAGAGCATATCACAAAAAAAATACTGCTATTTTCATCGTTTCTAAACGAATCAGGTATTTTGAACAAATCAGTTGAATGAGTGAACAACTGATTCACTCATTACGACAGTGATTGTCACCACCTACTGGTGGTTTTAGTTTCATATTTAAAATATAATTTCATAGCTCTACATATAACGCATTCATCCTAACACTATTTATGCAATTGTAACTGCAGTGTAAATCCATTCATGGCATCTCTGAGCTGCATTAAACAGTCTGTGTAAATGCATCTAAATGATTTCAGATACAACTTGTGTGCCAGTTCTGGAGGGCAAAGATGGATTTTGTTTATATTGATTTAATTTGATTGATAACAACCCTAAAGTGTCTTCTTATTCTAATTAAATTTATTGAATAAATACATGAATTTACATGGAAGATGACACATACTGTACATTTAATAAAGTTGGCCAGTTTGCCAATAATCATACCATTTTTTTATTTTTTATTTTTTTTTTATTTTTAGGCACTAGTTTAGGACTATTTTTTCTGTTTTTTATCTTGTAAATTTGAATCCTGAAAAAGTGTCCAGCTTTTTGGTGTAATAGAAATGGCCGCTCTAGAGTTACCTGAGTTCTCAAAATCGTTGTAAGATGCTTCCCAAGTCTCTGCCATGCCGATGAGCGTATTCTCCATGATCTGGAGGTCAGTGGTGGGACAGTTGCATTGTGGGAACTCTTCGGCACACTGACAGATGCACTGACTGTTCTGGCAGACGTATTCTCCCTCCCCGTTACACATGATGTAGCTGAGAGCTGACTGGACGAACTTCTCCTGCAGGTACTCGGGGAAAATGACCTGCAAACCTGAAAACGGGAAAGAGAATCAATGTTAAAGTCATTACAGAGATCCAAAGACATTATTGATTTCACATCAGCGTGCAACAGGTAGAAAGTGCTGCAGATAGCCGACGACAGAACTTTCTTGATTTCACATTAAGCAGCGCATCGGCCCGCTCTGCTTACGACCACCTGATACGGACCACCGTACAGTATGGACCCTACGTAGAGGGTTTACAGTTCAGCTGCAGTAAATGAGCTCAGAATATTCTGCCGACAGTGGCAGTGAATCATGCTGTCGGAGAGCAGCGAATTTGTTGTGAAAGTTTTGCCAGAGGTCCACTTGACTTTGAACTGTCCCCTCGGAGTGGGAGGACTCTACATAATGGAATAAAACGGAGGAGTGATTGATGTATTCTGTCGTGATCGGCTTCGTCTTATTTACCAGGGCTGTCATAATATCCTCCGCTCTGTGTGAATGTGTGTGTGTGTGTGTTTTTGAGTGGGGGTCTGAATGCACACTTGCGTTAAATGCAATTGCAACATTACACCACGTAATAAACTTATGCGAACGATTCCTCAAATCATCAGCCTGTAAGAGACCAACTAGAACACCTAGGGCTC
Source organism: Spinibarbus caldwelli (assembly GCA_039654775.1). Lineage (NCBI taxonomy): Eukaryota > Metazoa > Chordata > Actinopteri > Cypriniformes > Cyprinidae > Spinibarbus > Spinibarbus caldwelli. Next base: position 9,049,399 of record CM077222.1, on the reverse strand, counting down.
TAAACAATCTGGTATACAAGCTGCATCTGAAGTAGCGTTATGTGTTGCTCAAAGATGCAAATCAGTTCTGCTGTGGTTTCATTTGGAAATGTTTGCTGACAAAAACACAATATTGCCAATATTGTGTCAAAAATATCACTTAAAATAACAGTAACTTAAAATAAATTATTGTTCATCATTTTTTTTTTTTTATAATATAAATTCAATATGACATTTGTAGTTATGTGATTTTGCTAAACTAGCATATGATAAAAAATATAAAGGTGTCTTAGCTGAGTTCAAGCTTCTCTGTGCCTGCTAAAAACTCAGTGTAAAGATACAATGCCGTATCAAAGCCAGACTATTCCTGCTCTAACTCACCTCAGCCCTTGGATCAACAATTGCTGTGTAAATGCATTTAGGCCACCTCTGAGCAGCTTTTAACAGCATGTGTAAAGACACCTAAATGCCACTTCAGAAGCACTTCTTTGCCACTTTTACAGTGTAAATTTGACATACAGTAAGACAAAACTCATACAGTGTTTTCTGCAAACCTCAGTAAGCATAAGACATATGCATAAGACATTCCTGAAGGACAAAATTTATATATATATATATATATATATATATATATATATATATATATATTATGATTTATGCAACATAACTACAGCATATCAGGAGACACAATATATCCCACATGATTCAAAAATAAATCAAAAAGCCCTATAGAAAGAGCTATTGAGTTACATGGGGGCTTTCGTGCCAGAGACTGTATCATTCTCTTAAATAAATAATAAATCATACCTCAAGCATCGACATAAAACATTGTAATGGAAGCTAGCCCTGATATAATACAGCATATCCATTTCTGATGGATGGAAATGTGCAGCGTGCATACGGATAATTGCTTCATAGTAATTACACATTCTCTCTGTGAAGAATTATAGGATTGAGTTAGAGGTTATGTTGCCTTATTTACCTTTACACACACAAAAACACAGCAAATTTACATACTAATATATATATATATATATATATATATATATATATATATATATATATATATATATATATATATATATATATAACTAAATAAATAAACAAACAAAAACATTAATGTGCATAGATAATTTATTATTACACAAATAACAGGTCTCACATTAACCAATCCTGAATATACAGTACATGAGTACATTTAAAAGGCCATTTCAAAATGACACATCAATTCATCTGCTACAGCAGGCAGCAACCTTCTCTTACTGATGTTTATTAACGTTCATACTGATGAATTTAAACGAACCTCTAACTCTATATGCATTAAACGTTGCAGTGTTCTTTTTATGCTACAGACACAAATGATGTGTCAAATTGTCTTGTTGAAGAGAGGTGGGCTGTAACCTGTGATCACCCTTGTGAAAAAGAAGTGCACTTGTTTATAATAAATGTGCACTTATACTGTACTTTAAATGTTACAAGTACTGTATATTTTTGAAAAGGTGTGCAATATTTATTAATTAAAAATCCAATTAAAGAGATAGCCTTTTTAACCATATTTTAAAGACAAGAAGTTATAGAGAAATTACACAGAATATATAGAAGTTATAAAGACATTACATATTATGTAAAGATGTACTTAAGTCCTGATTCACACACTAATTGCATTTAAAATAAAATTAAACTGAAATCAATTTAATTTAATTGAAAATTAAGTGTCTGAAAATTATGCATTCAATTCATAGTTAAAGGGATAGTTCACCCAAAAATGTAAAATCTGAGAATAATAACTCAGCTTCATCTCGTTCCAAACCTGTAAGACCTTCGTTCATCTTCGGAACACAAATTAAGATATCAGTCACAAAAATGCAAAAAAGAGGGCTACTGGGATGCAAAACTCTCTAAATCTCGGTGCTCTGACACTGGTGGTGCCAACAGCCCTGGGTTCACAATAACAGCCCCGACACAACACACACACAATCCCCATCTCCATTACTGAAACACTGCAGCGTCAAGAGAGGGATTCCAGCGCCTTTCTCTCTTTCTCTCTCCCCTATTATCATTTTATCAAACATCTTTGTTTGAAGTTTGTTTCATTCATGCTTAAATTTACAGCTTTAATAAAAGCTTAAATTAAGTCCATTATCCTCCAAAAAGTATCTTCAGGCACAATAAATTCCCAGATTATTTATTTATGTGTGTATGTATGTATTTATGTAATGTATGTATTTATTTATTTATTCATTCATTTATTCTTCTCTGTGGATATACTGTATAAGCAAAATAATAATGAAGCTAAATAATCATCTTTTTTTTTTTAGCTAAATATGTCCTGTTTTTAACAAGTTTCAAGTTTCATTACTGAGCTTCACTTGTTTATGGGATTCACCTCGATCATTTAATTTTCACACTTTCATTCTTGTAAACACTGCAGGATGATTGCAAAATCTCACTTCATTCAGCTGATGTGAAAAACAGTCCTCGTGCCAGACAAATATAGTGTGTGAAGAGCAATCAAGTGTAAAAATACTAATGAAAGCCTGCGGATGCTGAGAGAGGCAGGTTTCATCAGACCGTCACACATATTCTCAGACTGTGTCCACAACCAAAGTCATCAAACATGAATGATGGCAGACTGCGACGGAGTTTAATGGGCTAAAACTTAAGATAAAAACAGGGCAGAATTTAGTTGCATTTCAACCCATCAAAAACCAGCCATTCTCCCTGTAGCTGAGCACCTAAATTGCAGGTCTAGTTTATTTAATTGCATCCCATACATCATTCAGCAGTAAGAAGATAATGTTATTAAAGTCTGTCTGCCCTGGATTTCATCATAAACTCAGCATCCATTTAGACTAATCTTTGTTGCATTTGTACATTCTGTACCATTGCATTTCTATTCGCAGGTAATTTCTCTGTGTTACTTTAATATGATCCCTTTCGGTACAGGGCTGGTCTTGACTCAAACTCTGCTGAGAGGACGGATACCTCCTAAATTCCAACCAATAAATGCATTTCCTCTTAAGGTCTGAACTATTGATCAGCTCTTGCAGCTCGTGCCCTTTATTCAGGTGAGAAGCATGTTATCTAAATGTTAAACTTCGTCCATGGGACTTGGCCTTGACTGCTCTGCTATTTTTATGGCGTTTAAATCGGGCCTGATTCCAGAGTTCACAGGCTCTTGGCAACGGCGCAGATTATGATGCCACGGTCCGCCTCATAAGCAAGGGTTTCATCAAAGAATAATTGAGCATTGTATGCCCCCAAATTCACAAAATAATCATTACCTAATGCACTGATGGAGTGAGAGGCATTACTTGAATAAGGTGTTAAATTATGGCTCAGTTCCTGTTAAAAATCACATAAAAAAATGAAGACCTTTCGAACCGCCCTTCCCTTGACTGTGTAATCACACTGAGTGGATGCTATGGCCAGCTCATTTAAAGGGTCATAGCTTTATAACAGTGCATTGCACTTTGTAAAGAAAAGCAGCCCGCTCTTTTAATGCCATAAAATAAAATGTGCCACATATGACTTTGGCTTCAGTGACAGTAACGTTAGTCTGAAAATCAGTAATGCAGATCAGATCTGTGGCAATGTTTCCTTTTCCTCCCCTGAAATCACACGATAAAATAAATGGCTTTTTAACCAGTGCCATCAACCTCAGGTGAACGCTTTTACGCCGACCATTGGAACATTATTTTATAAATTTTGTGCCACTGGTTCCTTGAGTATTCATTACTCAGTAACTTCTTGGTGCTGCTAAAATGCCAATGAGAGCCACTCTAGAACCACATAGTAAAAGTTTGATAGGAAACATAAACCAACTTCTCAGCACATTAACTTCCAACCTAAGCTCATTAGAAAACCATCAGAACTTCAAAAGTATACCTATACACACAAATTACAATTCCCACACAACACTTCAGGCAGTAAAACAGCAATAATTTTTATTAATTTTCACACAAATTATGATGACGGGGCAGATTATTGATTAATAAAGACTTCATTTCACGTGGTTCCTTGCACAATATTATTTTTTGAGTATTTACCAACACTTTTACCATGCATGATTTGTGAACTAATACATTTTGATGTTTGCATCACATAACCAGCTCCATATGTATGGCTTTTCTAGTAAAGTAAACTTGCTCGGTAGCGCACCCGGTACAGCATTGCACATCACTCTGGTGAAACACGAGTCACAATAAAAAGTTCATAGACTTGTAGAATCAACATAAAATCACATAGCTACTATTGTAAATGTATTTTAACTCAGTAGTGGCGAGTCCCTGCTCGTGGCGCCAACATTATTTTGCAGGCACATTTTTTGGTCACACTTTTGGGTGGGTGGTTGTTAAGTTTAGGCATGGGGTTAGATTAAGGGATCTAAAATATGGTCATGCAGAATAAGGCATCAGTATGTGCTTTATAAGTACTAACAAACAGCCAATATGCTAGTAATATGCATTACGCCATAATAAGAAATGAGTAAAAAATACACTGACCCCTCTAGTCTCTTCAAGCTGCTATCAGCATGTATGATAAACTACTAATAATTTAGCATAAGCTCCAGCAAAGAATGACATGAGAATATTGCACAAGGTTTAAAAATGACTAATAGGCACAAGTGTCAATACAGCGTCATTCTACACAGGCCACCAGAAAGTTAGAAAAGAGCAGGTAACAACTATAAAGAGAAAATGGCATGCAGAGATTGCCTGGCTAATGAGGAACACCGCTGTCTAAAGGGTGAAGCAGAAATTGCACTGTGCACCAAATTGCTGGCTGACGCATGAGAGTGAGCTGCTGAAACACTGAGGACCAGCACACACTGTCAGTTCTAACCACAGGTTACTTATTTATCTGTTTGCAACAGGAGGCAGGTTTCAAGATAAAAGCATCAAGTTGTATGTACGTATGTATGTACTTTGCAGTAAGCATAATAGCTTTGCTCCAAAAGCGTGCTGAAATAGGTATGTTCCGTGAAGCATGTGACAGAGACACCGCTCAAAATTGAAGTGCATTAGTGCCCATCCATTTTTTAAAGTAGCTTTGGTTCAATAATAATAATAATAATAATAATAATAATAATAATAATTATTATTATTATTATTATTAGTAGTAGTAGTAGTAGTAGTAGTAGTAGTAGTAGTAGTATTGTTGTTGTTGTTGTTGTTTATTATTATTATTATTATTATTATTATATGATAAAAAATACATACTAATTATAATAATATTAATTGTAATAATAACAATCAAACCCGCATATAAGTAAGTTAAAATATCACACTTGCATCAGCAAATGTGTTTTTCTATCATTTTTGCATTCATGAACACCATCGGGTAGGTTTACGGTTGTGTTTGTTATTTTTTCCAGACATTGGACTTCTGAACCACCGCAATACGTACATGAAGCAAAGTAGTAATGACATTGTAATGCGTATCTGTAGCAACGTAATAAAAAGCACAGCAATACGTGCCGGTACCAAAATAATAAAAATGTGCCATGGTCAAATATTGAATGCACGTTTTAGTGCAACTCACTGGACATTTCACTTTGAAACTGCTGCAAAAAACATGCAGCCTCGTAAGCCCAGTATTTAAAGTGTTGTCTGCCCCATGTTTCCTTGTCCGGCGTCTATACGTCAATGATCTGTGCTTCATGTGTGTCTTCTGCTTGCCTTGTGTTGCCCTTGTTTTGGACTATTAAAGCCTGTTATCCAGAATTCTCCTACGTCTCCGTGCTCCTTGCCTCTACGCAGTAGCATTCTGACAATACCATGGATATACCAACCAAGCATATACAACCTCATATCTCATTGCAGGTCTGTTTTTAATGGTTTATAAGTTATTTTTACTAATCAATTCCCATATAGGGCAAAAGGAACTTATTTCTGGAAGTTGACTATTGCACTTTATAGTGTTAATTGATGGTATTTTTTATTATTATTATTATTAATGAATTAATTTATTTATTTTTTATAATTTTAACTACATTACCCATAATTCTGCAGAGAATCTCAACCAGTCAGAGAATCATGTCAAGCAAATTGCGTCTACAGAGTGTAACACAAATGTGGGTGAATAATTAGTTATTACAGTAATTAGACTGAACTATTCGTATTTGAACCTTTCAGTATCGAGTGATATGCATTCATAGTTGACATTCTGACTGACTTGAATGATGTTTTCTTTATCACAGTGCATTCTAAAATCGCCCTTTCTATGAAATGTGTAAATTTGGCCCAAAACTGTATCTTGGAAGGCAACACAGTCATACTGGCAACATTTTATAAAAGTTAAAAATCATGTTTGTGAGAAAACGCTCTAGAATTTGAACAGATATTTTGTGTTTATGCAGACTTATGGCATAATTCTGAAAGTCTCTTGTAATTTTTATTTATTTTTTTTTAATTTTCTATATATATACACAGTATTTAAGATGCTAAAATGTTACACTGAGCTGGAATTCTTAATGAGATCTGCTAACGATATCCAGATGCAACACTGCATGATTGTTGCAGTCATTACACAGCCAGTATGGAGTCACAGAAACTATTCGAGAACTAATTTTTTCGAAACCTGGAACCGTTTCAAACGCAAATCAATACACCTTTACGTCAGCTCAGAGGACTGTTAGAGTTGCACTGTAAATAAACGCAGAGTTGAAAGGACAGTAATATCAAGCTGTCGCAAGCATCAGAAAACTAAAACTGAATCAATATAAAAACAGAATGTCTTGAAATTGCTTTGGAGGATGAGGGCTAAGAAAATATATTTACTGTCAGAGCCGGTCTCAAGGAGGAGGGAAATGGCTGATTTATCTGCCCCACTAGTCCAAATAGAAACTCACTCTTGATTGACCACCTCAGATTGAGAGCTGACCTCAGGGTCAGCCAGGAAGGATTTCATCAGCCCGCTGGATGCCTGGCAACCCGGAGAGCTGAATATAAGGATAGTGGCATCAATCTTTCAAATGATGTACCATTACAGAAGAGCTATGCCCAGCGCCTGTGCGTTTGTAAGGGGAATGATCTTCAGCGACTGTGCCACATCAGTCTGACGCTCTCGTCGCCGCTGTTAAACGTGATTGGATTGTCCGTCATACTGCGCTGATTGTGTTTCGATCTGTATGGCTTAAAAAACTGAACAACAGAGCCTCTGATTATTGTGCAGTGTGAAGCTCCTCCATCCATCCGTTTGCATCTACGGTGCTCATGTACATTTAAGAGGAAACTCTGCATCTCTCGATTTTCTGAAATGAAACCGCATATTAAAACAAAACTGCAAAAACGGCTCCTTCTGAAATCCTTGAAAATCAACACGACCGCATTTCATCAAAATACAGTAAAAACAATACTATTGTGAAATATTATTACAATTTAAAATAACTTAATTGTTTGTGTATATATTAACATACTTTATTTTTTTTCCCTTGTGATTGAAGCTAAATTTTCAGAATTATTACAGTGTCACACAATTCTTAAAAAAATCATTGAAATTTGCTGATTTGCTGCTCAATTGTTGTTGCTGCTCATGTATTAATAATGGTCCTTATCAGTTTTGAAAACTGTTTTGCTACTAGTTTAAATGTCTTAGTTTCTAGTTTCTGCTAATATTTTTGTGCATTTTTCAGAAACTTATTTGAAATAAAAATCTTTTGTAACATTATAAATGTCTTTACTTTCATTTTTTGATTAATTCAATGCATCCTTGTTATTATAATCTATCTATCTATCTATCTATCTATCTATCTATCTATCTATCTATCTATCTGTCTGTCTGTCTATCTGTCTGTCTGTCTGTCTGTCTATCTATCTAGCAGCAAATCAGCATATTAGGATGACTTCTGAAGGATCATGTGACACTGAAGACTGGAGTAATGATGCAGAAAATGCAGGTGTGATCACAGCAATAAATTACGTTTTACTATATAGTCACAAAGAAAACACTTATTTTAAATTGTAAGAACATTTCACAATTTTATATTTTTAATCAAACTATTGCAGTTTTTGGACTTCTTTTAAAAAGATAAAACAAATCTTACATATTCAAAACCTCTGACCGATTGCATAAGAGGACAATCAATCAATCAATCAATCAATCAATAAGGATGATGGTAATGATAATAATAAAAATACTACTACTACTACTACTACTACTACTACTACTACTACTAATGATAATAATTTTAAATCCTGATATAAAATAAGACACCAGAAACGTTTCCCAGAATTTATGGCCATGTCATTTCCGTCAGTCTTTTCCTGAGAAAGACAGAAACATTGATCTGGTCACCTCGAAAGACAAATCATTTTTCATCACGCTGTCTCTTCGATCCCAGGCATATTTTCCATCCACAATTCATCACTGACAGACTTCATTGCACAAATGTCCTAATTGAGTTGTTTCGTGTTTATTCATTTGTTTGCCAAATGTTTGCCAATCTTCTGAAGAAAGCAAGAGTGGCAGAGAGAGAGAGAGAGTATGAAGATGAGTATGTAATCCATCAAGCAGCAGATGAATTGCCTGTGGGGCTATTTAATTTATTTTCACTCCACTTCTTTGAAAACTGTTGGCTCAGGCTATTCTAACGTATTCATAAATCTTCCAGGATGGGCTTATGGCTCCGGCAAGAACACAACGGGTGTGTATGAAAGAGAGAAACAAAACAAGTGGCAACAAAAAGCAACTTTCTTTCCTCTTTCTGCTGGTGGATTCATTACAATGTGCTGTCAAAAACCTCTTAAGAGCCTTGTGTCTATCAGAGAGAAAATACGGTGTGAATTAACCAATAAACAGCTCGTTTCTACAACTGCTTCGAAATGCCTTCTCCTTGATCTCATGTTATTTATTGTTCCCAAATGGCGTCTTTATCCAAATCGATATCCCAAAGTTACTGATGTTACCAGTTGAGAACACTAGGAGAAAAATAAGTGAACAGGTCAATTCCACTTCAAAATGTAAAAAAAAAAAAAAAAAAAAAAAAACTTAAGGAAACTGAAACCTGTTCTAAGGACTATTATGACCAAATTGAAATACTGCAATTCATTTTACATTGGATTTGTTGTTGTTGTTTTCATAATTATCATTATTCTTAATCATGAGTCTCATTATTTTAATGCAATTTACTTTTCTATTTATTTAAATCAGCATAAATTAAAAGCAGTACCAGTTGTTGTGGATGTCATGATGAAAATGCAAAAACATTAATGATCCTAAAAATAGGCTTCAATTTCTTTGTGTAAAATTTTGTAAGCTTCACCCACAGAGACTGGAAACAAAGTGCAAGTTTTTCCAACTTTTAATTAGTAACACTGGAATATGCAAACACAACCATCTGTTGCGGGTTATACAATAAATCAGTTGTGAGTTGAGTCTCATAAGGCGCCATTTGTGTGACGCGTGTGTCTCTGGCGATGTATGGCGTTGCAAATCACATCCATATCAGTTATATTGCGCCTTAGCAGGGAGCAGCATATGTAGGTTGTATGGCTGATTTTACTCATGTTCACAAATATGAATATTCATTTTGCTCATGGTTTGTTTATTTATTTTTCCTGAGAACAATCATACTGTGCTGTGAAATGTGTTTAACTGCTGCTGTCATAAATAAATAAAATACATGCATTACATTCTTGCTAGATCATCTACTGCTTTTGAAAAGTGTCATTTGAGCTGCGCTTAATAATAAAAAATAAATAAATAAATAAACAGACTTGGTGTTGCTTTGATAGTTGATTTCCCTTCATTTATTTAGTCTAAATCAAGTGAGGAATCCAAATCACACTGTGCAGATTGATGCATTAACCATTAGCCTTCTCATCAACTGTTTCACATTATTTTCCTCATGAATCGGTTTATTTCAATACAGAAAGACATTTACAGGAATATGTTCCCTCAGTTGATGATTACATGTTGTTCAGGTAATGACACGTAGCTTATATATTTAAGCATCATTCTTTTCCCATTTTTATATTTCTGTTTTTAAGCACATCACCATTATCCTCATCTAATATTTTCAAGTTAACATGCAAGTGATCTAGCTTGTTGTTTGAAAGGCATTAGAGTTACAGTAGGTTTGGTTTGGATCTCGATCACAGAAAGAAGAGATGAAATTGTTTGAAGTTGAAGTGGAGTTTGCACTTTTAGTATGATTTAGTGCCTTACTGAACTGCATTCTTTAGTTTTGAGGTATAAACTCATAGAAATTTGCTGAAAACAGTGATTCTCTGTAAAGGACAAAAGGACATTGAAATGTCATATGTTATGCAATAGGAAAAAAAAAAAAAAAACATATCCCCTCCACCATAATATCCTACAAATAACTTCTGTGAAAAAAAAAGTCATAAAGCTTCCGTTCATCTTGAAACTTTTACAGGAGAAAAAGAGAGGGGAAATCAATATATCAATACTTTAAAAATAATGTATTTTAAAGCCTCTGCAGTGAGGCATTTCACTTTTATTTGCATCTGTGGCCACTGGCAGCAGGTGTAGGAGAATCAGCTTCTGCTTTCACTGCCAAATCACATTTATGAGCAAAATATCCTGAAGTAGAGATTCAATATGCATTAACAGTGTTAATGGGAAATAGGAGCGATAAAAACATCACAATAATCCACAAGTAATCCAATCCATCAATTAATGTCTTGCGATGCCAAAAGCTGTGTTTGTAAAAACAAATCCATAATTAAGATGTCTTTAACTTTAAACCATAAGAACACTTACTCCAGTGAAAAGTGCACCGGTCTGAATCAGGAGAGAAATATGCATAGATCAAGCCAAAAACAGTCTAAAATGGTTGAAAACAAATATGTGGGTGGATTTTAATCTGAGAGACAACATGATATGGACTTTTTCACTGGAAGAAGCGTTATTATGGATTGCGAACTTGAATTTTAGCAACTGTTTGAAGTTAAAAACGAATTGATGGATTTGTTTCTTACAAACATGGCTTCACAAGATGTTAATTGATGGACTGGAGTGATGTGGATTATTGTGATGTTTTTATCAGCTCATTCTGACGGCACCCATTCACTGCAGAGGATCCATTGGTGAGCAAGTTATGGAATGCTAGATTTCTCCAAAGAAACAAACTCAGGATGGCCTGAGGGAAAGTACATTTTCATAAAATATCAGCAAAGAGCTCATGCCATGACATATCGATCTTCTCTTGGTCACACGTCTTCATACACTGAAAAAAATGACTCATTGAATTTACTAAATTTTTTAAGGTAAGTGGTTGCAATCAATTTATTTTAGCTACATTTAAATAAATAAATTTAGTTGACTAACTTTCAACTTAATTTGTTTATTTAAATGTAGCTAAAATAAATTGATTGCAACCACTTACCTTAAAAAAATTTAGTAAATTCAATGAGTCATTTTTTTCAGTGACAAATTTGCAGGTCAAAGTTCACCAAACTTAAAATTTGGAATGCAATGAAACGTGAAACTTCTTCCCATAATCCTGCATTTCTGGTCTCCAGCGTTTGTAAATAAAATAAAATAAAAAAAAAAAAAACCTCAATGAAACAAAAAGTCTTCCTTAAATCCCACACCAAAATCTCATGTATATTTCGTAGTTATATAATCAGCTAATTAGCATCTTGCAGTTCTTGTTTGTTCAGCTCATGACTGAAACGGCATGTTCAAGCAAACTAGTCTAATGACATCAGACTGGAAAATATATTCCTCATCATACTGTAATACTTCCAAAGCTCATGAAAGCACGAGTTCCTTCTGTTTTAAGATTTAAATATTTCTCATTAAAATACACCGTGAACCAACAAATTTTCCATTCGCAACCAAAACAACTTCTCATTTTTGTTGCATTTCCAGCATCTCCATAGCAACAGCTGCTCTCCGTTGCTCTCTGGAAATCAAGCTCCATCCCGTGACCTCAGACCAGGCCTGAGCAGTGATCTGTCTCCAGGCCTGGAAACCCCAGCGGGTCTGGACTGGGTCTCCAATGCTGGGACTCTGTGCCAGTCTGGATCTGGCTGTCTTCGGGGCAGGAATGATCTCTGTGACCAGCCGTTCGCCCCTCTGGCCTCTCCATTCACCGGACGCCTGCTTGAATAGCCTGTTCCCCAGGCCATACTGTTATCACTGATTGAGGCATGCTGGGATAGCGCTAACACAAGCCACATAATGTCAGATGAATAGAGAGTGCAGAAGAACATGGCTGGAAAAAAACGAGCAGGCTGGCCTGACGTGAACGGGTGGATTGTTGAATCAGTATGTCATGCTTCTCAGGTGAAACATTAGCATTCTCAGCCAGATGGCAGTAAACGTGTCTGCAATATTCAATCGGCCCGGGTCACAGTGCACTTTATTTTTTTGCAATACATGTTTTCTTCATTCACAGCAGTCATATAGGCAATGCTAGCAAAGATCACTTACTGTGTTATAATATTAACAGCTTGGAAATGAATTGTGAATAAAACTGAATCTTTTTCATATGATCATTATGCATTCATGCATTCTGAATAAAACTCAAAGCCTTTGTGTTTTTTGCAGTTCAGTTGAAATTACTTTGATATATTACAGATGTCCAAATCTACATGATTTCATAATCACCTAGGGTCATCTGAATGACCAGTTAGTTAGTTCACAGGTCATGTCCAGCAGAAACTAATCAGAAGCATTTCTTAGGGATGCATGGATGTGGCCTTTAATGGGATAACTAATGAGATTTACGCTACTTTAATTCTTTAAATATAACCTCTTTTTGTACAACACCATCTTAAGCCACACATTAATTGCATAGTGACTGTAACAGATTACAAGATTTAACTCTGTCATTATACAGTGTCATAAATGTTACATTTTCAGCTCAATGTACTGTACTGTATGTTGAAGCAAGTTATATAGACCTCCAATTATTCACGTAGAGCTACATAAAAAAAAAAATAAATAAATAAAAAAATAGCAATTATGATGAAAACAATTCAAACTATCTCTATATTGTCTAAAATATTAAAGCTTAAGCTAACAAAAAAAAAAAAAAAAAAAAAAAAACTAATAGTATCTAGGAAGGAGCTTTTTTGGTAGATTTTTTTAATTGTTTTTGAAAATAAGGCTACATTTATTTGATCAAAAACACAGTAAAATAATGAAATATTATTACAATTTCAAATATCTGTATTCTGTGCGAATATACGTTAAAATGTAATTCATTGCTGTGATCAAAGCTGAATTTTCAGCATCATTACTCCAGTCTATTCTTCAGAAATCATTCTAATATGCTGATTTGCCGCTCAAGGAAATATTATCAATGTTGAAAACAGTTGTGCTGTTGAATATTTTGTGGAAACCAATTTAAATAAATAAATAAATAATGAATGAATGAATGAATGAATGAATGAATGAATGAATGAATGAATGAATCATTCTTTACTAATTCTTAACTATGTTCATGTTGCTTGCAAAAGTTATGCTATCACAATACAAGAAAAATACTACTTTTGAATGACTGTTAATGAATTAATTAATTTTCGCCCCCATTATTAGTTACGATATCTTACTGACCCTCCACTAGTAAACTATTTGTTTTTTGGGCTGTCTAGCTGACCAAACGGTCATCATATCATTACATTGCAAACCTGACTTTGTCTGCAGTACACTGTGTAATTAAAAGTGTGAATGTTTTGTCATTTCATTCTCAGCTGTAGTTTGTGCCGTCAGTGTTGCTCCATTCAACCGTCACACTAGTGAAACTCAGGCTTTTGTAATGAAACAAAGACTCGCCGGTGGCATTGTGGGCTGAAGGTCAGTGTACTCTGACTCGGTTCCAGGGCACAATTACAGTCTAATCTGGTGGAGACGTCACACGATGGGAAAAATGTGGCCGCGGAGGAATGCAGTGATTTCCTCACACACTGCAGTACATAAATCTAACAGTTATTTCCAAATCAGAAAATCAAAGATCCTGCAGGAGCAGACGAGAGCGGCTGATTAGTGTGCGTCTGTGATGTCGACACGATGGCAAAGTTGATTTTATTGTGTTTGGAAATGTAACAGCATGTCATTATCACGCTCCGTCAGATATCCCGAGGCAAAGTCACTCGACTCATGTCTTTCTCTGAATGAGAACAAGACAGAAAGGAACAAAAAACTACAAGAAATACTGCCTGTTCTGTAAAGCATTTGGAAGCTGTGTAAATATTTAACCAATATTGCAAACACAGTCGCGCTGTTAAGATGAATATCAGCACGACTGTGAACGGGCTGTGGTTGATCATTATATTCAGTACCAGAAAAAGAGAGAAAAACAACAACAACAAACAAACAAATAATAAATAAATAAACAAATAAATAAACAAATAAATAAATACATAAATAAATATTGTCTTACATATGCTTTAGGTCAAATTTTCCTGTCAGTGGAAAACAAGCCAAATAATAATAATAATAATAATAATAATAATAATAATAATTATTATTATTATTATTATTATTATTATTATTATTATTATTATTATTATTATATTTTTTTTTAGAAATTAATGCTTTTATTCATCAAACTGATTCATTCATTAAACTGATCAAAAGTGACAGTAAAGACATGTATAATGTTACAATAGATTTCTACTTCAAATAAATGTTGTTATTCTGATCTTTATATTCATCAAAGAATCCTGGGGGAAAATAAATAAATAAATAAATAAATAAATAAATAAAAATAATAATAATAATAATAATAATAATAATAATAATAATAATAATAATAATAATAAGCAGAAAATCCACATATTAGAAAAGTTCCTAAAGGATCATGTGACACTGAAGACTGGATAATGATGCTAAAACTTCAGCTTTTATGACAGCGATAAATTACATTTTAACATATATTCACATAGAAAAAAATATATTTGAAGTTGTAATAATATTTCACAATATTCCTGTACTTTTGATCAAATAAATAATGAGCATAAGAGACTTTTCAAAAAAACTCACCAACCTCAAACTTTTGATATTATACATTGCAGTTCCATTAATAAAGCATTTGTCAAATGGCTTTTTAATGAGGTCACATCTGTTTTTATGAGGCACACTAAACTCAAACTTTGATTAAACTGTGAAAGAGAAGTGTGGCACAGTTTCAGATCGTGATATAATTTTGATGCGTCACAATGTTGGATTGTGGCATGTATTGTGATGAGGGAGTTGCTGATACCCAGGCCTAATATTGAGTAAGTGACATTTCAGACATGATATGGCCAGATATTGAGGAATTTTGCAGCACCAGAAATAGTTCCAAAACAGCAGTGGACACAGACCGCAAACTGTGAAACGCTCCAGTGCTGATCGCTGCTTATCCAATCCAATTAGTGGAGCAGTTGCATAAATCTGCTCGAAAAACAGAGAAACATGTTTGAGCAAATACATTAACAACAGCGACGGATTAAAACAACAAAATCATGTGGTTCACAATCACTGACAAAGATGTCAGACAGATTGCGTGTCAAAACCGAAAATGTCAAATTTCAAGCTCAAGCCTTAAAGGCAGTTCCTGAAATACTGTAATGCTGAACTTTGAAAATAGCCACCAGCTCATTATTCTGAAGCAGGACGTACAGAGAGAGACAGAGAGTCCTCTAAACTCCGCTGACCTGTAAAGACCTTCATCTTTAGACCTTCAAAAACATCCCTTTAAAAGGTTCGTTCAGCCAAACGTGAAAAATCTATCAACTTTTAATGACCCTGTCATTCCAAGCTCTTATGACTTCCTTCTGTGGAGCACAAAAGCAGATGTCTAGCAGAATGTTCACGCTGCTCTTTTATGTGAGTGGGGAAAACGTTATTTGTAGCCCTTGTCACGCAATAATAGCAATAAGCTTTGTGTTTTGTTATGTTGGATATGAAACAAGTTCAGCTTTCAACTTCTGTCAGTTTTATTATTAAATCCAAACAATAAATGTGGTTTTGTCACTCTTTAATGTGTCATGATTGCTGTAGTGAAACAATCATCTCATGTAATCGATCAATCAGTGTTTCAATTATGGAACGACAGTATAAAACAGCTTGAAAACAATAATGTCATGTAACGTCACATTTACCTTAACTTGACTTAAAGCCTTTATATAGTGTAACGCATTACAAAAAAAAACAAAAACAAAAACAAAACAAAAAATTAATTAATTATTGTAACTATAGTTATAATGCATTATAATACATTGTAACACCTTTAGAAATTATAATGCTTTAAAGCACATGACAGACAAACAGTCAGATATTATAATGCATTTTAAGCTTGGTTACAATTATTTCTGAAAAGATACAATGCATTACTTTACAAATACATTTATAATGCATTATATATACAGATTTTAAGTAAAGTGAAAAATAACTATTTAGAGGAATATTTTTCACTGTATTGCATATTCATCATATGTTCACTGAACTTGTTGTCTTCATTATTTAATGTTTGAATAAATCTGTCAAGACAATATGACTGTTCTTATACATCATATGCAGTCTGTGTGATTCAACTTTCCCCATGGTGGTACTTGAAGGTAAGTGTACAATGACCGACTTCTCATTTTAGGTGCTTTATGAAATGAAGTCATTGAGGCAATTGACCAGGCGATTCTTCATCTCCACCTTGTTTACAGATTTCTTTAAACAGCTGATCCTCCCCTCCTTCCATATTCCCATCAGGATTATTACTTGCAATCGACTGCAGTCAGAGGATCGCAAGGCAATTTTATTAATGGCAACAACAATTCCTTCAATGTGACCTTTCCTAATTCATTAAGAGATGCAGACACAGGAGACGACTCTAATGGGAGACGACAGACGCCATGGCCGTCCCGTGATCGTGGCCATCTCTCGCTCATGTAAGTGTGTTAAATCTCAGTCCGTGTTAATCACGTGCCATATCTTCCCTCAATATGTCCGCCGACTGAGAGCGAGAGATACACACTTACAGTAGACGTGACGTCAAGTGTCTGTTTTTAGTGACCGACCGTGCTTGTTCTTTTGCATTTTGTCGTGACATGTGGAAAGAGTCTATCTACCTACTTCATTTTACTGTTTTTTTATAAATAAATAAGTAAATAAATGTTGTTTTATTTTGCAGTAAAACATAGTTAAAATGATACATTTACTTGCAAAACAAAACTGTATAAGATAAAATAAAGTTTATTTTTATTACCACATTAGCATAAAACCTTCTTAGTTACATGAGATGTTTTGCTTATAATAAACAAACAAACAAACAAATAAATAAATAAATAAAGAGCAACAACAGCTGGGTAAGAAAAAAAAATAAACAAAAGATAAATACTCAAAATAAATTTAAGATCAAAAACACTTTTTCCCCATTTCGTTTTTAATCTGCTTAGTGGCAAGCAACACAAAGATACAAAATACGAAAATGGTGTTATGATCCACTTATACTTTCTACAGCAAATAGTGTGTTTCCTGTGAACAGTGTGAATAATGACCTGATGCATTTACCAACATAAGTACTGTAGCATACAACAAAGGACACTTCACATAATACTCCCATAATGCAAAGCGCTCAACTTGACCTTCCATTTCCAGTGTATGCAAATATGTGTATAAATGTACAGTTCTAAATACAGACAAAGTGTCAGTCCGCAGTGGGTCATGGTGAAATGCGTAGTGCTGAAACACACATCAGACAGGGAAATGAACAATGACGTTGCACTTTCGAGAAACTAAAAGTTTGTGGATGAACGGAACGAAATGTACTGTGAGTGTCCTCAGAAAACACTTCATAATCAGTTTCTACAGCTGTTCTCTCAGACTCTCTTTTTTGTCTCTGGTGGAAAAGTGAAAACAAAACTTGCAGTTTCATTCCGACCTTCTAAAAATGTGTGGAACAGGTAATTTATATTTAAACCTGCATTACACCACTGTAACTAAATAAATGTTATGTATGATGAAATAGACGATTTTGAGAGTGTCTCATATGAAGCAAACGGATGGTCTCAGTCACAGGGTTGTGCTTTTGTTTCCATCTGCAGTGTTGGTCTGTGTATATCTGTCACGAATCCGGTTTATGAACTTCCGCTCACTCACCACCAGAGGTCACCCGCTCACCACATGGACTCTTGAACTACACTACTGTTGCACTTCACCCTGGACTACAGTTCTCATCATCCATTGTACTGATAACATACACACAGCTGTATGCACTGATTACACAGCTGATTGCCATCACACACCTTACATAAGCCATGGACTTCCTCATTCAGATTGCTGAGTATTGTTTAGCGATTATTACAGTGTTAGCTGATAGCTACTTTACAGAGCCAGTTCTCGTTTTCTAGTCTAGTCTTGCCTTGCCTGTTTACCCGTGTTCTGATTCTTGCTTGTGTATCTTGGATTAACCCTTTGCCTGCTGTTTCGGACTCTGTTTGCACCTCGCTTGGACTATTGCTGTTTACCTGTATTATCTCTCTGCCTTGCTCTGTTGGATATTGTTCGCCGATCGAAGACCCACGCTTGCCCTAGGACTACTCTTGTCTTGCCTGTGTTATACCGGTTTGCCATTGTTTGACTTTTGCTTTTTGTAACCACGTCTTTGAACAGAGTGGTTCAGAAGGGTCCTCTTTCGTCACTGAGTTTTGTGGACTGTTGGTTCAGCGTTCACTGTGGGTGTCGCACCACACTCACTCGTGTAATGGTGGCCGCACTAGAACGCGAGCACAAAATGGTGGCAACAGCGGCGCCCGTTCGTAAAATGGTGGCCACAACAAAGATCCATCATGTCACAGCTGCCATTTATGAATCCAGTCAAGTCACCGTTGATCGTCATGGGTCCAGTCAAGTCACAGCTGATCTTCGTGAGTCCAGTCAAGTCACAGCTGATCTTCTTAAGTCAAGTCACAGTAGATCATCATGAGCCAAATCAAGTCACAGCTGATCTTCATGAGCCAAGTCAAGTCACAGTTGATCTTCATGAGCCAAGTCAAACCACAGTTGATCTTCATGAGTCAAGTCACAGCTGATCTTCGTGAGTCCAGTCAAGTCACAGCTGATCTTCTTGAGCCGAGCCAAGTCATAGTAGATCGTCATGAGCCAAGTCAAGTCACAGCTGATTTTCGTGAGCCAAGTCAAGTCACAGTTGATCGTCATGAGTCTCGTCACGTCTCCGCTGATCATCATGAGTCTCGTCAAGTCTCTACTGATCTTCTAGAGCCTCGTCACATCTCCGCTGATCATCCAGAGTCTCGTCACGTCACCGCTGATCGTCCAGAGTCTCGTCACGTCACGTCACAGCTGATCGTCAAGAGTCTTATCACGTTCTGTCTGTTGCACACAGATCTTCGAGGTCAGTCCTTCGGTATCTCAGTCCAGTATGCAGTGTGAGGGATGCACCGCTGGTGTCTGCACGCACAGCTGGTATCCCCAAATCCACTCACTGTAACCCTCCAGTTCCCGAACTGATTCCTCTGTCTGCAGCATTTACCATATGGGGAATTGTTTTCTGTTGTGTATGGGCTGCGTTCACTACCACCGAAGTTCCAGAGCCAGCGACGTCCGCGGAAGGATTGCCAGAGCTGGCGGCTGAGTTCTGGCGTTCTGATTCTTGCTTATGTATCTTGGATTAACCCTTTGCCTGCTGTTTCGGACTCTGTTTGCACCTCGCTTGGACTATTGCTGTTTACCTGGATTATCTCTCTGCCTTGCCCTGTTGGATATTGTTCGCCGATTGAAGACCCACACTTGCCCTAGGATTACTCTTGTCTTGCCTGTGTTATACCTGTTAGCCATTGTTTGAGTCTTGCCTTTTGTGACCACGTCTTTGAATAAAGCCTGCAGATGGATCCGCACGTGTCCCGTCTCGTCGGTCCCGTAACAATATCATCATTCAGATGTTTTAGGCAGATGTGTTATGTGTCACTGTTTTAGCATGTATTGCATCAAGAGCTCATTAAAATTATGCTGTGTAATTTAAAAAAAAAAAAAAAAAAAATGAAACAATGTGATCTGTTCTATCCGCCTCATCCAGCAGTTTTGTTATGGATGGAAGAAAATAAAGTGTTTTTCCACTGATTTATTGTATTTTGACATTAAAAAGTTGTAATTGACATAAAAGGTTGAAACTACGGCATAAAATGCATATATATATATATACACATATATATATATATATATATATATATATATAAAGCATACAATTATGATAAAATGTAATATGTATGCCATTAAAAGTCAAACTTGACCAAGGCCCGTATTCACAAAACATTTTATCTTACCACTAGGAGTTCTCCTAAATAGCAGTAAAAGTTTTTAGCTAAGTGTTTTCTCTTAAAACCTATTCACAAAGCTGTTGAGACAAACTTTTACTAAGGAATAGAGAGAAGTCTTAAGCTAAGAGTAAGGACGGGTTGACCTCGTTGCTATGCATAATGTCAGCATGCTTACTATGCACACAGTGATTGGCTGATAGGAGAGGGGATGGGTCTCTGTTAGAGTTTGATTCATTGAAATATTGCAGAGCGCAATGTTATGTTGCTATATTCAAATAAAGGTTTAAAAATAAAAAATGTTAATTTGCCACATTCAAATAAGATTTTTAAATTCTGGCTAAGTGTCACTAATTAAACAATATAATTTATATGCAGTGGTGTATTGTAATGAAGTAATAATACTTTGTTACAGTACTTAAGTTTTTTTTTTTTTTTGGGAGTATCTGTACTTTACTTGAGTTTTTATATTTCAGCCAACTTTTACTTTTACTCCACTACATTTCCTAATTAAAATGTATACTTTTACTCTGATACATTTCCCCAAAGCATATTCGTTACTTACTACAAAATAGTCAGAAGAACACAGACGGGAAGAAAGCAGGTTTAACGAATCAGTCGTCTGGCATCTGCAAGGTAGACTCCTAAAAATACCTTTGCTCCTGTGCAAACAAGTGCGCTCACAACCGCGAATTATTTCATTTTCCACTCAAGTCAAGTCTGGGGTGTGCGATACAGCATCGTCTGCGATAATATGGTAAGTTGTGTTGTAATGATGCGCGATCTGACATTATCAAGTAGGCTACATCACCAAATCACACACAGAGTGCACGCACGTTGATTTATAAGTCTATTAAAATTCAAACTTCCAGGCATTCTAAATTATAGATGGCAAAAATGCTTCTGTATGCTTTTTATATTTATATAATTAATCTATCTATCTATCTAATTATCTATCTATATCACACAAAGAGTACCGTTTTTCTGCAGATATCATGAACACATTTAATAATAATTTTATACAAGTTCAGTAAAGCAATAAGTGACTTACATTTTAGGCATAATATTGCTGTTTTTTGCTCAATTTTGCCAACGAAATTAGTTCCAAACAAAGGTCACAGCACTGTTTTGCGTCTCTGAGCAATGGACAGTGTTTACTTATTGAATGAATCAGCTTTTTGAACGAATCGGTTGAATAAATTATTCAGTGATTCACTCATTAACACAGCCAAATGCTTTGTTTCTGAATGAATCAACCGTTTGAATGAATCGGTTGAATCTCAATGACTCACTCATTAACAGTCACTTGCTGTCACCTACTTGCGGTTTTAATTTCACATTTCGACTATTTTTTTCATGTTTTAAATGATTTCAAATATCAGTATTCAACGTTTTATGTTAAAAACAAAACATTAGGCCTATTTATGCATCTGTATCTGCAGTTTAAATGCATCCATGTCCCATCTGAGATACATTAAACTGTGTAAATACATCTTAAATACTATTTCAGATTCAGATTCTAAAAATGTTTCCTTATGTTGGAATGAAAGACACTAAGTACCGGATGAAGTGCTTCTTATTCTTACCTAAAAATACAAAATGGAAAAAAGAGTTAAAACTGAAAACAATCTTGCTACTCAAGCTGTGTGAATATTATTTATATATATATATATATATATATATATATATATATATATATATATATATATATATATATATATATATATATATATATATATGCTTCTTTTCAAATTTGCATTTACTTGTACTTTTACTTTCAATACTTAAGTACGTTTAAAAAAAAAGATTAAAAAAATAATTTTCGTACTTAAGTACAATAAATATCACATACTTTAAGACTTTTACTCAAGTAATATTCTAAACGGTGACTTCAACTTCTACCAAAGTCGTTTTTTGGTAAGATATCTTTATTTTTACTTGAGTATGGCTTTCAGGTACTTTATACACCACTGTATATACAGTATCTCACAAAAGTGAGTACACCCCTCACATTTCAGCAACCATTTTAGTACAGGTGCATCTCAATAAATTAGAATGGCGTGGAAAAGTTCATTTATTTCAATAATTCAACTCAAATTGTGAAACTCGTGTATTAAATAAATTCAAAGCACACAGACTGAAGTAGTTTAAGTCTTTGGTTCTTTTAATTGTGACGATTTGGCTCACATTTAACAAAACCCACCAATTCACTATCTCAACAAATTAGAATATGGTGACATGCTAATCAGCCAATCAACTCAAAACACCTGCAAAGGTTTCCTGAGCCTTCAAAATGGTCTCTCAGTTTGGTTCACTAGGCTACACAATCATGGGGAAGATTGCTGATCTGACAGTTGTCCAGAAGACAATCATTGACACCCTTCACAAGCTGGCTGTTCACAGAGTGCTGTATCCAAGCATGTTAAAGAAAGTTGAGTGGAAGGAAAAAGTGTGGAAGAAAAAGATTCACAACCAACCGAGAGAATGGCAGCCTTATGAGGATTGTCAAGCAAAATCGATTCAAGAATTTGGGTGAACTTCACAAGGAATGGACAGAGGCTGGGGTCAAGGCATCAAGAGCCACCACACACAGATGTGTCAATGAATTTGGCTACAGTTGTCGTATTCCTCTTGTTAAGCCACTCCTGAACCACAGACAATGTCAGAGGCGTCTTACCTGGGCTAAGGAGAAGAAGAACTGGACTGTTGCCCAGTGGTCCAAAGTCCTCTTTTCAGATGGGAGCAAGTTTTGTATTTCATTTGGAAACCAAGGTCCTAGAGTCTGGAGGAAGGGTGGATAAGCTCATAGCCCAAGTTGCTTGAAGTCCAGTGTTAAGTTTCCACAGTCTGTGATGATTTGGGGTGCAATGTCATCTGCTGGTGTTGGTCCATTGTGTTTTTTGAAAACCAAAGTCACTGCACCCGTTTACCAAGAAATTTTCGAGCACTTCATGCTTCCTTCTGCTGACCAGCTTTTTAAAGATGCTGATTTCATTTTCCAGCAGGATTTGGCACCTGCCCACACTGCCAAAAGCACCAAAAGTTGGTTAAATGACCATGGTGTTGGTGTGCTTGACTGGCCAGCAAACTCACCAGACCTGAACCCAATAGAGAATCTATGGGGTATTGTCAAGAGGAAAATGAGAAACAAGAGACCAAAAAATGCAGATGAGTTGAAGGCCACTGTCAAAGAAACCTGGGCTTCCATACCACCTCAGCAGTGCCACAAACTGATCACCTCCATGCCACGCCGAATTGAGGCAGTAATTAAAGCAAAAGGAGCCCCTACCAAGTATTTGAGTACATAAACAGTAAATGAACATACTTTCCAGAAGGCCAACAATTCACTAAAAATGTTTTTTTTTTAATTTATTTATTTATTTTATTTGTCTTATGAAGTATTCTAATTTGTTGAGATAGTGTATTGGTGGGTTTTTGTTAAATGTGAGTCAAAATCATCACAATTAAAAGAACAAAAGACTTAAACTACTTCAGTCTGTGTGCATTGCATTTATTTAATACACGATTTTCACAATTTGAGTTGAATTACTGAAATAAATGAACTTTTCCACGACATTCTAATTTATTGAGATGCACCGGTATATCTTGTCAAGGGACAATACTATAGAAATTAAACTTGGATATGTTTTAGAGTAGTCAATGTGCAACTTGAATAGCAGAAAAGATTCACTGTCCTCTGAAAGTGAGTACACCCTAAGTGATAACAGCTATACTTTGTTTAACCATGCAAAGCCACATGTCCTATTCATCATGTTCATGTTTTTGTCTGCTTGACAGGACCATGCAAATTTGTGTATCTTGTATTCGAGCAGTTAAAATTTGGTGCTTTGAGTACAATTCTCTCATACTGACCACTGGATGTTCAACATGGCACCTCATGGCAAAGGTGTCAGGTGCAGAAGCTGGCTTCAAAAAGGAAGGAAGCCTTTTCTGAAGCTGGCTCACAAGAAAGCCTGCAAACAGTTTGCTGAAGACAACCTGTCCAAGAGCATGAATTTCTGGAAACATGTCCTGTGGTCTAATGAGACTAAGATAAACTTGTTTGCCTCAGATGGTGTCCAGCATGTGTGGCGACGCCCTGGTGAGGAGTACCAAGAAAATTGTGTCTTGCCTACAGTCAAGCATGGTGGTGGTAACATCATAGTCTGGGGCTACATGAGTGCTGCTGGTACTGGGGAGCTGCGGTTCATTGAGGGAAACATGGATTTCAATATGTGCTGTGACATTCTGATGCAGAACATGATGCCCTCCCTTCAGAAACTGGGCCAAACGGCAGTTTTCCAACATAATAATGACCCCAAACTCATTTTTGTTGCCAGTTTTTGGACAATAATGGCTATATGTTGAGTTATTTTTAGAGGACAGTAAATGTGTAATTTGATACAAACTGCACATTGACTGCTCTAAAATATAACCAAGTTTCATTTGTGCAGTATTGTCCCTTGAGAAGATATACTAAAATTGTTGCTGAAATGTGAGGGGTGTAGGGGTGTACTCACTTTTGTGAGATACTGTATGTATATGTTCAGCTAATTGTCAGTCTGTATGCTTCTCGTAAACAAATTAGTGAATATACACAAAAACAGCCTTTTAATTAAAAGAGTAGGATAATCATTGCTGATAGTAAGACATGCAAACAAAAAAGAAAACCAAACTGGACACAAGCACGGCTGTTACTTCTTGCCCAATTGACCTATCGGTAAGCCCCGCCCCCCTTAGTTACTGTTGCTCCCTCGGACAAACAAAATGAATTGCTCACTGTCTTACAATGACAGCTGCAGTGTGAAAATCTTGTCCCACAATGTTTTTGCACAATTTTGGACACAGAAGGCCACCAAATGGGAATTAAATATTCCATGGAGGGATTTATAAAATATTTAAAAATAAATACGGTGGGTAATTCGAAGCGAGGGTTTACAGATCACCATGCAAGCGGGAGAAGTCTCATCACGATCTCAGATGACAACATGCAGAATCAACACTGTTCATTGTACGTTAGCATGGACTCACTAGCTCTAACGTTAGCTAGTTTTAGACAGAGATACCTTGCTAAAGCACAAGATAACATTAACGTTCTGCTTGAGCAGATGAAAATTGTAACTTAATGAGTGTATGACAACCAGAAAATGAACGTTTTTGTCTTCATTTGTATTGAGGTTGAATACTTAGGGACATTTTGTTCTGTTTTGTTTGGATTCAAGAAATGTAATAAAATAAATCATATTGCCCATCCTCTAAGATACCTGGAATCAGTGTTACAAGTACCCCAGGCACATTGTTTTTCCATTTTTGTAGCATAAACCCCATAAAACCGATGCGAGCTTCGGATCTTCCAGTGTTTCTCTATGGTGCTGAAACCTAAAGATCAGTTCCACTCCCTGTGCAACTGATACTCGACTGCCATTGGTTAGTCTGAGTTCGAGGAGAGGGGCTTACCGATAGGTCAAGTGGTTAATGAAAACAAGGATATAATCAAAGGAAAATTTGGAGTTGGGATAACCTGCAAAACCAAAGGGGTTACCTTTATAAAAGCTTTTTATCATAAAATTTTTCTAAAATGTTTATGTTCTGAGGCAGATTGCCGGCAACAGCCATTTTAGGATAGTTTGTGGTTTGGTCTTAGTGACTTAGGAGTCCTCTTCACTACTCCTAATGTTTCACAGATTTAGGAGCTAGTTTTAGCGCTTTGTGAAATACTCTAAGAGCAAAAATTTAGGAGTCCTAAATTTAGGACTGACACGCCCATTATTTTTAAGATTTTCTCCTAAATTGGTGAGTTATGAGCTACTTTTAGCCTAAAGATGTTTTGTGAATGCAGGCCCTGATGTAATAATTATGAGATGATAAGTCATAATAATAATACCAATAACAATCATGACATAAAAAGTTGAAATTAGGAGATAAAAAAGTCAAAATTATGATAAAAAAAATATATATATTTTAACTTATAATTATAACTGTCATAATTTCAACTTTTTATCTCATAATTTTGACTGTAGGATATCAGGGACCGAATCAGACAAATTTAAGATTCGATCAGAACATCGAAACATGAGGAGCCGAAATTCCAGAGAGGCCCCAAGACAACAGGACAACGTCATAAATTAGATCCCTCGGGCCAGCCCGTCTGAGGAAAGCCTAACCAGCAAGCCTCTTTCATAGAACAGCTTGCAACATTAAAACAAAAGGAACACTTATTGATAATTCCAGTTCAGGAAGGAGACTGTCAAATTTGGGGCAAGTAATCAAGACTGATGGTCAAAGACATGGCCATCACATGTGATCCACGATAGAAATCACGAGCTTCCTTAGATTGACTTTATCCCCACAAGACAAAGACTGAGACTGAAATTCCTTAGGAGACCTTTTAACCTCTCTAGTCCTCACAAAACATGTCCTTATGTTCACAGAATGGTACAGAAACTGCCTTTTTCACATATAGATGCACCAAAATCATCTTACAAGGACTTATGAATCATTTCTATGCAGAACCCCATATCATGTATGTAATCCACACAATTAACTATCATGTTTTAATCACATATTGTGTATGTCTTTTTAATAACTAGGGAATAGTTTAAGGGTTCATATCCTTGTTTGGTATGTATGAGTTTGAAAAATCATACTTTAAACATTTCTTCCAATCAATGCTTTGTCAAATGTATCATAGTCTTGTTATAGAAATCATGTTCAAAATTATACTTTACAAGAGCGGGAAAATTCGGACCATGTGACTGATACAGGATTTATGATAGGGAAGAAACAGAGCAACACCCCTAGGCTAAGATCATTTCTAATTGGTCAAGACGTCCAGATAGGATGGTCTGAAAGCCGAGTTTAAAAACTCAGAACACCATCAAACGCTCTTCTTCAAATCTCTGCTCTTCTAACTTTTAGCCATGCTTTTTCATCATTGCTCTTGCTTTGTACATTTAGCCATGCGTTTTAGCTCTCTTTGAGTGTGCTCTGGCCTACATGCCAGCTGCTACCACAATGAGAAGAAAAACCACCTAGTCTCGTTACATCCGTTTATTCTTTTACTTTAATTTCTTGTCTTTCCGTGAGAGTTTCGTTAAGTTAAGTTTGCCGCAAAGTCCAGCTCCGACTGCACCTGCTTAAAACTTCAACCAGACCAACTCTGCATCAAGAGCCAAAGCCCAAGACTTCACTACGAAAGACCACTGAACCCAGCCAATCGGCAACCTCGGGAAAACCCCTTTCTGCAAAAACGACACAAGGGAATCCCTTAAGGCAACGCAAGCAAGTAACCTTCAGACTTTTGCTGAGCTGGTGTATTTAATATAAATTTTAGCCTCATTGAGAAACTCAATGCGAGGGTTAATTAAGTGATTGATGGTTGTTCAGGTCTACGCAATTGCAAATATTGCTATAAACTTGGGATTTCACATTTTCATTCTCTAAACTCATCCTTTCCTCACTTTCTCTCTTTCTGCAACTTGTATGAATGTGTGAATGCGTGTGTTCATGTGTTAGATTAGTGTACTTGTTTTAGATTTATCAAATAAAGTCTTATTTATATTGAAAAGAGAAGTATCTTGTGTTTTGTGCTTACAAGTTAATGTCTTAAACTGCCGACCTTGCTACTGTGCTTATTAATAGTGTTTTCATTATATTTTGGATTTTAATATCCAGTGCAGAGTTGATGTTATACGGCTCGTTCAGTGAATCGCAGGCCGATTCAGCGATCAGCTGTAAAACAGTGATTCTGTTCAAATTCCCTATAAAATCATAAATGATTCCCTTTGAGCTAAATTGACTTGTTTCCCTTACATATTACCCTTTACTTAGAATATCATATTTCTAACTTTGTGTGTCATAATTTTTGTATGTCAGTTCTTACATTTTATCTCATAATTGTGACTCGGTATTTCATATTTCTGATGATGTGTCAATTTTTCTATCTCATAGTTTTTACATTTTACATAGGGGAAGTCGTGGCCTAATGGTTAGGGAGTTGGGCTTGTAACCTGGGCTAACACATGAACACACGCATTCACACATTCATACAAGTCGTTTTACATTTTACATAGGGGAAGTCTCATAGTTTTTACAGTTTTTACATAGGGGAAGTCGTGGCCTAATGGTTAGGGAGTTGGGCTTGTAACCTGAAGGTTGCCGGTTCGATTCTCGCACCGGTGGGGATTGTGAATGAACAGCACTCTCTCTGCTTTCAATACCATGACTGAGGTGCCCTTGAGCAAGGCACCGAACCCCCAATTGCTCCCCGGGCGCTGGAGCAATGGCTGCCCACTGCTCCGGGTGTGTGTGTGTGTGTGTGTGTGCACTTGGATGGGTTAAATGCAGAGCACCAGTTTCGAGTATGGGTCACCATACTTGACAATATGTTACGACTTTCACATTTTATCTCATAAATTGTGACAGTATTTAATATTACAGATGATGTGTGTCATATTTTTATATGACACACATCATTTTTACAAAGTTTTTTTTTTTACATTTTATTTCATAATTGTGACTTAGTATTTACTATTTCTGACGATGTGTATGTCACAATGCTTATATCATAGTTTTTTTTACATTTTAGCTCATAATTCTGAATTGACTTTTTTAATCTCATAGTTATTACTTACAAAGTCATGACTTTTATCTCAAAATTATTGCTTACAAAGGCATGATTTTAGTTTTTCTAATGAGACATAAACAGGCTTCTATATTTTCCTATCTAAGCGAGAGGCTGATGGTCATAATAATCTGCAAAGTGGACGAAACCTTATGACGACAGTATGTTAGACTGTTTCATCATCAGATGTTTACTCATCTTCAGCTGCTCGTCTCTAATAAGACCATCAACAGCCATCAAATCCATCTTCTCCAAACATCTCAAAGACAAGAGCCTGATAGCAGACCAACAGCACAAGACTTTTATTCAGATCAAGATGGCACGGATGACCGCTCTCCGCCATGACCTGACATACTGTCATCACGATGGGATGTTTTATTCAGTGTAATGACGTGCAGCATCAAAGCCTGTTACCTACTGAGAGCTTTCACAGAGAATATTCAAAATAAGACGGCCAGATAAAAGATGAATAAAGTTGAGCTGCTCGCGGCTCCAACAGATTCCTTTCATTACACACCCCAAATGTGTTAGCAATACTTCTAACAAGCATTCATATTTCAGATTATGACAAAAAATTTGAGTTAACCAAAAGAGAAAATGCATAAGACAGCAGAGTGCTTCTGCTAACTAGACTATTAGTAGAGTTAAAGCATGAATCACAACACATGCAATTAGACATGAGTGTGGCACTTGTATCTAGTTAGATATCAAACTTCACATAAAAACTGACTCATTCAAAGTTGATCACATCCGCTTAACTGTGAGCATGAAGGTGGTGAATGGAGGACAGTTTTTGCATGTGAATTCATCCACCAATGCAGACGCAACTCGGTAATAAAACACTCTGACAGTGTCTGTAGCGCCACTGCTGAATCTTCAACACCACAGCAAAATAAATAATGTTTTATGTGTTGTGAGTTTGCAGTCTGAATTAAATGAAATAATACAACTAAACAATACATACAATAAAGGTTATTGCAGTGTCATTGCTGGTCGCATGAAATAAATTCCACAATATGACCATTGTAGCGCAATTCATAAACAAATGACTCTTATTAGCTAGCTTTAATTGATCATAGGCAAACTCATCTGTCTAAATCACAAACCATTTACATTTTAGGCAAAGAAAAAAAAAGGTACTGGTAATTTTCTGCCATGACATTTGCCGTTAATTTTAAAATGGCTTGAAAAATCATAAAATATAATAAATTAAAGTATATATTTTTTTTTGAAAATAATAAAATAAAATAAAACAACTAATATAGTAATAATACTACAATAGAAACAATTATATATATATATATATATATATATATATATATATATATATATATATATATATATATATAAATAATTGTTTGTTTGTTTTTTTCTAAAACATAGCACAATGCAATGCATGATAAAAATAAAAAACAATAGTAGTTTAAGAAAATAATATGTATATTTTATAATTTAAAACTTTTTTAACAACGCACTACAATATGTAATTCTAAAAAAAAAAAAAAAAATCTAAAACTTAAATACTATTATATAAGTCATAACTGTAAATGTTAAATAACAGAATTGGTTATGTTTCTTTCAGTTCCCATCCCTGGTGAGCACATCTTGTGTAACCTCTAGCCAGACAGATTCATACACATTTATTTTTCCTGCAGGCCCATCTCGTCACAGCTGTGCAACTGTGTTTCTCTCTTCTAAAGCATGTGTCAATACAGCAGATGTGCACACAGTGAAAAAAAAATAAACAAAAAAATAAAAAAAAGTGTTTTCTGATAGACAAGATTTATAAAGACATGATGTTTTTCATATGTAAATGCTGAAATGAAAACATTTCTGCATCTTTTTTGTCTGCTTTTTATTTTGACACACAAGCAGCTGGATTGATGATGGATTCAAAAAGTCATTTATGCAAATCCTAGGTGTTTCTAGACCCTGCTTAGGGGGGTTTCAGTCGCCCATCTTTCATCTCAGACCCCCTAAAAATCTCTGTGATAAACTCAGCTGTCAGCACCCTTAAACGTCTGTGATTCTGTGAGCTCTGTTCATGCATACATACTGCTTTTTGAGATGAAATCTGAGCTTATTTCACTTCTGTCATTATGTTCAAGTTTGCTATTCCATCCTGTCTGTCACTAGTATAGGTATGCAGTCAATTCTCATCTGATTTTTTTTTTTTTTTGTTTTGTATTTCTGACTCTAATGAGTTTGTAACAGACAGTCAGGCAGAACAAATTTGAATTGGGTGCAGTGTGAACACAACCAAATGAAACCTCAATGAAATGCACAAGTCACATACCTTGCAGATGGAGTTTGCTCTCCGGGCTCTGAAGAAGAATAGAACTGACAGAGTCCAGATTATCGTATGTGCTGCAGCCGAGTGGACCCGTCCGCGTTTCCGTCACCTGAAGACAGACACAGATCACGTTAAACTACATGTGTAAAATACCTAGCAATGTTACTTGATTACTGTTCTCAATAATTATTCTGTGGGGATTTGTACTTTGATAAAGTCAGAGCCGTAACCATCATACACAATGAAGGGAACAACCCCAATAATTAAAAATGAACAAATTCCTATATTTGACTCTCTTATACCGCTCTGCTGCACTCCATTACATAGCACTCTGTTTCTCAGGATGACAAAAAGATTTAAATTTAAAAGTTTTAGGCTGACTTGCTTCTGCGGTTTAACAGTGCTCATAAATGTCAAAATGACTGAGTTGACCAATCAAATCAAAGTAGGCGGGGTTACTGTCAACAGAAGAAGCTTGAATTCCAGAGTCAGTTTTAACATTTAAAGAGAGCAAGATGCATATATTAAACATATATTAAATAATATTGAACATTTAATACTGACAGCTGTTTTGCGGTGGAAACTGTAAACGACCAACAGTAATATCCAGTGATGCAAACTACTTGACTTTATTCTCAAATATTGACATTTTGAATTGAAAATATGGTATCATTTACATGATTCATGTAATTCCTAACTGAACGTGATGAGGTGAAATGTTCTGTGTTTTCAACATACAAGGGGTATAAATGAGAACGATTGTGTGCATATTTTAAAATACAAAATAATATAACATATACAATTACTTGCGAATAGGGGTGTGCGATATATATCATCTGTGACAATATCATAATTGTTGTTTTAACGATGTGCGATTTGACATTGTCGAGTATTTTGAAAAAACAATTCAAAACCATTCAGAATATGAAGAATATCAAAAACTTTAGGAGTCAGCTGTCCACGGTAGTCCTTAAGATACCCGCACAATAACACACATTTAGCAAAATATTGTCTAATTATCGTTATCAGTATAATCCCAGAAAATATCGAGATATTATTTTTTGTCAATATCGCATACCCCTATTTGCGAATACTTCAAAATGATTACTTCCCACCTAGAAATAAAACTAATGCCCTTCATCTTTCTATTTCTTTATACTTAAAGATAGGTTAGGTGATTTCAGAGAGGCTAGAGAAAGCAAGTTAGTTTTGAAAGCATAAGATCCCACCCTCCCTGCAAATCAGTCTCCAAAGCAACACCTCCTCCAAAACACATGAACGCGCACAGGCAGAGCAGAGTCTGGTGAAAAAACATTGCAGTACAAACCATATAATATTACAATAATAAAGCCTTCTATTCTCGCTCGGTCTGCAATAGCATAACGTAACTTGCTGATGATAACGTATCATGTCTGTGCGAACATGGTTCCTGGAGGTATGCAAATACATACATTGACAGGCAGGTAAGACAGCCTATCACAGGGGACCAAAGGATATGATTGGACAAACATTTAATGGTCCTACACCTTCCACAGTCTATATAAATACGTATAAATACATTTAAACCACTTAACTTATTGATCGCTATTGTGATGTGAATGGACTTTCCGCCAGCATTACAAAAAAAAAAATGTTTTACTCCCTAGATTTAAAAGTAGGCTACACACGTTTCAGATTATTTTCATCCATTTTTGTTTTTTTCTTTTGTTTTGTTTT
Organism: Spinibarbus caldwelli; assembly: GCA_039654775.1. Lineage (NCBI taxonomy): Eukaryota > Metazoa > Chordata > Actinopteri > Cypriniformes > Cyprinidae > Spinibarbus > Spinibarbus caldwelli. The sequence goes on along the minus strand of CM077222.1, from coordinate 9,016,560 downwards.
TGTTTGTTTTTTTACCTGTATGCCATAGCTTTTCAGTTTTATCCTGTTTGTCAACACGTTCTCACTCCCAACTCGTCACATATTGACGCTTGGTCAGGACCCCTTGGCGTCACTTTTTGATGCTCAAGGTACCCCTTTAGCATATTTTTTTTAACAAATAGGGTACCCCTTGAGTAATTTTTCGACGTGCAGGATCCTCCATTGCCCAGTATATAATCGGGCAATCATGATGATAAAATTCCCAATGCCTTTCGTATCAGCATATTTATGCCAAAGGTTTCTTATTTAAAGCAATGGAGGATCCTGCACGTTGAAAAATGATGCTAAAGGGGTACCCTGTTTGTTAAAAAAAAAATACGCTAAAGGGGTACCTTGAACATCAAAAATTGACGCCAGTGACGCCAAGGGAATGTGTTGTGTTTGTCTGACATAACATATTTTTAATGCAATTTAATTCATTAAGAAGATGATTCAACGATTTATCCCCTCTCGTTTTGTTTTGTTTTGTTTTTGTTTTTTTTTGTTTTTTTTTTAATACTTAAGTGCAGTTTGAAGTTGTACTTTTACTTTCACTCGAATATGTTTTTGGCCAAATACTTGTACTTTTATTGAGTAACTTTAAACCCCCTGTATGAAACAGGTCACTATGAACACGAGGCCTGGTGTGCTTCCGCAGGATGCATTGTTGATTCATTATCAGCTGGATATAAGAGCTAAAAACATCACAGCATAACATCTACAACTTCAAAACATGCTGCGGCGCATCTCCATCTTTATGATTTCAGAGGGTCTTACTTTGTCTTGTTTCACATTTAGTATGAATTGCCCAGTTGGATTCAAAACGAGGACCTTCAGAGGCTTTATTTTGCATAAAAAGTACTGCATTAATAGTCTTTTTCTCAAACATCTTAATCTCTGAAATATAACTCAAGTGGTTTTATGATCTGGTCAAAAGTAAGGACACATGTTTCTGAATTTATGTTTCTCATGATTGCATTTATGTATGCATGCAACAAACATTTATGAATGTCCAGGGCAGAGCTAGAATTTGAAGACGTTTTCATTTTTTGTCCCATGTTTTGGTCACTTAATAATTGCCATACCTCCAGTTGTGTTACTTCATAGTTTTCTTGACTTCACTATTCTGCAATTAGGAAAATAGTAATGAAATAGCAATGAAGGTACTGTGTTTTAACATTTCAAAGCTTTGCATTTCTCCCTCTACACATGAAAATGCCACAATAAACATTAAATACAACACTTTTTTTTTTCTTTTTTTTTTTCTTTTTTTTTTTATATATATCACTATATTATTTACAGCATATGCTGGTGTTGGTTATTGCTTTATACAGTATGTTCTGCCTTGATGTGTCAGATCATAAAGTGTGTACACCACCTTCCCTCCTAGAAAACTCAATCAATATGTTCTTGTAATGGCCCTGGGCGAAAATTGTAAGTCCTATTGCTTCGAAAAGTAATAGCACACCTCCCTTGCAAGCTGCATGATTTCAGGAATCATTCCTGTCTGTAGAACAAACTCTGTGGGACGACTTATGCCCCAAAATTTTTGGAAAGAAATACTGTAGTATTAACAATAGTGATGGTAACCTGAGCAAACACTCACCAGTTGATCCTCTGCAGTGAATGGGTGCTGTCAGAATGAGAGTCCAAGCAGCTGATAAAAAAAACATCACAATAATCCACATGCCTCTAGTCCATAAATTAATATCTTGTAAAGCCAAAAGCAGCCTGTTCATAAGAAACAAATCCATTTTAATCTGTGCTTGTATCCACCCACATATTTCTTTAAAACTGTTTTGGACTGTTTTGGCCTGTAAACTGTGCTTTATCTGTGCATATTTCTCTCCTGATTCAGACCAGATGACTTTCTCACTGAAGGAAGCATTATTACAGATTATGGAACCAACGGAACCAACAGTCTGAGGCTAAAATCATCTTAATGCTCGATTTGTTTCTTACAAACATGCAGTTAACTGATGGACTGGAGGGGTGTGGATTACTTGTGGATTATTGTGATGTTTTTATCAGCTGTTTGGATGCTCATTCTGATGGCACCCATTCACCGCAGAGGATCTATTGGTGAGCAAATGATGGAATGCTTTACATTTATCCAAATCTGATGAAGAAACAAACTCATCTACATCTTGGATGGCCTCAGGTGGAGCACATTTTAATTTTTAGCTGGACTATTCCTTTAAATGTGCAATTAGTTATTTTTCATGGTTTGCTACATGAAAACGTAATGTTTCTGTTAGATATCACGTGAATTAATAGGGTGCACAGTAAATGCATTGTGTTAGATGGTCCTTTTTTAGATTACCTCGGTGTTTTTTTTTTTTTGTTTTTTTTTTTTGTTTTGTTTTGTTTTTTGTTTTTTTTGGTCTTAAACCGTGAATGCCTGACTCAGAGGTTTGAGTTTCCCAGGTGCATTTGACGCAGCATTGTTTTCTGATTTCTTCTTGATTGTTTCCAGGTGTTTTGTAGTTTGTTCATTTACCTCCCAGTGTATTTATAGCCCTTGTGTTCTTCTAGTCTTCTATTTCTTGTAAGCTGATGAGTTCTTGTTTTTCTGGATTCTAATTTAAACTAAATATGCACTTGATACTAGTTCTTCCTGTGTTTCCTCATTGTTATTTTGTCATCTTAATGCAGCCTCCAGAGTCTGATTTAAAGCAGTCTTTGACCTAAACACAGTCTTTTGTTCTGCAGATAGTGTTACTTCTGCACACTCTCAGGGTCACTTTAATTGCTATGACATGGTAGCAGAACTGCAGCATGCGTCTGACCTTTAGTGCCTGTGGGCAGGTGAATGCTGGCAACACGTCAGAGTGCATCACAATAACACACCTGAAACCTACAAGAGAACTGAGAACGAGAAATCACTCTGTTTTAAGAATAATTGAGGTAAAAATTAAACTCTGTCATTTACACACGTGGTCAGAATTGTTGGCACCCTTGGTAAATATGATCAAAGAAGGCTGTGAAAATAAATGTGTATTGTTAATCCTTTTGATCTATTATTTTAAAAAATCACAAAAATCTAAGCTTTCATTGGAGAATAAGAATTTAAATGGGGGGGAGGTAATAATATCTTTATTTCATAATGATATTTCATATCATTATGAAATAAAGGTTTTTATTTTTATTTTATTTTATTTTATTTTTTTTCTGAAATACACGTTGGACACAATTACTGGTACCCCTAGAAATTCTTATGAATAAAATATATCTGAAATATATTCCCGTCCATATTCACAATTTTGAGCACACCAGTGTGATTATGAACATGAAATTATCCAGCCATGGCTTTCTGCTTCACAGAAATATAAATATGAGGGAAAACAAAGGCCAAATTCCAAATTAATCACCCATCACAATGAGAAAAACAAAAGAATATGTATTTCTGATGTGCAGCAAAAGATAACTAAGCTTCACAAATTAGAAAGTGGCTTTAAGAAAAGCGCTAGAGCAGTGAAAATTCCTATTTCCACCATCAGAGCAATAATTAAGAATTTCCAATCAACAGAAAATGTTACGAAACTGCCTGGAAGAGGACGTATGTCTATATCATCCTAATGCACGGTGAGAAGGAGAGTTTGAGTGGCTAAAGACTCTCCAAGGATCACAGCTGGAGAATTGCAGAAAAAGGCTGAGTTTCGGGGTCAGAAAACCTTAAAAAAAAATTATCAAACAGCACCTACATCACCACATGTTGTTTGGGAGGGCTTCAAGAAAAAAAAAAAAAAAAATCAAGAAAAGAATATGCTTTCACCAAAAAACAATCTCCAGCATATTCAGTTGTCAGACATGACTGAAACTTTAAATGGGACTGGCTTCTTTGGTCAGATGTAATTAAAATTTAGCTTTTTTAGCAGCAAACACTCAAAATGGGTTTGGTGAACACAGGGATAAAAAGTACCCCATGTGTACAATGAAATATACTGCTGTATTTTTAATGTTGTGGGCCTAAATTTCTGCTGGAGGTCCTGGACATCTTGTTTAGACACATGGCATCACTGATTCTATCAAATACCAACAGATAAAACAAAAAGTGACTGACTCTGTTAGAAATCTTATAATGGACCATGTTCGGATCTTCCAATCAGACAATAATCCAAAAACAAACCTTAAAGGGATACTCCACCCCAAAATGAAAATTTTGTCATTAATCACTCACCCCCATGCCTTTCCAAACCCGTAAAATCTTTGTTCGTCCTCAGAACACAATTTAAGTTATTTTGAATGAAAACCGGGAGGCTTGTGACTGTCCCATTGACTGCCAAGTAAATTACACTGTCAAGGCACAGATGGTGGCGTCATTTTTACTTCAGTTTCTTGGCAAAGGACGCCTCTTTTTGGGAAGGTACATGGCTATCTGAGGATATCTATGTGCTAGCTTAGGGACTGCTCCCCTTTCTGGGGTTTTTAAGTAGCAATCTCCCTGAGCCCTTGCCTAGAGTGTGCTATCTCCCCTGCTAGGGTGTAAGTAAATAGCCCACTATTGTGGCAGCTTCTCTGGAGGGCTTACCGGATTTTTAGGCCAGTGGTTGAGCTAGCTTTGCTCCCCTCACCATAGAGAGTCACCTATGAGCATGCCGCTCCCTTCTGAGCGTCTGAGTTCCCTCTCATACTGAGAGTTGAGTTCTCTGCTCCCCAGAGCTCTGTGACCCTATGCTCTCCTTGTTGGTCGAGCTGGCGTTGCTCCCCTCATCATAGAGGGTCACCTATGAGCATGCCGCTCCCTTCTGAGCGTCTGAGTTCCCTCTCATGCTGAGGGTTGAGATCTCTGCTCTCCAGAGCTATGTTTGTTGGTCAAGCTAGCATTGCTCCTCTCACCATAGAGGGTCACCTATGAGCATGCCGCTCCCTTCTGAGCGTCTGAGTTCCCTCTCATGCTGAGAGTTGGGTTCTCTGCTCCCCCAGAGCTCTGTCATCAGCAGCCTCAGGTTGTTAGGCCTCTCTTGCCTCCCTGTGGGGTTGCTCTCCTTGTTGGTAGAGCTAGCATTGCCCCCCTCATCATAGAGGGTTACCAATGAGCATGCTGCTCCCTTCTGAGCGTCTGAGTTCCCTCTCATGCTGAGAGTTGAGTTCTCCGCTCCCCAGAGCTCTGTGACCATATGCTCTCCTTGTTGGTCGAGCTGGCGTTGCTCCCCTCATTATAGAGGGTCACCTATGAGCATGCCGCTCCCTTCTGAGCGTCTGAGTTCCCTCTCATGCTGAGATTTAAGTTTTCTGCTCTCCAGAGCTTTCTCATTCAGCAGCCTCAGGTTGTTAGGCCTCTCTATGCCACCCTGTTGGGTTGCTCTCCTTGTTGGTAGAGCTAGCATTGCACCCCTCATTATTGAGGGTCACCTATGAGCATGCCGCTCCCTTCTGAGCGTCTGAGTTCCCTTTCATACTGAGTTAATTTCTCCACTCCCCAGAGCTCTGTGACCATATGCTCTCCTTGTTGGTTGAGCTGGCATTGCTCCCCTCATTATTGAGGGTCACCTAAGAGCATGCCGCTCCCTTCTGAGCGTCTGAGTTCCCTCTCAGGCTGAGAGTTAAGTTCTCCGCTCTCCAGAGCTATGTTTGTTGGTAGAGCTAGCATTGCTCCCCTCGCCATAGAGGGTCACCTATGAGCATGCCGCTCCCTTCTGAGCCTCTGAGTTCTCTCTCATGCTGAGAGTTATGTTCTCTGCTCTCCAGAGCTCTGTGACCATATGCTCTCCTTGTTGGTCGAGCTGGCGTTGCTCTCCTCACTATTGAGGATCACCTATGAGCATGCCGCTCCCTTCAGAGCATCTGAGTTCCCTCTCATGCTGAGAGTTAAGTTCTCCGCTCTCCAGAGCTATGTTTATTGGTCGAGCTAGCATTGCTCCCCTCACCATAGAGGGTCACCTATGAGCATGCCGCTCCCTTCTGAGCGTCTGAGTTCCCTCTCATGCTGAGAGTTAAGTTCTCCGCTCTCCAGAGCTCTGTGATCATATGCTCTCCTTGTTGGTCGAGCTGGCGTTTCTCCCCTCATCATAGAGGGTCACCTATGAGCATGCCGCTCCTTCTTGAGCGTCTGAGTTCCCTCTCATGCTGAAAGTTAAGTTCTCCGCTCTTCAGAGCTATGTTTGTTGGTCGAGCTAGCATTGCTTCCCTCACCATAGAGGGTCACCTATGAGCATGCTGCTCCTTCTTGAGCGTCTGAGTTCCCTCTCATGCTGAGAGTTGGGTTCTCCGCTCCCCCAGAGCTCTGTCATCAGCAGCCTCAGGTTGTTAGGCCTCTCTATGCCTCCCTGTTGGGTTGCTCTCCTTGTTGGTAGAGCTAGCATTGCTCCCCTCATCATAAAGGGTCACCTATGATTATGTCGCTCCCTTCTGAGCGTCTGAGTTCCCTCTCATGCTTAGATGTTCTCCAGAACCCTAGAACGGTGTTTACTATCCATGTTATGGTAAGTACGCACGCTAGTCTCTGTGCACTTTCTGAAAACCACGTTGTGGTAAGATCGCACACCAAGTGTTTTGCGGTCTTTCTAAAATCCTGTACGGTATGGGTTACGTGCTGCGGCTTCGTGCCCTTTCTTTGAGTCGGTCAGGCCCCGGTTTCACCTTGGGCCCAGCTCTACCTATGTATCCCCAGTGATACTGACTTGAACAGGGTGTTGCTACCAAGGATCTGTTGAGACAGTTCCTTCAGAGAGCTCATGCAGAGCAAGCAGTAGCCCTTGGGTGACAGGCCAAGACCTAGTTACTATCCTAGGTGCTTGGTCGTATCCCTTTAAATGAATCTCTGCTTCTGATTCCAAGCCTTTGAGCTCTACCCTGGGTCCAGGAGGCCCGGCCCCTAACAGGTAAGTTCTGGGGTATGCAGCTCAGGTTTTTTGGCCGAAGGGGATAATGTCACTGACAGCCGTCGACCCGTCCCAGGGGCAACTCTCTTAGTCGGGTAGAGTTGGTACTTAGTACTCGCCTTTTGTGCCTGGCTTTGCACTCCCCTCAGCATGGTGGCGTGGGGATTCCGTTCCCCATAGCGACCCCTAGAGGACACAGTCTACTCTGAGAGTTAGTAGACATGTAGTTGCAAATTAATGAGAATTAGTTGACATGTAGTTACAAATTAATGAGAATTAGTTGACATGTAGTTGCAAATATACTTATAGTTAGTAGAATATCTAAAGTGGACTATCAAAATAAAGTGAAGTTTGCATGTACACTGAATGCACAGCTTAACATCAGAGTATTTTTGACCCACTTGAGTAGGACTGAAGTACATCTTTATATCTAATTTCATAACTAAAGGTTTGCTTTAAAGTATACTTTTAAATTTGTATTTTTTATAATCTTTTGTTCTGCTAAAGAACGTCTCAGGTTACATATGTAACCATGGTTCCCTGAGTAGGGAACGAGACACTGCGTCCTCTAGGCTCGGTGCCATGCTTCGGACACAAGCTTCAGACGAATGTGAATGTGAAAGTGAATGACGTATTTTCCCGGCGCCCCTTTATACTGTGGTCGTGCCGGTAGTGACGTCATAGGCTGTCGCCGGCCAACATGTGGTGTTTTTGTATATATGCTTCAGACACGGGTAACGCTGACGGCGTTCCCCATAGCAACCCCTAGAGGACGCAGTGTCTCGTTCCCTACTCAGGGAACCATGGTTACATATGTAACCTGAGACGTTCTTTAGCAGGACAAAAGATTATAAAAAAATACTAATTTAAAAGTATACTTTAAAGCAAACCTTTAGTTATGAAATTAGATATAAAGATGTACTTCAGTCCTACTTAAGTGGGTCAAAAATACTCTGATGTTCAGCTGTGCATTCAGTGTACATGCAAACTTCATTTTATTTTGATAGTCCACTTTAGATATTCTACTAACTATAAGTATATTTGCAACTACGTCAACTAATTTTCATTAATTTGCAACTACACGTCAACTAATTCTCATTAATTTGCAACTACATGTCTACTAACTCTCAGAGTAGACTGTTAGGGTAAGTTTAGGGTTAGAAGAATAAGCTGACATATACTTGCAAAATTTCTTATAGTCAGTATGTTGTATGTTGTGGACCCATCAAAATAAAGTGTTAGATTAAGCAGACAGTCTACTAATACTCATATGACTGGTAGTTGACATGTAGTTGCAAAGTTACTTACAGCTAGTAGAATGTCTAAAGTGGACTATAAAAATAAAGTGTTACCTTACATTTTATTGCAATCAATATGCAATTAATTGTTTGCAAACATTACATACGGTTTGCAAAGTTATGCTATAGTGTATTTCTTTTTCACAAGGCTTTGAGAGCTACAATAAAGGCTTTCATCAAGTACTGAATTAAATATGGATCTGTTCCTCACAAGTTATTATATGACCTCAGCTGAATGTAACAGAGCAGCATGAACATTCAGATAAATATCTGCTTTAGTGCTTTGTGGAAGAAAATGACTAATAATTCAGACTAAATAACTGGTATTTCATGTTTCAGAAAACTATTTCTTGAAAATCTCTCTATGAAGCTCCGTAACACACATCTCTTGGCATGAAAAGGGAATAATCTCTGGAGTCTAAAAGCTTCAGGACACACACACACACACACACACACACACACACACACACACACAAATAATCAGTGGATTAAGACATAGATTGCCAGAGTATAAAAGAAAACCAAAGCCCTCGTCTAATGAAGACGGAGATTTGTGGGATTACGCACAAACGCTGAAAAGCCGCATGACTTGATGCTCATTCAAGCTCACACAGATAAACACAATAACAGGCATGTAAACATTTGACTTAAAAGACTGTAAATCTGTGAGCTTTGATTCCACCTGCCGCACATGTTAGGCGTTTAGGAAAGGGCCGTCTGTCCAGATGTGTTTGTGTTGATGTCGTTTCTGCTTTTATCATGTATTCATGTAAAGATTGTCGGGAAGACGGCGACAGCTCCATGCTCCTATCAAAGCTGGGACTGTTTTGTCTTATAGGGAGATTAGAAGCTCTTGTAGCATTAAAGAACAAACTGTATCCAGAGAAATCTGTGATGAAGCAGGGCATCATGGGACGATGACTGTGCCTGTTTCTTATTACATCTGTCACCTGTCAGCCCTATAATGAAGTTCTATTTTGAGCTTCTGATAGCAAAGGGACATGAACCTCAGCTACATCAGCTGCCCAATGATGTCTTCATTGTATTATTCAATCTTTTTATTTTTGTGGTAAACACAGAGGGCAAACTAGAGATATATGTCAGATTTTAGTTAAAAATACTTATGCATTCTGAAAAAATAAGCAGTCCATGAAAGCCTCCAGCTTCTCCAAATTCCTTTGCTTTTCTAACATTAGTGCAACGTCCGAATGTGACACGACTGATGTTGTAAAGCAGCCAGTTATCAATGTCAATTGTGAATAAAATCCAAAGATGTATATCATAGTGTTAGACATAAAAGAAAGCTGATGTCTCACAGTATGCCTTAGCTTTATCTGAGATCTCACAGCTGTCATATCATACTGTCTGACAGGGACTGGAAAAAATAGCACAGAGCACACTGGGCTTTACTGGAGTCATTCTCAGGATGTGATGCTGTTCATGTGCAGAGTATTTATTCATGACTTACTGCTGAAATAACTCATATTACCTGACATATTCAGAGTGCAGTGCCTTTAAATAAAACAAATAAAGTTTTATTTGTTTAGCATTGTATTTAAATGATTTACACTTTTGTTCAGCGTGAACAAAAAGCGGCAATATATTTTAATGTTTTTAAAATAAGTCTTTTTTCCTCAAAATTCAATTCAAAAAACAGTAATACTGTGAAATAGTATGACATAATAAAATAACTTTGTCTGTGTGAATATATGTTAAAATGTAAATCATAAGCTGAATTTTCAGCATCATTACTCCAGTCTTCAGTTTCACATAATCCTTCAGAAATCATTCTAATATGCTGATTTGCTGCTCAAGAAACATTTTGGATTATTATCAGTTTTGAAAAAAGTTGTGCTGCTGATTTATTTATTTATTTATTTTTGGGTGGAAACTATTTGGAAAAGAACTATTATAAATGCATGGGTTGTTGACGTATCAATGTGTCCTATGGTGTGTCGGAAAAATGGAAAAAAAAAAAAAAAAAAAATTAAATAAATAACTTCTAACATTGAAGATAAACCTCTCTCATGCTATTTGTAACTCTAAGAATGAAGATACATTTTTCTCATGTTATTTGTATGTTGTTGTTGTTTTCTACATTTTTGCTATGTCACACCATATGATCCAATTTTTATTTGTCAACTACCCACATATTATAAATGTATTTGTCATTTTTGTCACTTTTGATCAACTTAATGCATCCTTGATTAATAAAAGTACTCATTTCCAAGTATTTATAACCATTCATTTTCTTATTTAATAGCACCTAACAATAATAACAATAATAGATAGACCTACTGTTTTCTTCTCTAATGGATTGGTTTGTTTTAAGTATGGACTGCTGAACGTATTGTATGCACAACAAATTTACCTTTGGGTACTAATAAAGTTACTGTGACCTAATGTTTGAGTTACTTTTGGAGTCACAGGGTGTCCAAAATCGCATACGGTCTGAGTAAGAAAAGGAACAAACTTTGCTACCATTATAAATATATACATATATAATGTATAGAATCAGTCACGTTGTCATTGTCATGTGACTTACAGCGACAGTCGTGTTACTCCACTGCCTTGCACAAATGTATGAATATAGTCCTATTTCTTTAGGTCTAAGGTGGGGAAATTAGAATTCTTGATATTCTTCAGAATTTCTTCAGACATAACTTTAAATGATGCAACTATATTACCATCTTAGGCATTGTTTTCACTGCTCTGTTACAGCAGCGTGTCAGAGCGATGTTGTACTGCACACATATGAGTGATATCATACAGCTCTTCTGCATAATCACACAGCTGATGTGTTTTGTGCAGGTAAAAAAAAGCCTCCATTTGAACAGAACCTGTTTTGGGAACATGCCGCAGGATAGCGTCTAAAATTGGATCCTAGCCAACCAATAGATTTTTAAATAGATGTCCTCTGAAACGTTCGATGCATCATCATAAATTTGCATATGGAGTTTAAAACTAAATCAGCTGAAAGCATTTGAGAGAGGAAGACATGACCTTGAGGGGCAACTATCACACAGCTCTCTCTCACAGCATCAATCTAGTCTTTGTCAATCCAAAACACCCAATCATAAAAGTGCACCTTTTATTAAGGCGAGATCTTAATTATATTCTTAAATAGTTCACTTACTTACCCTCATTTCACACACATACAACTTTATTTTCTGTGGAGCACACAAGTGGATGTTCAGGAGAATGCTTATGGCAAGCCAGTTTATCTTAAAATGCTCCCAATTTTACCTGCTGTACTTACATTGTTACTAGTAAGAATTTAATTAGATAAAAATGTAATTGTAATCATTACAGAAACTGATTTAGAAATATATACAATTGTAATTATTAAAATTAAGAATTGAATTAGCAAGCTCTCCAATCGCAATTATTAATAGTTAGCGAAGAATTATGAAGCTCTGTAATTATTACAAGAATAGAATAAGAAAGTTGTCTTTTTATAATTATCACAAGTAACTTAATTAGGAAGCTCTTTAATTGTAATTGTTAATATTAAGAATTGAATTAGAAAGCTCTCCAACTGTAATTATTACAATAATTGAATTAGAAAGCTCACTAATTGTAATTATTACAAGTACAATTAGAAAGCTATTTAATCAAAATGATTACAAGTAAGAAATGAATTAGAAAGCTGACTAGTTTTAATTATTACAAGTAAGAAATGCATTAGAAAGATCTCTGTTATTACTACAAGAATTTAATTAGAAAGCTATCTAATTGCAATTATTACAAATAAGAATTGCATTAAAAGCTCACTTGTTGTGGTTTTTACTAGAATTAGAATTACTAGAACTCTGAATTAGAAAGCTGTCTAATTGTAATTATTACAATAAATGAATTGCAAAGCTCTCTAACTGTAATTGTTATTAGTTAGGCCCATAAGACTAAAAAAAGATGGACGACGCGTCTCCACTTCCTTCCACTGTAGAAAAGTGAAGCCAAAGCATCTCAGTATGGCCGCTGTCATCTTTTGCAAATGATGTCATTTGGAGCCAGAGTCTGCGCAGTAGAGATTTGTTTGGAGCCAGAGTCTGCGCAGTAGAGATTTGTTTGGAGCCAGAGTCTGCGCAGTAGTGTCGTGAGGTGGAGGCGCGGAATTAAATTCCTTGCAAGAAATGAATTAGAAAGCTCTCTAATAGGTCATTTTTACTAGTAAAATTGAAATAAATACAATATATGCTGCGAGCATTTTAAGCTAATTCAGCTTGCTATACAAGGGTTTTTTTTTTTGTTTTTTTTTGTCAAGCTACAAAAAAGCTCCTGCTTTCATTATATGGAAAAGAGCAGCATGGACATTCTTCAAAAGAAAGATATGGGTTTGAAACTTCATGAGGGTAAGTAAATTCCATAATGTGTATTTTTGCATGGACTATTCCTTTCAAATAACATTCATCCACTGAGGTGATTTGACTCCAAAGAGAGTTAAAATATCACAGCTGAAACACACAGTGACAGAGAGTCTTCTCTGTGATTTAAGTGCTGTAGATCTCTTCAGCAGTGCTCAGACTACAGAAGACACTGATAAATATAGCAGAGGCGGCACTGGGAGGCCATTTTCTACTCCTCTCACTGTTCATTTGTCTGCTGCAAGCCCCCAAATACATACTGAAGTGTCTAGGGCACGTCCCCTCCTGGCAGGACAGGGTAAGAGAGAGGCTAGCTGACAGACGTCATGCATTTTATGCCTCCAGAGAGTGAAGCCTGACGCCATGCTGTCATAATGTGTGTCTTTGAAAAGCCAGAGAGAGTGTGAGTTTATTTAGCGGTATTTTGGGCACAAAGTGTCCTCAAAAGTGAACAAAACCTGCCTTTGGGGATGCCGTCAAAGATTAAAATGATTCTTAAATAAATCATGTTTTTTTTTTTTTTTTTTTTTTGGCTTAGGTATGTTAGGCCATTGGCATTAACATAATGCAAAGAAGTAAACACAAGCAAAAAACAAACAAACAAATAAATAAATCAATTTTGTAATGGGAAAATTTAGTGATTAATATATAGTAATTATTTAAAATATGTATACATTTCTGCTTATTAAAAAAAAAAAACAATAATAATAAAAAAAAAACAATTAAAAAAAATGGATTGTTGCAATACAAAAAGGGCCTAAAATAAGCTTAATTGTCTTTATGCAAAACATAATCTCAAGTGTATATAATATGTAAGTTTTCAAAAAATATAACGTGGAGTTTTAGGGTGAAATATGTTTTAGTAAATATTGTATAAATACATCTTAACCTTTATACCAGTGTAAAATAGTATCATTGAGCAGTTTTTTTTTATTTTTTTATTTATTTTTTTTTTTATTAGTATTGTGAATCAGATTTTATTTATTTATGTATGTTTGTATGTATGTATTTGTGTTTATGCTTTTACATTAAAAGGACAGTTGAGTAATGACAAGAAGCGAAGTGGGAGAGAGAGTGGGGTGGAATATATATTAATTCAGTTAAAATGTATTTTATTTCAAGTAATTTATTTATTTTATTTCAAGGTTTTTTTATTTATTTTATTTTATCTATTTATTATTATTTTTGTGAACTATAATAACTGTATAATAACCCTTCTTTATACTGTATGTAATACACTTATAAATTTGTTTAAAGATGTAACACGTGTTTGTTGCACACAATAATTAGCATGTAGTGTAGTGTAGTACAGACACTCACTTCCACATAATAAGACATATTTCTGTGTGCCAATAACACACTGAGCACCAGTCTACAGGATTCACAGGGAAGACATGCTGTCATATCAACACTTTCATTCTGTCTGTATGTGCGTGAGCTTCCAGAGCTGTACTGTCATCCAAACTCAATCGATATTGTCAGCACAGGTCTCTCTCGCTGTGTCTGTGTGTGTCTCTGTGTGTGTCTGTGTGTGTGTGTGTGTGTGTGTGTGTGTGTGTGTGTGTCTTTGCGTCAGCCTCTGCCTCTTCTTGAATGCAGCAGTTGTTTCCTGTCTGCAACGTGACTCTCAAAATCATACACATAGATACCCTATGTTACCCTATCTAAATGAGGACATATCAAATACTTCTATTGTTTTAGATACAGCTACATATACACACACATTCATAATGAAATATTTAAAAATATATATTGATGCATAATATTAATTGTTTTCTATAAATATATGTATTGTTCTCTGTGTTGTCCCTGGATTCCTCAGTATGCACATTCTTTTTTAAAACAACACATAATTTAGCAGTAGCATCCCTTAAGAAAAAGAAGTACACTTTTGCATACTTTTAAAAAGAGCACTTAATATGGAAATAATAAACTTTTCAAGAACGTATTTAAGTGCAAACTGAATTTGAAAATGTACTAAATTAAAATGTACCATATGTTTACATTTATATTAAATGCAATTAGGTGAACCTTAGAGTGTTTATTTTTTATTTTTATATTTTTATTTTTTTTTTTTACATTGGACTTTATATGTAATTCCATAATTCTATTATCTTTGAAATATGAATAAAGTGTACTTAATAGGCTGATGATAATTTAAAATAATAATTTATGATAAACTAAAATGTAATTTAATCTCAGTTCTATTGAAAACTGTGTCATGTATTTAAAATTTGCGACCCTGGACCACAAAACCAGTCATAAGTAGCACAGGTATATTTGTAGCAATAGCCAACAATTCATTGTATGGGCCAAAATGAACGATTTTTCTTTTATGCCAAAAATCATTACGACACATTGTAAATTTCCTACCATAACTATATCAAACCTTCATTTTTGATTAGAAATATGCATTGCTAAGAACTTTATTTGGACAACTTTAAAGGCGATTTTCTCAATATTTAGATTTATTTATTTTTATTTATTTATTTATTTTTTTGCCCCCTTAAATTCCAGATTTTCAAATTGTATCTTGGCCAAATATTGGCCAATCTTAACAAACCATGCATAAATGGAAATTTTATTTATTCAGCTTTCAGATGATGTATAAATCTCAATTTAAAATAAATAAATACAAATTTACCCTTATGACTGGTTTTGTGGTCCAGGGTCACATTTGTAATAATGACGTTCCAATTTAGTACATTTAAAATACATTAACTTTAAATGTAATATCAAATAGCACACAGTTATAATGATAATTAATTAGTACTTTCCATGTGCTTTAGTATGTTAGTCAACACATCAAAATAAGTGCACTTCTTTAAAGCGCAACAAAAGATTAAACCTAATGACTTAAAATGCAATTTTAAGTTATTTTAAAGTGCACTTTTTGAAGGGGTTTATTTATTTATTTATTTTTTTTTGTAAGTACACTACAAGTGCACATTCAGCACAATTAAACACACATCTGGTAACACTTTATTGTAAGATGTCCTTGTTACACGTTACATGTACTTACTATTATAATAACAATAAATTATGCATAATTACATACAAGTAACTCTAGACCAAACCCTAATTCAACACCTAACCATATAGAAAGTAGTTAATTAATATTACTCAGTACTTAAATGTATATTACACTGTAACAAGGACACCTTAAAATAAAGTGTAACCACACATCTTTTTCAGAAGGGATACCACTTTAATAGAGACACACAAACACAGACAAAGCCGCTGATGAAACATTTGTGAGCATAAATGCACATGGAGATTTGCACTAGTTTGTCAGGTCAGTCGTTCTTAGGCCCGTGTCTGTATTTAAGTGCAGCACAAGTGCTGCGCCTGCTGCTTGCTGTCATCCTGACTCAGCAGCTATTGTCAATTCCGTTTAATTTTGTCATGCTTGACTTCCTGCTACCTCGAACCCTGTCTGCCAGGAACTCTTCAGCGGCCTGTCAACTCCAACAAGAAAAAGCTCCACGGACAGATGGACGGTGGGCAGATAATGGAGGAAGAAGAGGATGTTTCTTTCTTTCTGACTTTATTCCTCTCCATCGCTCTTTTTTTTTTTTTTTTTTGGCTTACCTTGATGGCGTTGCTGGAGATCTGTATTTCGTGGAGTTTGCGCATGGTGCCATCGCGGTCGATGAAGTATGAGGAGGCGAGCTGGTGCAGTGCCTCGACTCCTTGGGTGGCATTGACCATCTTCCGGTCCAGCTTGTTCTTGGCCATGTACATGGTGAGAGCTTCCTCACCTAATGGCATAGAGCAATATGGTCAGTTAACGCAAGACTTCACTTTCCGTCTTTCAGATGCCAAGAGTTAAAATATCACACTCTCAAACGCCCATTCACTTTAAAGGAATGATTCAGTTGCCATCATTTACTTGCTCTCGTGTCATTCCGTGACTCCATTTCTTCTCATTCAATTCAAATATGACATCAAAGACACTCTTATTGAATGCATCGTCACTGACGGCAAACCTGATGGAAAATGTTCTACAAATAATAACTTAAGACGAGACCCTGCTTTTTTCATGCACTATAGTCAACTTAGAGAGTTAGGCTGCTTGTCTTCCATTGTATGTCTTGTATCAGACAAGTGGACAGAAAACACCCACATGCACATACATGTGTTTATTTTATATCACTTTATATATGTGCTTCTATATATTTCAATTACAATCTATATTTTTAAAGATTTTTTTTTTCTCCATTTCAGAAACACTTACATAAATCAAACTTTACAGTTTTATTCCTACCTACAGTATATTCTGAAGGGTTTTATTGAGGGGTTTGTTCATGCATCATTTGCTTGATTTTAATTATTTATTTTGTCAATTTGTGACTGTAGATTTGAATTTTCAGTAGTTTTTTTTTTTTTTTTTAAGTCGTAAGTTTTTTTTTTTTTTTTTGTCCACTTCATCAGCTCTTACTGTACATTCACAAAAAAAAAAAAAAAAAAAAAAATCAGTTTAATTCCTGTCTATATTCTGAAGGTTTCTTTATTCAGATTTCTTTTCTGGAAATGAATGCAAATGTGTGCATATTTAGACAATACCTCATTTGCATATTCAAAAATACAATTTCAGAAAACTTGTAATACAAAACAATTGTCCTAATGTTCTGTGATTAATTAGCTGAGGGGAAAAAGTCCTTTTTGCCTGTCTAAGTATTTCTAACACTTTACTTAAAGCATTTATGTATAATGCATTGTATAGGGGTTATTAAATGGTATAATATCTAATTATTTACAATGTGTGTTGTAATACTTTATATCTTGTCGTAAATAATTATAACCAAAATTAAAATGCATAGTGTAACAATGAATTGATAAGTGTTATAATGCATTAACTCTGGTTACAGCTATTAATGAGATTGTACAATGCATTATAAGGTGCATTACAAGGCATGCTTAATGCATTAAAACAACTTTTATAATGCATTATACATAAAGGCTCTAAGTAAAGTGTAACTGTATTTTCTTGAGAAACATACTCCAAAATATTTATTTATAATTTTGAACAAAAACATTTTACAGTGTACTGTTATGGTGCATTTTGGACACTGAGCAATGTATTGTCCTACCGTCATTCGGGTCTGAATGACATGAGGATGACTAAATGATTTCCACTATTGCTTTACAGTAAAACGATACTGAGATGCCACAGCAACAGCACATTTCAAGGCTTGTTGTCATGCTGTATAAAGTCGTCCCATTGAGCTTGCCAGCATTCATACCGGGATCATTTTGAGTGCTGTGGTTCATGCAGCCAACATGTCATTTTATCAACATGTTTCTTCAGCGTGGACTTCCTAGTGTGTAAGAAGTGCCAAACACACTGACATGATGGAGACTCGGCGTGCATCGGTGACTCACTTCACACATTGTCACAGAGAAAATTTTGCTTACAGTGTCAAAATGACATGACCCGAGTCTCTCTCTCTCTCTCTTTCAGTCACACCACTCGATGGCAAAGATTTCTTCTCCACTGGAGTCGAGTGGGAAAAGCAGCTATGATTGATTTTTGCAAAGCGCCACTGACCTTTTCCTAAATAACTCATTCACTGGGACACCAGAGGAATATCTGCTCTGACAGTAGCCGTAAAATCCAGCCAGCAAAAAAACACCAGCTATGTGTTGACACAGACATACACAGGGAGCAAAACATTCTCTCTCTTTCTTTTCCTCTCTATGCATCATCTATTCCTCTCATTCTGTCTTTAGAATTAAGCATTCCAAAGCTCTACTGTAGCTCTGCTCCAAACTCTAGTGTGTGCCCTTCTCAGACAGCATCCCTGCTAAATAACATAACTAATATAATACACTACAGTCTTTAAAATAAAGCAATGCCACAGAAGAACCATTCTCAGCTACCAATTCTTGAAAGAACTTTTTTTTTCTTAGTGTGAAGAACATTTTCACTGTTCATTTACAGTGGAGAAGCGTGAAACCACCATGAAATATAATGTATTTACAAGTACAAAAGAAGAAAATAATGTAAAAACCATCGAAACAAACAAAACAAGCTCCAAAAATATACAAACACATATCCACAATATACTTTACAGGATAAAAAGGTGGTTGTTGATTTGTTCATGGCACTACTGTAGCTCACTCACTCATCCAGTCTACCAAGAGACAAAGTCATATAGTGTTTAGGACGCTACCATTGACAGATAAATATGGTCAGTGTGTTAAATGTATTCACACATGTAAATAAATATATACTACTCATACTATATACATATGTAACGTGACAAACATTCAAACCGGAAAAATAATGAAATCAAACATACAAACATTTACAAATAAACACATTGTATAAGAGTAAGCCCCTCGGAAGCACACATGGTTTGGTCGGCCTCCGTGTTAGCAGGTCTTAAACATTCACAAAAGTGATGAACTGTAGAACCTTTCAGTGAACAGTTCTGAAAAGAACCTTTTTGTCTTAGCCTGTCAACATTTTATGTATCTAGAGATTCTTTTTCCACTATAAAAAAAACCTTTAGTTCAATGGATGTTAAAGGTTCTTCACGGAACCATCGAGAACTATAAAGAACCTGTGAATGCAAATTGAGATATCCCTCAATTTGTCCAAAAGGCAACACACACAGCTGTGGAATAACATACTAGCATAACACCCTTACTATTCCTGTACTTTAGCATGCGTATACTGTGTACAGTATGCAAAACGGCATGCATGAAATAGCTGGTTGACCTATATATTACAGCTGGCAAACTGTGTGCTATAAACCAGAGCACAGTGTGTGTAATACTGTATTCTACAAAATAATGTAATTGACTTGACTTTCCATATTTAACATCTTATTGTCAGTACATTTTAAACAAGATTCAATGTAAAAACTGCCAATGAACAATTTGCATTTCTGAGATGATGTGTGGACCCACAACATCACACAACAAAACATTGCATAATAATTTAAAATGCACTTTAACATAAAACATTTATTTTGACATTATTACAAAGTGCACTGTAAAAAAACACACCTTTCTTTAAAAACATGTCTCTCTTTAAGTCACTTAAGCTGATTAATATTATATTATCTGCAAGTGTTACTTTTAAAAAAAATATGCTTTTAAAATTGCACATTCAATATAAATAAGCACTTTTATGGGTTTGATTCCCAGTAAACATATGCACTTATAAACATCTATATTAAATGCAATTTGCATTAAAGCATCTAACAAATGCATATTCATAAATGTAAAGACAAAAGATAATTTAAACTATAAAATGATGGCTAGAAAATGGGCAGGTTGTGACACAAATGACACTTGTATTGTGCATTTACATTAATAACCTAACAACATGTAAGGTCATCTAAAGGTCATGCATCATCGGTCAAAGGTCATAAATTGTTAAAGTGAAAACCAACTAGTGTCTTAATTTAAATGCATTTACTGGCATTCTAGCTGCTTTTCTTTTCAAGATTTCTTGATTTCTGATATCAGTATGTATCAACATACTGCATGTGTGCACACAACCACACTTATCGATCATAATCTGAGGTTTTATGTTTCGCAACATGCCACACGCAGTTCAGAACCCGCAGGGGCTGCATATGAAGACAGATCACCAGGTTTTGTAACGGATTTCATGTCACATATGTTCGGGAACCTTAAACCACAGTCACAGCTGATGTCTTCTGTCTGTTCTGCCCTCATCTTCCTGCAGGCATGTTAATGTTATGTGCACATCCATGACTGTCAATTAACCTGCTAGCATCAACCTTTCGATCCTCGTGACCTTTATTTTCAGTTGTGTCTATACTGTTCAATCTCAACCAAGAGAAATGTGCTACAACAAGGACGGACGGCAAACTCTGACGCTAATGTGAGTAACCTTTAAAGGCGGCAGTAATAAATCAGATTTCCTGTTAATCAACTGATTAATCAATGTAAGGACGCCTACAGTGGACAAAGAACAATGGACCTTAATTTGACCTTGAGCTGCGGTATAATTACAAGCTCTCCATCTGTCCACAATAAAGTGGCTGCTTCCTCCGGCGCTGATATCTGAACACCAGCGTCTCGTACCGTTTGTAATCACAGATATTATGGGCCGTGCTCAGGTATTAGCCTCGCGTTTCTCTGGATTATACAGCGCTTTGTGATTTATTGTGGTACTCTGGACTGGAACAGGCATATTGCTTCTATCGATTTTCCATTGGGTTTTATGATCGTATCGTGTAGGTGACGGAGGGTAAAGGCTTTCGTGTCCATGGATTCGCTCGAACACTGCGTCTGAAATGTAATGAAATTCGAGTTGCCATTTCGTATTTCTTTGCTTTGCCATAAACTCTATATGGTTATAATGACCAATAAATGCTGTAATTTACCAACAGCACAGCCACTGACCTGCTCAACACTTGAAGACAATACATTTGTAATTCCAAAGATTACTATCCATCCTTCAGCTTAAATGAAAGAATGAATGAATAAATAAATAGCTTGTTTAATATTAAATTAACTATTAACTGTTAAAATTTTAATCAACTGTTAATACATGCAATAGTTTTGAATGTAGCAATGCATTGCAACACAAATAGGAAATATACATACATATATATATATATATATATATATATATATATATATATATATATATATATAATACATATTTTTTTGTTTGTTTTGTCATTTGTCTGTATATTTTTTTAGATTTTAGTTAATTTTGTTTTAGTTATTTTAGTTATTTATACATGAAAATGAGAAATGCTAGTTAAATAAATATGCATATATAAAAAAAATTATATGTATTTAATTTAAAGTATTTTTTTCCGTTAGCGACAATAACTTTATATTAAATAAATAAACAATTTATTACATTAATCAAACTACACTGTGTGTGTGTGTGTGTGTGTGTGTGTGTGTGTGTGTGTGTGTGTGTGTGTGTGTATGTGTATATATATATATATATATATATATATTAGGGGTGTCCCCGAATAGTCGACGATTTGATGCTTCGATTCGATTAGCCTGATTCGACTCCCAATCTCACAGTCGAATATTCGCGGGGTGTTATGATCATGCCATTTTGGCTATATGGGGGTGCTCAGTGTCTGATTTCACATAGAACTACCGGTTTTCTCCCGATAAGTTAATATACAGCTTATTATGATAATGGTGTAAATAAGAATCTTAAAAGAAAGAAGCTTTAAATAAATATTTTAACGTGAGTGAATGAATCCAACTTCCCCTATAGATTTAAGTTTCACTTTCTAATCCGTCACCGACAGAGGAGCATCTTCAAGACTCAAATTGACACAGGCATAGTGGAAGACTTCATTTTTTTTCGATCAGGTAGGGTACAACAAGTGATTTCAAAACGTGTCAGTCGGTTTATTTATATTGTGTATATATTATTTATCTCGTATAAGACGCATTTGGTTGAGTTACACTACAGTAAAGCGCTTCATTGTAGTACTATACAGTGATTATCTCTTCAGCGCGCGGTGCGAACAGGACAACAATGCAGAATATTAATAACTATGACTGGCACTGTCATATACATAGCATTATAATGAGAACACTATTATAATAAAACGCTGTGATTTTTCAGTGTTTAGTTGTGTTTCTGCATGTTATTGCGTGAAGAGCGCGTCCACAAAAGGAGTTCATTCAGAGCCGCGCAGACGCGATCATGTGCATTCGGGGCATTTTGTGCAGATAGCCTATAAGTCATAATATTAACATTATGTTATATAAATAACGAAGTGTATTCTTTGTGAGATAAATGAGTTAAATCCCATTGATTAAAAACATGCTATCATATGCTTCATTCTACTGGTCATCTTCAGCACGCGCACCTCAAAACAGAAATGCAGAACGTTATAACTTCAATCATATACATAACGTTATAATGAGAGCACTTTCGTAAAAAAAATGTTGTGAATTCTTAAGGGTTTCGCTGACGTTTTAATGTTAGCTACCTTTTAATCAAAACATAAAACATTATTTACCCCGTTTGTATCTGCGAAGCGTCCATTACACATTTTCCCTGTGTCTTTATGACTGTCGAATGTCTGACTTGACTCTTGGTAATGTATTTTGCCCCGCCCCCAAACATATGATTCGACTATCAGTCGACTATCAGCATGATTCTAAAATTCCGATTCGACTATGAAAATCCTTAGTCAGGGACACCCCTAGCATATATATATATATATATATATATATATATATATATACACACACACACACACACACACACACACATATATATATATATATATATATATATATATATATATATATATATATATATATATATATATATATATATATATATATATATATGAAGAGCTCATTTGCCAAAACAGATAACTCCGTTTTTTTTTTTTTTCAAAAATCATGTTTTTTATGATGTTATCATGTTTTTATTGTGTTTTATTGTGATAGGTAGCTGTATTTTTTAGTTATTTTTTAACCTAGTCAAAATAACCCAACTGCAGTTTGATTGAGATTAATTGGAATGCACAATGAAGAAACATGATTTTTGAAAATTGTTAAAAACGGAGTTATCTGTTTTTGCAAATGAACTCTTCATATATATATATTAGGGGTGGCACGATACATGTATTCGTACCGAACCGTCACGGTACGGACATCTCGGTTCGGTGCATGAGGCCTTACAACGAATACAGGCAATTCACCCCCAATCCAGAAGGGGGCGCCCGCAGTAATGCAACGCTGTTTGATAACCACCAGCAGAAGAACAGCAAATGCCATGAGTTGTGCACTTGAAAACAAATCCCCCAAGACAGTGACCATGTGCTGATTCTGAATGCGTCTCTCACATTGACTGACAAAGGAGTGTACTTTAAAGGCTTGCGCACACAACTGTTTGCGAAATGGAGCTTTGAGCTCGTGTATGCTACCTCTCTCATTCGGCACAAATCCAAATATTCCATAATATTTTCATATTTGCGATGTAACGTATCTGAATGCGAAACTATTATTTATTATGTAAATGATAGGCTTTGTACTTCAGTCGCATTCCAACGGTGACACAGAGGAGGGCGCGCTGGGTTCACTGTGTTTTATTTTGATAAAGTACCAACTGTGCTGTCAAGTTAGCAATGCTGGAACTCATGTGTTTTGTGTGTGTGTGTGCGCGCGCACGCTCCGGCGCGATCACTTCAACTGTTTCCTTATACCAGCAGAATTACACTTATTGTCTTATTAATAATGTATCACCGTATAAAGGTCTGCTTTTATTTGTGTACACTCACAATGAAAACAAAAAACAGAAAACAAATAGGATGCCGCTTTCTGCCATTTGAGTTTCCTTTCTGTGAACAAATTAAGCGTGTCACAAAAATGAACTGAAACGCAGCATAGGCTGTTACGTGACGCACTGTTTTTTCCCTTGTTTATCTGTAAACTAAATCAAACATACTTCAAGAATTTGTTCCTTGTATGTATATACATATATGTACTGCAGATTTTATATATATATATAAAATAATGTAATAATATTTAGTATTTTCACATTTAGGTGGAAAAAATAGTCATTTGTACTACTGTCTGTTCAAAATAAATGAAAAGAAACTGAGCATAGTAGATTTGTTTTTTTTCCCCCTGTTGTACCGAAATCGTATCGAACCGTGACCCCCGAACCAAGGTACGTACCGAACCGTGACATCTGTGTACCGTGCCACCCCTAAAATATATATATTAGGGCTTTCAACGTTAACGCGTTAAGGCATGTGACTAATCTAAAAATGTTTACTCGTTAATATTTTTTAACGCAAATTAATCGTTTGATAAGGTTTGAACTTCTTGCCGTCATCACAGCGCGGAAGGTAATCTATCATTGCCTGTGTCCCAATGTGCATACTATCCATCCTAAATTCTATGTGATATTAGTAATGTTCAATACTATTTACGGCAGATAGGGTGGATAGTATGCACATTGGGAAGCAGGGATTGTGAGATTATGAGGCGCCGGGCTAGACAAAAATTAAGCAAACGTGGAGAGAGAAAGCGAGTGTG